>JAACJT020000002.1:16758560-16771532 GCA_009936485.2 Gymnarchus niloticus | reverse complement strand
GATGGACTGGTATCCCATCCAGGGTGTACCCCAGCCTTGTGTCCTGTGATGGACTGGTATCCCATCCAGGGTGTACCACAGACCTGTACCCTGCGATGGACTGGGTGCCATCCAGCTTGTAGAAATTTTATCCAGGGTACAGCAGTTGGAAAATTTACGAGTTCTTAACTACCTTAGAAACTTACTGTTAGGTTTGGGTCCTGCATTCAGTTAATTATTATGTAATTAAGTTTAAAAGGAATAAACTGAAAGCTGTTAATTGGAACAATTAACCCAGTAACTAACAATGTGACAATTGACATAGCCCTCCCTTTGGATAAGAAAAGGTTTATAAATGGTCATTCCAAGTGAGTCCAGAGGGACAGTTTACACCAGGACCCAAACCTTCCCATGATCCCAATGGCACTGTCCCTCTTCGAAAATGCATGACCCCCGTACCCCCCCAGGGAAAATCTGTTTACATTTTTGCCAATTTTGGTGACAGATACACCACTACGGAGACTGATAAGCTCACAGAATGCTGGATTTTGTTGGCAAATGAAATGGGAAACACATTCATTAATTGATTAATCCAATCAATAGTGATGGCACTGAAAAGCAGGGGGTACCATTATCTTGATGTTCTGCCAAATGGGATTTAAGGTATGGAAAGACAGATAAAGCATTGATTTTTGCTTTGCTCTGCTCCAGTCCCTGTATCACTCCATCTCTCTCTTCTCTCTCTCTCTGTGTTTTGGCCCCATCCCCACAGAAATCACAAGAGCTGCATACTCCACCAAGGCAGCCTTGTGCCTAGCTGTGTCCTCTCTGGGTATTGTTCAGCACTTTGCCCCCCCCCCAAACTCTGAGCCTCTATCCCTCCCCACCATGCTCAGCTCCATCAGGATTCACAGCCCTACATGTTTAGCCATGTGTTTCTGACATTCATGGCCAAGCATGAAAGTACTGGCCTTCAAGTTACATTTCTCCGCATACCTACACACAAAGCCCGCACCCATAAGCAGGTCGGAAACCGGCACTAATTCAATAAACCACCTTCTTTTTTCATGATTTCTGTTGTCTTCAATCTATTTTCGAATTTATCTTGTGACTGGCTTGCAAAGAACAGATGTTCTACTGAGATAGTCCTCAGTTAGCCTGTTCTGGACAAAGCAAAGAAAAACGTACTCCTGGTGCATCAAAGTCATCTTATGTCATTTGTGTTACTACCAATATCCTAATATACACAAATCAATGGACACATTCTTTTCTGTTTTACTGTATTTACATTTTTGTATTTTGAACTGATGATGTGTCTGTAAATATTCTCCAGTCTGTTTCAGTACAACCAGCAAAATGAGGCTGAGGATGTCTAACCTTTGACCCAGATATAGATTACTACAGCTGGAGAGTATGCTACAGCCTCAGCTCACTCATGCATTGACACTTGTGGTAGGTCTGATTGGTGGGGTTAATGTGTGGAGGTGTGGCTTTCTGTGGGAACACTCGACTTCGGTGAGATTCTGGTGACCAGCTTAGACCCACAACCTACTCGTCTGATATGCCAGGATCCAACAATGAGCTTCTCTGACCTTTAATTCTGTCAAATCTAGTCTAATTCTGTCTCCAGTGGGATTCCTGTTAGCTGTTATCTAGTCAAATGATAGTGTAGAGCGATTTCTACAGGGGGTATCACTCAAGGCGTCACTCACCAAGTGTTGGGGGTGCTGAGGAGTATGGATCATTAGGCGTCCTTCCCATGTCACGCCGATAAATTACTTCCACTTTTGCCAGTGAAACTCAATATGCTACAGAGTGTACACCTACATCATCTCATGCCTCGCATGGGAACAATTTATGATTTTTCAGAAATTCGAAAAGCACATTATTTATGTTCTACCCAATCAAGTATTAGACAAACCTGAAGCGAATTTATCAAACTCTGTCACTGTTGACAACAGAGCATGAAGCACGTGTCTCTAAAGAGGTTGATTGTTTTAAAAATCTCCGTGTTTCTCTTCGAGCCGTTACTTCAGGCCTGTACACATGGCGTATGAAAGGCAAATGATGGTTCGCTAAACCCGTACCATGTCATGTGAGTGAGCTCGTTATCTGACTCTGGCTTTCTGCATAAATAGTACTGATGAGATTGTAGAATTTGTAAATATTATTTCCATTGCTTATTTGGCAGTACAATCCAAACCAACAGGACCACAAAAGTACTGCAAATAAGGACCATGGCATTTACCGTATTTTTTGGAGAATAAATCTTACCCAAGTATTAATCACAAAGCCATTTTTTGAGGAAAAAAAAGATTTTGTTCATATATTACCTGCAGGAGTGTATAACTCGTAGGATGTTAAAATAATGCAAACAAATTGATAGTTAGAAATTGATCTTCACTTATGTTACTTATGTTGTAGGATCCCTGGCATTTAATAAAATATCTAATAACAATAAAATCTGTTTTGATGAAATTGAATAAGTTAATTGTGATTTTGGTGTATATTTTTTTTCCCAATTACGATCGGTTTGGGTGTGTGACAAGGTGGGTAATTTATAAGCATCCAGCCTATATTTAACTGGTACCAGTAAGAATTTCTCGACATTTCCTAGTATGGTTGTTTGTTGAACTTTTTCATATTAAATGAAACTTTATTAACAGATGATGTTGTGGGGGCTGATGAGTGATTGGATTCACTCAGACAGAGAGTGATGGGCAGTGACGTACTGTATGTTTACATTAGTGAGTCTGGCCTTTCAGGTGTGTTGTTTTACTGAAAAATGAAGTTCCTGTCTCCAGGAGTTTATTTCAGAAAACAGGCATAAAAAATCCTATAGTCAAACCTGAATTATAATTTGGGAATCCTGAAAGCCTGACTTCAGATTTGTCGATTCCCCAAATCTCAAATGAAATCCTGCTAAATTGTTATTCCTGCTTTAATCCAGGCTTTGTCTTGTTCATAATTCCTGCTTTCCAGTGCATTTGTTCCTAAAACCCCTTCAACGTGACATGAAGTAAAATCTGAATGATCTCTTCTCCCAACTCTTTCTGATCCTTCCCTGAGGTTTTCTTCTGGCAATTTTTTTTTTGTGTTTCTGAAATTCCCAAAAAATCCACACATTCCTCGCACCTAAGTATAATCTGCAAGGTCAGCTCAGAAGGAAAAAAAGATAGTGGGTTTTACTCCAGTTTTTACAGTAGTTCAGCTACAAGCCTCTGTGTGCAGGGGTGCAAAATCATAAACTACAAATACTGTCGTTATTTTAATTGAATAGTTTTTTTTTTTGGGGGGGGGGTTGTACTTCATTAAGTAGTTTTAAATTGGCGTACCTTTACTTAAGTTTATTTGACGTGTAATAAAGGTACTCTTAGTCCGCTGTTTACCCTCTACCCGTGTTTGCTACATCTAAGTGGCTGATTTTTTTCCCTCTCTTTCCATTTTCATGAATGGTAATCACTGATTGGACTGTTTGCTCTCTGGATGTATATATCAAAGCCCGCTACAGGTGGCAGAGTACCACAACGCAGGCATGATTAACATGTTTGCCAGCCTGTTGCACACATTTCTTGAACGTGAAGGATAACATTAGTTTTATGTACTCTGATTTTCTTTATTTATTTAGATTTTTTATTTCTAGAGTTAATACAAATGGGCATTAAGTTCATTAATGATTGCCTGTGATTGGTGCTCATTTTATGTATAGAAATACAGAAAATATTTTATTTAAAGAGCCTTCAGTTACTTTAAAAATGTAACCGAATGTTTTGTTTTATTCTTCCTGAAAAACAGTCCCTCAGGGGAGCATTAATTACAATGTGTGAGCTAATGTACTTCATGACCTTTCAATATACACACTGCTTCAATAACATTTCTACTAATCACTACTTTTATACAAAGCACTCATTTACCTGTACTTAGGTAGTTTCTAAGAGAGGTACTTTGACTCTACTTCGAGTACATTTTTTGGAAGTAGCAGTACTTGTACTCGAATAGGATTTTCCAGTACTCTTTACATCCCTGTCTGTGTATGACCACAAAAGAGCCAATTGGGGAACCTGGAATCCTTGGTGGGACACCAACAAAGCCATCCAGATTTTGGTCACTTTGTGTCAGTTCTCCCTAGTGTATGTGCATCTGGTACACAGGGTACTTGGTCTCAGGATGGTTCCAATAGTCACACCCAACTACAGCCAACTAGAGATGTCCTTAGTCAATAGTTTTTTATGCACAAAAAAAAAGGAAAAAAAAAAACAGGAGTACTGAAATTTGTAGAAGGAGACGTTTCTCTCGTTTTATGGAAAACCATCACCCATCCTACAATACATCAAAGGAGCTCTCATTAAAAGACACTATCTGAAGGCATGTGAATAGGGCTGATGCCTTGTACTTATGGTTATTGCACATTAGGAGAAATTCAGCACATTACCCTCCTGCTATAGTGCTCCTCTCAGATGGTAAAGGAGACTACACAATCTTTTGTTTCATCCCAGAAGAAAGGCTATTTAGGAAGGGAACAGGGAACCAGGGGAGATAGAATGATACTGAGAAATGGGTGGCTGTCATAACAATTCCCATTGCTTATTCTCCCTTATAATTAAAAGCTGCCAAATGACTATGTGGGACTACGCTGGGACATGGGCAGTTAAATGTGGGTTTGAACTTCCTCAACTGGGATATATTGTATATATATGGTATACTATATGAATTAGTACCCTTCCACCTACAATAATATGTATATTCATAAATCATAAGCAAAGTGTCTGTTCTGTGGAATGTGGAGTAAAGAGTGGTGGGCACCAATTACTCTTGTCAGTTTCAACTTATTTCACGAAAAATTCTCGTTGTTTTTCAAAAAAAGTGGAAGGGATATGGTAATGAATTTGCAGGATGAATCTAAGTGTGGAGATAATGACATTTAATAACGGAGCAATCACAGGATTCGATGGTCTGGAAACAGCCAGAAAGTCGGTGGACGGCAGATTTAGAAAACAGGTCAAACAAATCTAAAATACTATCCACAGAAGAGTCAAAACAGGTATCAAAGTCCACAAAGGCAAAACACAGAGAAACCAAACAAAAACCAGAATACAAAAAGCAAGAAAAACCAAAACCGAGTAAAGAACAAAACACAGTCATACATGGACATGTAATCAAAAGGGCAGCAAGCCACTCAGTAGGGTAATAAACATTCAGTACCTCCCAGTGAGGTAAAGGAACGTGAGGTCATTTAAAGACAACACGATTACAGTTGGCTGAGTTGAATATTCAGAGGTTGAGGAGCGACAGCTTGTTGGGAGTGGCTAGTTTGGCATGGGCCTGACAGGTACCAATTCATTTGGCTGTGTCTGTAACAGTGTGAAGGTAGGATAGCACAGGAGAAAAACAATAATCCCACTTTGGCCAAGAGCAAGAAAAAAAATAGTCAGAACAAGCTTGTTGTTTTGTCTGGTTTTCTCATTCCCGTCGGAGGAGGCAGCGCTGGAGTTCAAAAAAGAGAAAAGAAAAGAGAGAGAAAGCAAAATATACTAGGCACAGTTATTGAAGGAAGGTTTGTCATATCCATACATCCATTTATCCATACTAGGGTTGCAGTGAGGGGACACCCTGAAAGATACCTGTCCATCACAAAAACATTTAAGCTGATCACACGAAAGTCAAAGAACAGGACATAACGGTTAGTGTTTCCTGTTGGCTAGTCAATATTTTTTTTTACATTATAGAAGTTCATGTCTTGGCTTAAATAAGTGGCTTATTTAAATATGTTTCTATTTGCCTTTTCCCAAAAGAAGGCTTTTTTTGTGAACCCTTCTGGCTGAACCATTTGTGGGGACAGAATGTCCTTGCATTTACCGCTCAGTCCATTCATCCCTTGGGCATGAATTAGAAACCATTATGCTATTTAGGTTTATTAATATTAGCTGCCATCTGCTATGCCAATCTGAATGCAACGAAAGCAACTGGCTGGACTGGCTAACAGTTCCAAGTACATCATTAAATGCTGATAAAGAAGTGAGTGACTACAAGGAAAAGTAAACCAGAAAGAAAAAGAAAGCCCATTTCAGGTTACCGGTCCATCACAAAGACCCTTCTCAGTTGGGAGATGAGTCTATCGAATGTTGATGGGTCTTGGGCTGTTGGCAAGCAAGAATTTCTGAGATTGAGATGAACTAAGCTGAACCCAGGTGTTTATGGATGGACACAATTTCAATGTAGCAACCAAAATTACCAAATTAGCCAAAACAGCAAATCAGCTAAGGAAGTTTAACAAAACACACTAGCTGAGTAAGTCACACAAGACAAGTTGGCATAACAAAGTACGAGGGCACAGCGCTGGACATAAGATAAGATAAGATAAGATAAGATAAGATAAGATAAGATAAGATAAGATAAGATAAGACAGGATAAAGTAAGATAAGGTAAGATAAGACAAGACAGAATAAGGTTAGGTAAGACAGGATAAGATAAGATATAAGATAAGATATAAGATAAGATATAAGATAAGATGCATACAGCATACAGCAATGTGTGTGCAGACAAACATATAGTGCAAGACGTGATATGTTGATAATGCAAACACTTCAATAGAGCACAAAAATTATATGAGGAAAAACATTAATGAAAATAAAATTGACATTTAGTTACTGGATTGGATGGCTATGGAGAATGGATTTATACAATGTGCAATTTAAAGTCAGATAGTTAAACTAAAGTTTTAGGATGGGATTTCCCTGAGATTGGGGTGGAGACATGGAGCAAGAGAGCTGGTTAACTTCTGGTGCTTCCTGTTGTCGTAGTGGAAGTGAGTGCTGCCTAGTTCGCCGAATGTGACACAGCACCTTAAAGTTGCTGTTGACATAGATGACATTCCTCTAGAACTTTCCGTGAAGATTTTCAGATTCATAATTGTTGCACGTTCATTTGTTTGGTTGCTAGTTGTCCTCTTTCTCTTTTAAGTGCAGGTTCTCCAAGCATTATGGTCTTCATGGCTGGTCTTATGGCTGTTTTCATAACATGCCAAAATAAGATGCCTTCATTCTGGTCATTTGTATGTCAAGAGAAAGTTCAGGCTTAACTTGTTAGTTTTCCTTGTGCTCCACGGTGTCCTTCATAGTATGGAAATTTCAATGGCATCGCTAACCTGCTTGTCCTACTTCTTCATTTCTTTTACGTCTATAGAAAGTTGAAAGATATACCACATTCTGAATAAATCTGATCTGATACGCCAGTTCTTTTGAAGTTTTTTTTTTTTTAAGTTCTTCTTTGCAGTTCTGCCATATGTCAGATTTCAGCATATTTCTTGACTGTTGGACCCTTCTTTGTTGATTTCTCTTCTAGTCAGATTTTTTTACACTGTTCTATAATTTTCCATACATGCGCCTCTAGATCTTCATGTTCCTCCATACATATTGTGTCATCAGCATATTGACGGTTGGCAATGATTCTTCCATCGATCTTGGATTCTTCTAATCCAGTCTTTTCCGTGAAGTGTTCTTGAATTAGTTGTAGTTTACAAATTAGTTGTCTACCTATTTTACTAATTTGAAAATATAGTGTATTATAAATCCAACATCACTGTGTCACCAGTACCCTGGGATCTAGACTGAAGATGACTTTGGGTTGGAGTGAAGCATAAAAATATGGGAAAGCAGCTGGTTATAGGAATAGATATTTTACTGGGATGTGTAACTATTGCAAAGTACATCACAGAACTGCCAACTTTCCATCAACAAGAGTTGATCAAGACTTGGTACTGCCTACCAAAGAAGAGAGGCTTAAGTAGCAGACCTAACAGACAGGTGAAATCAATGTAACATGATTCCTCCTGATGAACGGTGAATCTTATAGGATAGTGTTACTTAAATGTTGGGTTGTGAATAGGGATTTACAGATCCAGTATTTGGTATTGAAACTGGTGCAAAACTAATCAAGGACACTGGATGGGTTATTGGAAAAAAAAAAAGTTATAATACAATATAATACACAGGCAAGCCTCACTTCAATTTGCCAAACCTGGGTTTTGTTTTGTAACTATTCCTTTAGGTTATTAGACTATTTGTTCACAGTTTAAGGATTTGTTGCGATAACTGTGTTACATTTGGCATACAAATGGCTTAAAACTTGTTGAAGTTGGAACAAAAGGACTATCGGCATTGGTTGGTATTCAAGGTTGTGTTATCAGTATCGCACATGAAGAAATGGTTTTGTGCCATCCCTAGTCACGGCTCAGTTTGGGTCGTGAATGTGTTTGTGGTAGATTGCCACATGATTATGTACGGCTTTCTTCACTTTGTGGCAATCCTCTTCTTGGGTTCCAGTGTGGTACCAAGTGACTCGGGTCCTCGGATTAAAAATTCCTGTGGTCCAGATGGATTAGATTATCCCATTTGTCACCCTCTGGTGGAAACCCTGAGTACTGTACTGCATGATAACTCGTGTTGATGTTTTTTCGATGCGGAAATGCTCCATAACCAGATGTTCGGATATCCCCTTGGTAGCTCAGTGCGTAGCACAGTTATCTCACACCAGAAAGGTTAGGGATTTGAATACTGCCTTCACTCTGTGTGTGGAGTTTGCATGTTCTTCCTATGCTTATTGGTGGCTCTAGATCGTCCATAGTAAATTAATACGTGTGGAAGTGCCTTGAGTTGGACTGCCACCCTATCCAGTGTATACCCCTCCCTTGTGCCCTGCGTTACCTGGGAGGGCTCCAAGTATCCCCATGTCCCTGACCAGTATAAGCAGCTGGAAGATGAATGGATGAATGGATGAATGGTCTACCCATTTTCCAGTAAAGATTCTATAGCTTGATATGGTCAATGTTGTCAAAGACTTTATTGTAATTAATAAAACACACGCTAACCTCCTTCAGTTGTTCTTTTTTTTTATTACCTATATCATGCATTGGCAATGATGTCTATTGTTCACTGATCTTTTTCTGAATTCAGCTTGAACATCAGATAACCTTTCTTCTATGACAGGTTCTATTTTGCAGTGAATGAGAATTAAGATAATCTTACTGGTATGCAGTATAGGAACATGCATGATTTTTTTCATATTCTGTCAGGTCTCCTTTCTTTGGTGCTGGAATATAAACCATTTTGATCTCTTCCAGTCAGCTGGCCATTGAGTTATTTCCATATTTTTTGGCATACTTTGGTCAACGCTTTGATTCTTCTTCAGCTGACTGTGACATTTCTATCGGCATGCCATCTGTTCTAGCGGCTTTCTGTTTTGACAGTGATCTCACTGCTAATCTGACCTCCCCTTCCATTACAGAAGGTTCTTCCATGTATCCAACTTCATTAAACATATCTTAATTGTTGATGTCTTTATTGTAGAGAACTTATTGCCATTCCTTCTATATCTGCTTGATCTTTACTCTGACAGTTAGGATTTGCCCATTGATGCCCTTCACTACTCAAGGTGGGAAATTCTTTTTAATCTCACAGATCTTCTGAAAAACAGCCCCTGTTTTTCCATGTTTTTTTTCTTTTTTCTTTCTTCAATTATATTGTGAATTTTGTTGTAATATTGATGCTTTTCTTTACCAGGAATTCATAATTCAGTAGTTTTAAGATATTTTTTTCCAGATTCCTTTTGGATGTCTTCTTTGAGTTCCATCCATAGTTCCCCAAGTTCACTATCAAGCAGATCCACCATCTCAAATCATGTTGCTGATGTTTTCAATGGATATGCTCTCCTGGTCAATTCTTGGAAGTCAGATGGTCTTGTTGTTCCTTTTCTGCTTCACTTGGAGCTTGCACAAAAGTAATTCATGATCTTCTCCACAATCTGCTTCATGCCACATCTTTCCTGTTCGAATTAAGCTCTTCCAATGTTTGGCACTGATTATGTAGTCTATTTGATTTCATTGAAATCCATCTGGCAATGTCCAAGTGTAGATGACACGACACCTCGGTTCCTTTAAGAATGCTTTGGCAATGAAGTGCTCATTGGATTTACAGAAGCTGATTAGTCATTTTCCACATTCCTCTCTGCTGCCAAGTCCATTCTGACCAGCTGTATCTCCCAGCTTCTCATTTACAACTTTGACATTATATTCTCCATTTGCCAGAAATATATCTTATTTGTAAATCCTGCACATTTCAACTTAAATCTGTCGTATTTATGTGTATTTTATTTTCAATTTTCTACTTCATCTGCATCAGTTGCTAAGACATAAGCCCGTATAACTGTCATATTGAAGGGATGTTCACAAAATCGAGTTGACATCAGTTTGTCATTCACAGCACTGTATCCAGTTAAAAAATTTTTAAACGCTCTTCATGGCCACACCAATTCTTGTCCATTGGTGTGGTCACCTAAAAACATCCTCACCACAGTCAATTCAATTCAATTTAATTCAATTCAATTCAATTTTATAGTGCCTTTCATAGCAAGGTTGCCTCAAAGAACTTAACAGAAGTCTGTGGTAATTACAATGTACATTGATGAAAAAGGAAAATGCCAGAAGGCAATGGAGGAGAGGAACCAAAAACTCCTCAGCATGGAGGAATAAAACCTCTGGGGGTCCAAGGTCAACTGGCTGTCCCTCCCTCTTAGGCATACTACTATTATACAGCGCAAAGATACATGAACAATATACACTTACTGGCCACTTCATTAGGTACACCTGTTCAACTGCTGGTTAAAGCAAATATCTAATCAGCTAATCACGTGGCAGAAATGCAATGCATTTAGGCATTCTCAGATAGTCAAGATGATCTGTTGAAGTTCAAACCAAGCATCAGAATGGTCTGGAAAGGTGACTCAAGTGACTTTGAAAGTGGCATGGCTGTTGGTGCCAGACAGGCTGGCTTGAGTTTTTCAGAAACTGCTGATATACTGAGATCTCCTGGGTTTATAGAGAAGGGTCTAAAAAAGAAAAAAAAACATCCAGTCAGCAATGGCTTTCTGGGTGAAAATGCTGTGTTATGGCAGAGGTCAGAGAAGAATGGCCAGGCTGGTTCGAGCTGATAGAAAGGCAACAGTACCTCAAATAACCACTCCATACAACTAATGAACACAGACGAGCATCTCTGAACATGCAACACATTGAACCTTGAAACATGCTACAGCAGCAGAAGACCACACGGGGTGCCACTCCAGTCAGCTATGAACAGGAAAGTAAAGCTAACTCACCAAAACTGGACCATGGAAGATTGGAAAAACAGTGCCTGGCCTGATGAGTCTTGATTTATGCTGCAACATTCAGATGGTAGGGTCAAAATTTGGTGTAAGCAACATGAAGGCATGGATCCATCCTGCCTTGTATGAACAATTCAGGGTGGTGATAGTGTAATGGTGTGAAGGATGTTTTCTTGGCATACTGTGGGTCCTTAGTACCAACTGAGCATCGTTTAAATGCCACAGCCAGCCTTGAGAATTGTTGCTGACCATGTCCATCCCTTTATGACCACTGTGTACCCATCTTCTAATGGCTACTTCCAACAGGATAGTGTATCATGTCACAAAACTCATATTATCTCAGACTGGTTTCTTGAACATGAAAATGAGTTCACTGTACTCAAATGGCCTCCACAGTCACCAGATCTCAATCCAACAGAGCACCTTTGGGGTGTGGTGGAACGGGAGATTCGCATCATGAAGGTGCAGCTGACAAATCTGCAGCAGCTGCGTGATGCTGTCATGTCAATATGGACCAAAATCTCTAAGAAATGTTTCAAGCACCTTGTTTAATCTATGCCACAAATAATTAAGGCAGTTTTGAAGACCAAAGGGGATCCAGCCTCGTACTAGCAAGATGTACCTAATGAAGTAGATGGTGAGTGTAGATTCAATGAGTAAATTAGAGTGGGATCCCTCATCTAGGAGACAGTTCATCATTCTGATCCTTGTCAGATCATGTTTGCAGACCACTTCGATGATGTCGCACTTGGATCCTTGGGAGTAGTAATGTTTCCAAGTTGAACGGTGCCCACGCTGGACATGTGGGGCGGAAAAGAGAGCATAAAAGGTCACAATAGATGTTGGTGCCTTGCTCGAAAACAGAAGACTACATTGGCATGTAGAGTAGCACCAGCAACCAAAATTAGGGTGTGTTATGTTATAAGGTGCGGGTGTTAAGCGAGACTAAAGTAGCAGGTCTTCAGTCGTAATGTAAAGACTGAGACTGAAATGGCCAGAGAATAAGAGCAATTAGACCTCAAAAAGGATTTGATCAGCCGTATTTTAATCAAGAGCCGTATTCTGAAGTATCCCTAGCTTCTCCTCCGTAGCTTACAGAGTGCCCTCTGACCTGAGGGTCCAACTTCTGGCACTGTATTGTGATTCGTTCCGGTGAACCCGTCCATAAGGTATTCTTGGCAAGGCACAAAAGCTCTTTACCATTGCTTTCACCCACTCAGTTTGGAATAGTGTAATTTCCATTGTCACCTCTGTAATAATCCTTGGCTAACACAGTTCTATATCGCTGCTGCTTAAATGTAGGTGTAGGTTTTGTTTGGCACCTCTGCTAAAACCAGATAGGGATTAAAAACTCCAGGCAGCGTAACTCTTAGCTTCCCTCATGCACATAAGCCTCCTTGCACTGACAAGCCTGTGACCATGAAGAGGTGTTCAAGGTGTCACAGGAACAAATAAAAATAAGGGTAATTATCTTCTTTAAATAGGAAACATCAGATATGTGCCCATTTGATGATAAATCCATTTTCTTAACCCTATGCTGCTAGAATGGCTCAAATTTTAAACAATAAAAAGGTTAAAAAACTTCTTAATTAAGATGCAACTTTTACGTCAAAGTTTCTGTTAAAATCGTATGTATTTCAATATGAAGTTTATATTATTTTTCACCTTGCATAGCTCAAACAGGCCACTGACACGTGAGTACCTGAATGAAAAATCAATGCCATTCACCTTACAAAGCTCAAATAGGCCACTGACACGTGAATACCTGAATGAAAAATCAATGCCATTCACCTTGCAAAGCTCAAATAGGCCACTGACACGTGAGTACCTGAATGAAAA
>JAACJT020000002.1:16734679-16752542 GCA_009936485.2 Gymnarchus niloticus | reverse complement strand
TGCAAGCATAACTTTTATAAAGCACTTTCCTTGGTTATAGTTCAAGGTTCTAAACCTAGCTTTCTGTCCCCAACAAACACCTAAGAGTTTGCCCTGCTGTATTGTTGTGTAGATATTTATGTATTCTACTTTCATTATTTTCTAATTTCCCAGCCCTACAAGCAGGCAGCTGCTATTTCAGTCACCCATTTTCACAACATCACTCGGTTATTTTCAAGTCCTCATCTCTGGACCCTTCCCTGCAGCCATCTTTGCGCTTCATTTTTTTCATGTAAGAATGACTAAAACACAGCTGAAAATTAAAGGAAGTCCTGGATCCACACATTTCTTGTAATGTAGTTTGCATTTCAGTAATTAATTAGAATAGAAACTTCATCAAAGCTAGCCAATCTTCTTGGCCGGGGAGAAAAACAGGCAGAATGGGCTGTTGAGGCCAAAGGGTAGGAGTCTCTGTTTTGCTCATGTGTTTCCTTGATGCATAACTGGAGGCCTCTGGCAGGCTGACCCATCTCTCTCCCAGGCTTTTGGGACAGGAGAAGGCACTGTGGCTCCCTTCTGTCACCAGGGTGTCTGCATTCAAGAGTCTCCTTCTCTGCTGAGGAATGTTGGTAGTGTGTTGGAGAACTGGGCTTTTTTTGTGCAAGGCTTGGTGCATGGTGACCATACTGTGGCACACCATGGAACATAGCATCGCTACAATACGTTAATCATTGGATTACATCGGCAGTGCTATGCATGGTTCATCAGTGTACATAATTAAATCTAGCCACTGGATTGTGCATGGGGGGTTTACATGCTGTCCCAGTTTCAGTGGGTTTCCTCTGGGTTCTCTGGTGTCTTTCTGCGAACCAAAGACATGCAGTTAGGTTAATTGGCATCTTTAGATTTGCCTATAGTGTATGATTCTACATGTAAGTGTGTGTCTGGTGATGGACTAGCCCCCTGATCAAGGATGTAATTCAGCATTGTGCCCCATAATGCCTGGGATATATCCCCCCACGTGATACTGGATGGATGGTAAAATTCTGTCAAAAGTCATTAATTTTAATCTCCATGTAACTTGATGCCTATATTTCATAAAGCCTTCTCTAGGGTTTTCAGAGAAAATGAGACAAAAGATAGACGATTGGTTCCTAAGTGGGCATCAGAGTTCCTGAGTGCCACAGGAGGTTGGCATGGTTGGGGCAAACACGTGCATGGACACACACACACACACACACACACACACACACACACACACACACACACACACACACACACACACACACACACACAGAGGCTCCTTGAAGTGTATGGGGCATTGGAGGAAATAATGAGGCAGCCAACAAGCTTTCAGTGTGGTTTGTAATCTGAGAAGCGGTCCAATTGCTTCTGCGAGGTGAATTGGATCGGCGCTAAGCTATGCTGATAACAATCAATAAGGCACTGGCCTTCATACCTCCTCCCTGGCGAAAGCCGCAGTTTCCAGAACGTCCGAGCAGAGCGGAAGTAAGGCAGGTCCAATCAAGGCTGTCCAGGTCTACCTCAGCATCCCATGACATTTCTGGACACACCCACACTTAGCTCTGACAAGACAAAGCTAATACCAAGACAGCATAAAGTGTTGTCAGACAGTACTGCAAAAATGTGTCACACTTACGTCATTTAATTGTTTCAGGCATTTACTTGGTGATTGTAAATCTATAATTGATATGGAAATAAAATACCTGTCTGTGGTGGTATATTTTAAGTTATTGTGCTTGCGGTTAAAGTAACAGCTGGAGTTGTGGATGTGGGAAAAAGGCAGAATTAAATAAAAACCGAACAGCTGGAGCATGCATCCAAAAAAAGGGGAGATGAAATGTGGTTCATCCGGAACTGTATGTACATTACTTCAGTGGTTATAAAGTAACTCATACATACTAAATAATTATGAATGCATCCTACATTTCCTTCACTCATTGTCCACCCATTCCTTTCATTTACAAACACACAAACATGAATGTATATAGATGGAATGGATGGGAGGATTATGACATAATTACTGGATTATGAGATTATGAATGGATTATGAGATTATGGAGGTGTCAACTCAGGGTGACAGCTGTACGTCATGTTTGTCTTTATTGTGTTTATCCTTACATACCTACTTGCTATGGCACTTGTACACCGTGGCGTTAACTGCTCTGGCTGACTTGGATAACAATGTACGGTTTGTTAAAGTACCACTGGACCCACAACAACACAAACGTCAGTCTGCGAGGATAATCATTTACAGAAACATGCCATGTTGCTTTTGTCCTTGTGCCTCATTGCGGGGGTTTGGGCTGACCCGACTGTCCCTCCAGATGACAGCCTTTAAATTTCATCCTCGATCTGCCAGCGATGTGACGGGAGGGACCAGCCAGCTGGCCACAGCACCTTCGTCCCTAATCAAACTCGATGACACCATGAGGTCCTCTATCCACTACGTTCTAACATGACTGGGGCTGTTCTGGTAATATTTTAATCATCTTTGCATAACTTCCCCAACCCTCCCCTAATATGTTGATGCCTGTTTGTGTGATGTGTTGGTGAATGGGGACTATAGATTTTATCACAGAAACACGTCTCTCCCTCACAACAGACAAAATATGTAGGAGGAGTCAAGTTTGCAGATTGGCCAAGCTGTATGGAGAGGGGCGTTTGCTAGCATGGTTTTACATAAAGGGTTTCCAGTTTGATGCAATGGGGCTTTAGTGATATTTAACCAGAGGCTATTTTGAGAACAGGATGGGGTGCTGTAAATCTCACCCGCTCAATGCAGGGGTCAGATATGGATGAAGCTTGCCTGCTATTCATCACCCGTGCCACCCAGGAGGCCAAGGGCAGCAGGCGGTGCCCCTTAAGCGACGATGAGGCACGTGGTTAATGATTGTAATTACTGGGGTTATAATTCTACATCGCTCACAGTCTGTGGGATTGCTTTCAGGCAGCCCAAAGTCAGGCGCTTGTCACTCAGGGGTGGTTCCGCCTTTGACAGCCTGACAGCAGAAATTGAGTGGGTGTCGCATTTTAGTACACTATTTATATAGACAAAAGCTTCTCTCTCTCTGTCTCTCTTGCTCTGTCCCTTCTGTTTTGCTTAATGGTAGCCTGTTTATCAACCATGACCCATGCATGGTCAGGACTTGAGGTCAACTTCGATGTCCAGCACCTTTGGGAAAAAGGCTACCAGACAATCTGGTCATTGCTGGCATCTCAAACAGGAACCAGAGCAGAACACCATCTGTGTTTCGCTTATGACTGGTAGCCACTCATTATTCCTTCAGGGGTCTTGACCCTGTATCGGACGTAACTGTAAGGTGTGTGAACTGCTCGATACCAGCATTTTCATACCTAGTTCTCTGCCAGATAAGTAACATGATGAGACATTTTAATATTACGTCTGTCCACTTTGCAAGGAGCTCAGCACACAATACCTCATATCCGCCATATTCTCTGTGAAAGCCGATACAAACCTTCAGAGACTAAGAACGTAAACTAAAGATTCAAATTAGGAATACCATAAAAAGGATTTTATTCACCCAGAGAAGAAAATGCTGACATTTAGCTGTGAAGTGATTGTGCCTGAGGCGAGTCCACAGTTATATGAATACCTGACACTCACCATGAGGCATCCAATGATGCAGTGCAACAATTTTATGAAGAGCGACAGGGCGCTTGGCTAAACTGCTCTCTTCGAGGGTGAGTAAAGAGGACACACAGGCACTCTTAAATATCTCAATTAGCCATGGAATGGCAAAATTGTGACAGGAATCTTGTTCTCCGCAGCTGCTTAGCGGAGCACTCATTGACCTGGAGTTATGCTCTGATTTGGTGAACATGCACCTCATACTGCACCAGAGGGAGAACTCCTCTAATTAGACCGGCATCTGTTTTTTTTTTTATTTTTTTTTCCCAATGACTGCCGTCTTCTTCCTCTCAGCTGTCGTTTTCTGTGCCCCAGCTGTGCCCTCCCTCCTCAACATCCCCAAAAAAATAAATAAATAATAAATAAATAAACTGAGTCAGTGGATGGAGACAGAAAAGCAATAAGAGATACCTCAACAGGCATCAGATGTGAAGATGCGGTGTCTCTTCATCTCCTCCAAGCCTGTCCTTTTCCCAGCTGCTTTTGTTGTCAGTGCAGGAGAGAGACTAATCGGAGTAGTTTTCAGTCATTTCCAGTCCTTGTTTGTATCAAATTTCAGAGAGGGATAGTAAAAAGGAAGTAAGAGAGCGGCCATCAAAACACTGAGAAGGACAAAAAAAAAAACATTCCTAAAGAGTAATTTAGAGTAAAAAGAGTAAAATGGGACCAGCTCTCCCCCAGCCTGAGAAAGTTGCAGCCCAATTTTTTCAAAACACTGTAGACCATGTCTGCGATGTGCAATCGCTCTGGCTCAGTGTGTCGTATCCACACGAACGAAGGAGTTTGTTTCTCATCATGCTTTTGACGAGATGCAGGATGTGTGAGCTATAAAAAAAAGCTCGGCGTCGCCAGCTCCTAGCCGCGTGCTCCTAGCCGCGTGCTCCAATCTTGCCAGGTACTGTCATTGCTTTCATATTTCACCCCAGGACAATAGTGCCAGAGGACTTGTTGCAAGACGGACGGAATTCTGCTTCAATTGATTTCTCAAATAAATGTAGTCGAGGTCCCTGGCGGATGAAATATGAAAACAAATCTTACGTGAAACTGGCCGCCTGGTCGAGAACAGCAGCTGCACAGGCCGGAGAGCAATTTCAAAACTTACCACACAAATGGGAGATAAACTAATCTCCAGCCGTATTTCTAATGCACGTCTCAGACTTCACGGCTGTCTCCAGACTGCACGCATCAGTACCATGGCATTGTCAAACGGCACTGCAGAATCTGAAACTCTGAAAACCATTGTGACATCCTAATTAGAGGTTCTTGTGCATATGTGTGTTTCACATTCTCCTCGGTTTGATGCAAGGTTTTTGGAGCCCGTAGGATTTGACAGAAATGGGTGAGGACACAACACATCCTGTAGGTGTATCCCAGCCTTCGTTCCAGTGCTGCCAGGCATAGGCTCCAGGCCCAGTTATGACCCTTTGGGTGTGCGTCAAAGTGAATTTACTCGCGTAGTGAGCTTTCTTAAGGCTTATTCCCGAGTTTCTGGTCCTACAAATAATAGCTCACTTATAAACTGGGTATATCGCCATGGTAATTTATGCTGCACACCTAACCTGCCTCAACTGAGTTTAATCGCAGGCCATTGGATCAAAAAAGGCGTAAGTCCCACCCATTTATCAAAAATGCGTACATGGAAGCCCAGTCACTAAAAAGATCTGCCCTCTGACTAGATGGGTAATTAGCTTGGAAAAACCAGCTCACTTAGAAGATCCTGTTGGCCTTCATGTGTGTATAATAAGGAGTTCTCTGTACTAGGCAAAGGTAGTCAGAGACCACTAGCTTTCCCTGACAATACCAATACTGATTCCAATCAGAGGGAATTCTCTATATTTGTCAGTTCATGGAACCATATGTAACTAATACAGCTGGATGATGTAGTATCCTTACTGAATGTGAAGCCATACACGTTTTCTTAATGATGATAGTGTCCCAAGTATGTAAGACTTTATATTATATTTCTATGCTTCATGCATTTTAGCTGGCATGACATGTCCTTTTCACACTATAACTGAAGGCCACGTCCAAAGGGTTTCTATGCTCACTCAATTGCGAGGATTATTTGGCACACAGTTTTACATACACCATAAGAGTTGGGTTGGGTTTTGATGTCATTGGGGCATTTTTCTAAATTTCTAATGATGGACTGGAAATCCCAAGTTTAAGCCTGTAGTTGCTCATTTCCCCTCTGCTTAGACATGTATTTACTATGTTTACAAGTTGTACAACGCAATTAATGACAGTGGTGAGGCTGACAATAAGTTCTCTTAACTCATGCATTTGAAGGGTCAGCAATGCACTGCCAGCCAGTTTATCTGGTCTTTTAAACAGCTACCGTATTACCTTTTGCTACTAATGTAGCTATACATCCATCGTAGTCCTCCGCACAGAAATATGGAACCACGCATGGTTTGTGATGCCGACACCTGACCGAGTTGATAACCACAGTTGTAATACCATTCATAAACAGTACATTGATCAATCAAGCAATCAGGGTTTGTTAGCCTGTCACAACTGCGTTAACTCGGGGTTTGTAAAACTTGCTTTGTAGTATAGCCCAGAAGACCAGGATAAACGGTTAGAAATTGGACGGATGGATAGATGGATGGATGGAAAATACAGCACTTATCATTACCATTGTTATTAGTTATTTACAGTTCTGCTTTATGGAGTGCTACCGTAATTTGATTCTGAGGCAAGCTAAGTTGTTTATGCTTGTCTATCATTTCATCTGAGTGTACCTCCTTACTTGTGCTTGTTGCATTCTGCATGTTATTTTTTTCTACATGTCGCACATCTCAGAGGATCCATTTCTGACTTTGACTTGTTTTCGTCTATTCACTTTTTCCCAGTTCTCCCTCGATTGAGTTGTGGAGGGAGCGGACAAAGCAGGTGCTTTACTTATTAAAGTGTTCCACACGTGCACACAGGTCAGGTCACATGGGTCAGAGATAAAACAATTTAGGTGTGATACAGCTTCCTGTTTACATGCACGCTTTTGATGAAATCTATATTGCTGCTGCAAATCTCACATGATCAGGCCTTTTACTGAAATGATTTCACATGTGGGACGCTGTCTGCAACCTGTTGTCTCTGATCCCATGTATTTTGCATCAACAGGTGCTTTCAACAGAATCATACACTGAACAGGGGATTTGTGGAAAACAAGAAATTGTACATGATTGATTTTTATGTCTTCAATGCAGATCGCTGTACCGTTTGTGGAAGTTTAAACTGTGCCATAAAAACTGGGCAGAGAGATACACACCAGATTTGGGAGTCCCTGCTAGGTCCTCGTTCATAAGTCTCAAGTGCCATCTAAGCCGGATTTGATACCCCAGTTGTGTTTTGGTAGTACGGCCCCCCTAGAGTCGCCACTGCACTGCATGCACCAAATACTGTTTAATCCTCTGGTACGGCCAGAAAGCTGAACCTAGGAGATCCAGAAATTACTTCCTGTTGATGTCAGTCATTGCTGTATGTGTGCTAATACGATATTTTTAAACGTAATTTTCAAATTATATTTCGGGCCAATTCTGGGTTCACTGGGTCCTTGAATCAGTTTATTATGACAAACTTTTTGTGGGCAAATATCATCTGTCAAACTTCTCGTACTTCTACCTGTACTACTTCTGAATAATAAAAAAAAAAAAACAGAACTTAACACCTCAAAGCAAATGGTCCTCAAGGAGACCGGGTTGCAGAATGGTGAACTTCGATATTCTTCAGGACTTGCACATCTTTGAGAAGAGTCAGGTGATGCAGCCAGGTTAGAATGACGTAGATAGGAAGAGAACCCATCAGCTAATGGTTCTTATTTAGCACTGACAAACATCAGTATTCTGGAATGACCCCTCAAAGTCATTTTTGTGAAGTTGAATGTGAGATAGAAAATGGAGCAAATGAGGGTTTCATTTTCCAATGCCAAAGCATAATTCATATCCTGTTCACATTCTGAGTCAACATGAGCAACTTTTATTTCCTGTATCTCCTATTCCTTGCTCAAATGAAAGAGGGAGTCATCTACCTTTATGACCTTCTCGTCCGTTGAGTACTTTGAATGCCACTCTGGAACACTTATGACATTTTGACACCAGCTCCTTCAAAACATTTCTCAGAATTGCAAGGCAGCTAAGACCGAATGAAATCACACTATGGCATGTGCCCACAGGACATTTTCTGGCTGTGTAGTGAAGACATACTGTTTCACAGCTTGGTTTGTTTATCAAACAGTGAAGCTGTCTTTCCTGAGCAACAACAACATAGGACTTTGGGAGTTCTTTGGAGAACTAATAATTAAAATCAACATGGACTTAGAATATATTTGTAGTCAAAACACAGAGCCTCCACAGGCCTCTATGATATGCATCCAGGTCGTTCTTTAAATCAGTTTTTTCACAACACGTACACTATGTGGTAAAAAATATGTAGACACCAGCCTGTGCAACATCTCATTCCAAAATCGAGGGTATAAATAGGAAGTTGGTCCTCCTTTTGCGTTTATAATAACCTCTACTCTTCTGGAAAGGCTTTCTATTAGAAGTATATTAAGAATATTATTGGTGGAATCTGCTGCCAGTCAACCATAAGAGTTGGGTTGGGTTTTGATGTTGGACAATCAGGTCCATTTTTGTCTGTGTGGCCTACCACATTACAAGTGAACTCTTGTTACTTTCAGGCATTTCCACAGCATAATCACTTCACTTGCAGTTAACCAAGGCAGAAATTTGATACTTGCTGGAAAGTAGGTGGCATCCTACGATGAGGCCACGTTGAAAGTCACTAACCTTGTCAGAAGAACTCATTCTGTTGCCAGTGTTTGTTACTAAAGGTTGCACGACCATGTGCTTCATTTTACGTCTGCATTAGCAATGAGCACGGCTTAATTACCCTAGTCCAAAAGTCTGTGAACACCGTTATTAAATGGTGCCCACATACTAATGGCCAACTAGTGTATTCCAGGGAGATTTAGATCTACTTAACATAAAATAACAGGAAGGCACTGAGGAGAATAAAGGCGGAGTGGAGAAGTTTCCAGAACGTGAAGGTTTGTGCAAGGTTAACACAGAGCAGTTAGTCATTTGAAATGCTTTCAGAGAGAACGTGGCTAACCACCAGCTTGTGAGAAGGAAATGTGACACAAAAAAATCGTTGTACGAGCACCCAGTGAGGGTCATTGCCTGGATGTTTGCATTGGCAACATAGCTTTTTTTAATGAAACTATGTTTTGGTGGCACAGCTGGTAAAGAAATGGATTTCTAAGTAAAGAATATGGCATACAGCAACCAGCTGCTAAACTGTTAAATTACGATCTGTGTACACGTCAGTTCAGATTAGAGCGTCTTATAATTCATTTACACTGACAATACCTTGACTGGTGTCTACAATCCTCACCTCCCCTCACTCTGCCAGTTAGGTAGGTACCTGATATCCACTTCCTTGTTTGCTAGCGTTCAGACAGGCATTCAGGCAGGAAGTGTTTCTGCCAGCCGCCACTGCAGGACCTTAATCTCCCCACTTATATACAGCACGTAATGTTTCTGTATGCCTCATTTAAGGCAGCTTATGTATGTAGTTTTTTAATCTACAACATATTACAAGTCATCTAGTAACATAATGAATGACACTTTGAAAGTCGTGAGGGGTGGGCCTATTGCGCTGTCAGCCACCGATTGTTCCTGATCCCATTGTTCACTTTATTCTCCGTCTTCAGCTTAAATCAGACAGTAATTGGCTGCACACAACAAATCCCACCCACTGTGAATTTTAAAGCCTCAGTTCTCCAGTTGCTACTGTTTGCTTATAGAAAATGGGTAGTAGTGCTGTTTGTATATGACCTGGAACTATTGTTACCAAGGGCACAAAATTAATTGCTATTAATTAAGAATTAATTAAGAATTAATGACTTCTTAAAACCCTCTATGAAAGACAGTTGCAGATATCTAGTAACAATATTTTGAGCACAGGACATCCTCGGACTTGGCTTGTAGGGTTAGGGCTCAGTCCCGATTTTTCAGCATCAGCACAGACACCAGTTCATCAGACTACTTCACAAGAAACCTCGTGCCATAAATAAGCAGCTGTTTTGCCCTGAGGCCCTTCTGTTCTGAGCTTGCACAACAATTCTCTCCTGGTTAATAATAACTCAATATGTGGGTTAGGATAACACACATGATATACTGTCTACTACTGAATCCCATGCTGTGCAATTGCTTTGTTTATTTTGAACTCAGCATTTCATATATAACCTCTAGTCCCTATTCTCCGGTCTCATAAGCTCAGGGACCTGATTAAAATCCCATACCTGGGATTCTATTCCTCACTCCAGCTTTCCTGGGAGGTGCAAATGATTCACAGCCTTCTTTGCCTGTTTTGTAGGTGATAAAGTGCAACTTCTGAACGAAAACACACAGCAGCAGGATTCTTACAGTTAAACATCCGTCGCTTTAATCATCTGAACTCTCCATACCTTTCCGGTACTTGCTGGGAATCTTAATTTCTCATTTTAACCATGTACAAAATATTAAATCCACAGTGGGATGTTAAAAACCAATCGGAGTGACTCTAGGACTTAGCAGCCTGAACCAGATGCAATATAGATCTCCACTGATGCAGTGAGTGGAGTGACAGAGTGATCAGGAGCCAAAAAAAAGTGTAGTGCTCACTCACACAAAAGAGAGGTTACGTCTCTGCTGCGTAGAGTGAATATTATGGAAAGCAGGGGTCAGGGCTGCATGGGTCACCCCCAGCACCACTGTGGATTCTTCTTGCCCAAATTGTGGGCACTCATACTCCCCAGCAGACAAAGTGCTGTGTGCCAGGTTTTTAGTTGTGGTTATGCCATGTGATGCATCACATCCAGTGGATGTTTTTACACCCGATGAAAGAAGATGGCAACATTAATCATGCTCCCCGGAATAATTCTGAGTGGAGTTTATCGATTTAAACGTGATGCTTCTCTAAATGTTCAAGTGGGCTGATCCATCTCTGACACTGACCTGTTTCAGTGCTATACCGCTGTACTGTTAAGTCTTTTTTCCATATTGTACCGCGGTGCCGTTAAGTTCCTTCCCCTCCACGCAGGTACGAGGAAGGCAGAGTGGACAAGTACGTTGGGTCCATAGAAACAAGGTCAGCCATTGTCATTCTGTGAAGTGACACATTAGAGACACCTTCCCTTCCTTAAAATTCCCTTGCCGTGGCAGAAGGACCTCTAAAATTACCTTGCATTCCATCACCTCCACTCCCAGTGACCGTGTCCCTGCCCTCAGCTTAACTCATCAGATTCACACCCTCGAGTGCTCACAACATTATACTACAAAATAAGGCACTTATCCAGCACTCTTACCAAGACTGCCTGACTGCACGTCATTTTTTTTACAGTAGCCTAAAGTTTACTGAGGTAATTAAGAAGAAGATCTATCTCCAAGGTGATGAAAAGAGGTTTTGCCCTGGGTTCCTCACCTGTTCTTCTCAGGATACAAGCATGCCCCTTGATAGCGCTATCATTCTGGGATGGGAGGACATTAAAAGAAGTCCGAAAAGTCTAAGGTGACATTTCTACCAAGTGCTGTCTAATAGAGTTGGCCTACCTTGAGTACCCAATAATGGATAGCTTATCCTCATCTCTGGTGAGCTTTTCAAACTACTGCTAGCCTTTAGGACATGGAGCAGTACGTCAGAATTGAAAGCAGTCTGACAACAAGGGCACACAATGGAGCAAGGCTTGTATGTGTGTGAAATGTCCGTAAAAGTGGGTAAGCATTAAATCAACCCCCTAGATCTAGGAACCTGTCTCGTTGATGCTCCAAAGCAATGTTGGTACTACATATGAAATCCCATATGGCATAGGAAACCACTGGCCAAAGAGTGCTCCTATATGAGATGGCCCTCTGAATGGATGATGTGAATGAACCAGATATGCTTATAAGCTCATTGTAAGTCTTATCCATCAGTCGTGATTTCTAACCCTTTTAAATATATTATCCAGGTAGCTGGACTGCTCTGAAATCCTTTAATAGAACTGATATCTAGCAAAAAAGTATTCTGATTTCATACACAAATCTCAGTAATAGTAGCCTTCTTAAAAAAAAATCTCTTTTTTAATAATTGATGCATGAATGGGTTAGTAAAACAACGATACCCTTGTTTAATTAACAGCAAGCTGACGGTGCTGCTTTAGAAATCAGCTTCCTGTTTACTGTCTCCAGATCTCAGGAAGTCCTTCACCAGGCACTTCTCTGCTCTTGTGACACCAGTGACAGCGGCTTTGCAGTCAGGGAGGCCTCTCTGGGCCTCTGGTACAGTCACAGATGCTAATTTGCCAACTAAAACACTCTGGTCATGTAATTCAGCCCCATGAGCAAACGCCCCAGAAGGAAAATCTTAACGAACAAACAAGATGGGAATTGCAGGTGGAAAGGTGCTGGTTGGGACCAGGTAGGGTGTGGATGTTTTTCCGTGTACACGTTTGCACTTCTGGTTACTCCTGCCTGGTTACCCGGTTAGACACCTGTCATGACTTGTCCTTCCTCCAGCCCTGTTCAGTTCTTTTAATCCTAGCACTCTGGCTTCTGTGAGCCCCTCACAGATGCTTTTTGTGTTGATCCTGCTGGAGGCCACCTTTGTTTTCCTCGCCTGGCTCGCACGAACCCAATTAAAGTCTCCCTGAATTCACCACCAGAGCCCATCTCTCATTCCTGCATCTCCGCACTCATCTCTGATGCCTGACCAGTCCGTGACATGTCTTAGGGGCAGGGAGAGGTTGGGGGACAAGCCCCCTCATTCACCTGCAGTTAACAATGACCAGCATAAAGGAAATTTAATCTGTATGTTGCACAGAGACGGAGGAACAAAAACTAGGATTTGCTTATTAAGACAGGCAACGAGTACGGTGTTACAATTATGACATCATCTTCCATTCTCTCTCCCATCGCAGCATAAATTAATCTTCCAGGTTCCTCCCTCCAGAAACATCATGGATCTGTTCCCATTCCCTAAACTGTAGACCCCCAGAAATAAACAATTTAGGCACTATTACGTATATGAATTCAGTAACATCTGCCAGGTAAAACATTATTTATCACGTGTACTCAGATCTGGTGGTAAATATTGCCAAAAGAATTCCTTCTTTCAACATTTAAAGAGGGATGAGACCACTTATTTCAAGTTTCATCCATTTACTCCCAGAACTAAACATCACATAAGGTGTTTATTATCACTTTACCAAAAATAACGAATGTCAAACATTTTATATAGATCACTTGTCTATTTATTTATTAAGAATTACAGTCATAAACTTACTTAAACCCTCCATTGGATAACCCGATTCCACTGCCAATTTTGATTGGCTTAGATGTACTTTCATGCCCTAGTGTTCCACAGGGAACAAGAAGATTAGATTAGATTAGATTAGATTAGATAGATAGATAGATAGATAGATAGATAGATAGACGGACACTCCCTAGCTGACAATTTGTCCTTCTGAGTTCACAATGACCATCAAGTTTATTTGACAGGTGCCGCATTAATGGGATCATTAATCAGATCACATCTGTAGTTTACAAACTTTCGCATCTATGGAGAATTGGGGCCTTGAAAGGGCTCACTGACATTGCCTCTGGATTGGCAGCGTAGCCTGCATGCGGTGTCAACAACGCTGGACACCGAGCTCTGCATTAACGAGCTCAGGGTGTGACACGTCACGAATGCCAGAGTAAGAGTAGGCGTCGGCAAAGGTCACCGTGGAGACGAACAAGCCATAAACTTCAGCTACAGAGGTGCTAAATTCAGCTGAGCCATAGAGCAGTAAAGTATTCATCAGGCTTATCGAAGAAAGTAACATCAGCCAAGTTTGTTTTGATAGTGTCTGGTTTATGCAAGCAAGAAGTCCATTGACAAGATAAGTGATTGCTAAAGCCTTGAGCCTAGCCTGTTCTCTGAAGTTATGCAGTGACAGATCGGATCTGTGTTTCATCATATGGGTCACGGTCCTGATCCGAGCCACTCTCAGCAGTGTCCTCTCCCTGGGATGAGGGCAGACAGGCCACATTTCCCTCACCATGGGGATGCAGTCAACTGCAGGAAACATCCAAGAATCAGGGTGTGGAGTAAACAACCCCTTGTATCCAGGATGAGTGTCCGCTGAGTCTCTCCTGTGATCAAACCTCACTTTTTGTCTTTCTCCAGTCTTATGGTCTTACTTGTCTTATGGTGTTGCAGTGCAAACAGATGCAGGTAGCACTTGAGCAGAAACTACCCCATGTGGGCACATTAACGACACACGTTGTGCAGTGGGTAAGGAGTCTGACATTTGCAGCTTCAGAAGCCAGGAAGATAATATATTTTTCATCCGTGAAGTTGGTAGCTAACATAATTTGAATATGTTTTGGAAAATGAACAAATAAAAAGAGCGTTAGATTTTGATCGTAAATGCTACTTGTTCTGGATAAAAACATTGGAGAAATATAAATAAATTGGCATTAAACTCGAGTTAATGTTCCACATAAAGGTAAATTCTCACCCGGTTTTGATATCTACACCTTACATTTTTACACTAAGGCACCTGATGTTAATATGCCTTTCAAACAACTTCCCTTTAAAAGCATCTGCCAGCAGATGTTAAGCAAAAACAACAGTTTGGTTCTTTGAACTCCTCTTTCCTGAGCCCTACAGCTGTGCACTGTGGGTAAAAGCAGCTGTGAACCAATCCAACCCGTGAAGTAAACATGGACAGTAGCAGCAAGAGCTCTGTGCCAGTGACTGTGAAAGTGTGGTGAGTCCCGGGTACAGATGTTGCCTTGAATCTAAGCAAATTGAATAAACAGCACTCCTGATGGTGAGCACCTTGAGATGTCCTGGACTTACCCGGACCCAGAAAGTAGACAAACATGTCTTCATAATTCCACTACTAGTCAAGAATTCTTCTCTTCAAGACCATCGATGCTTAATGAATAAGAATTAGGTGAAGCTGGCGATGACAGCAAAGGGTTTTTGATGTTCTCTTGCACAGGTCAGTCTTAAAAACTGGCTGAAACCTGAAGGGGGCGCTAATAACTGTTTCATCATCTTGGTAGTCTGAAAAACACGTTTAAAATGAGGGCATGAATGTTTTGACAGAAAAACTATTGCCCGTTATTAATATGATCAACCGATGCATGAAAAATAGCAAAAATATATATTATAGATAGTGAGAATTTACATGAGTGCTGCATGTCGATATTGTGAACATGGTGCATTGTCCTTCTGCTTGCTTGTTTCTATTTAGCACCTGACTTCAGACACTAGGCATTACGTGGGTATTTCTAAAGGTTGTAGTTCTTAATGTGGTGGCACCAGTTCATCGTCTCACTGCTACAGATTATGCAATTGGCTGCTTTATTTAAAATGGCTCCTTTCCTCCCGATTTCATCATTTCATTTGGCCTGGTATGTACCGGTGAGTGCTCACGTCATCTGGGCTGACTGTGCCATCGGGATAACGATTTATCCTGCAACTGGGATGAAAAGCTTGCTTTACTTTTGATGGTAATGGAAATAGTTCCTGTCGGGTATAGCTGTGAAAAAAAATGGATTGTGTAATTAGTGCCTCGGGAGCCGACGTGCCGCAGTAAGGCGCAACCAACGGCAGGGAGTGAGTCACATGAGCCCACTGGAACAGCGCCGAGGGCCATGATGCCGGTTCTGTCGGTCAGTTTTTGGTACCAGATGTATAGGATTAAAATGACCTGGTGGCCCTTGAAAGAAGGTATCCTCCTGAAAGTCAGATCTCTAGCAACTGATTAAAACGTGACCATCCATGTACTGCAGAAGATCTGTATAGAGGGACAATGTTCAAATATGATGCACATCCCAAGTCGTTATAAAGCTTTAAAGCTATAAAAAAACGGATTTTTTTTTCCTAAGTAGTATTTTATAAAACCAGTTTCCTGTCTGGAAACAGCACTAAAAAAGTTAGAGGAGGACAAAAATTTAAAAAAAAAAGAGTTGAAGTCTGCCCCATGAGCCTTTCCAGGATAAGCAGTTGGATGATGGATGGACAGATGAATGCATGGATGATAGCTTTGGAGGAAACGCGTCACCGTTTGCTGTATCAGCATCTTTTCTGGCACTGAGGTGCTCACTGAGCATGCTCAGTTGTTTTGTGCATTGCCTCGTTTATGAGAACTGAAGATTTATTGACATCAGCAAAGTTCAGCTGTATCGGTATAGGAGCTCAGCCATTTTTCCCTGCCAAGCTTAAGTGTACGGCTTGATTAAATGGACTCAACTGTACTACATATTGTGAAATTACATTTGGCTGTAATGGACTGTGCCCCGCCTCCTCGACGTCCCTGCTTTGCAAACTACGCTCCGGAATGGTCATTTCTCAATGACGGGCGGGCAGTAGAAACCCGGTCCCTCTGGGCACAGCTTACCCTCTTGTCTTAGAGAAGCAGCCATATGCGTGGGGAAAAGTAGCCCGTGAAAACTGACATTGAATCGAGTCCTTTGGGGCAAAAGCACACAGGCACAGGGGAAGATGGAACCTTTAAGCCCAGGTCAAGATTTCATCTCCCTCGCTGGCGGAACTAAGAATGAACAAGGTGAGCCTGAGGGATATCCTGGATCCAGCCCATCTGTTTTCAGTGCCAATGAAAACCGCACAGCCCTGAATGGGCCCAAGCCACCTGACACAATCATGCAGCTGCATTCCGAAATAATAAATTCTGAAAATAATATTGCGGTTATTCTTTGTTAATTACTTATATGATTTCTAACAAGTCCCAAATAGCTCATCATATGGAAAAAAAAATAAATAAAATAACCCATCGCTCTAGCGAAAGATTCCCCCAAGGCAAAGGTCATAACGGACCCACAGACCACATGTGTACAGCGTCAATGTCAGATTACATCCCATATCTAAATGGAAGATTCACAGGTGCTATCTCTTTAAATCGACATCCAGTTCAGTTCATGTTCCCTCTGTCCAAATCAGAATGAGGTTAACTGGTTACGTAAGTTCACAATTACGAGATATTTGTTCTGGTGTTTTGCTTGCAGTAACATATAACCTATACAGTACATTAAGATTACAGTGAAACATAAAACATTTCACAATCTATGGTCAACTTACAAAGAACATTCAATAGTAAACAGGTGAATATGGAAAGGAATCCAAGGACGTTAGTCATGACTAATGTGAATGGCCACTCTGCTATGTTTTTACCTTGTTGTGAAAGGTATCGTGCAGCTCTTACTCCATTGGTGGCTGACAGTCACTGTTGGTTCCTCATTGGACGCTCAGCCTAGCTGAACATACCCTAACTGCTGTATGACTCCGTTGCATTTGCCATGCTGTGTGTCACTCTTAACAAAGGTGTCTGCTAAACGAACAACTGAAATTTGAAACCATCTCCAGAGTCAGGAATACTGAAAATGAGGGCGTGAGGAGAATGTGAAACCCAAACGCCACCCAGTTCAGGAACTTGCAGTGGGATCCAATTCATCCACCACCTGTTGATGGTAAAGGCAGCATCCAGTCTCCACCCAAGCCATGGCACTCACACCTTCCTTCTGGAACCCTTTGCCCTCCATCTTAGTTAGTGCAGAGGTCCAAATGCCTGCTGCCCTATGTGGCTTCAGCTTGGTTTCTGTTGGGCCACGCTGCTCCTTTGAAGGTGAAAAAACGGTGCGTCTCACCAAGGGAAAATCAAAGCATGCAAAAAAAACCAAGAGGATATCAAAGGAGTGTGGGGCTCACAGATCAAAAGGGTTCTAAAGCTAAATATATGCATCCCTAAGCAAAATGCTACCTCTGTAAATTGGAAAACAATGTCCAGGACTATCTTGGAAGCAATTACTATAGAAGGTCAACTTTAGTTAAAAAAATATCCTTAAGGCTTGGGTTAATTACTGCTCCAGACATCACTGAAAAAAAAAAGATAATTATTTTTGCCTTCAGTCTTATAAATAATTACCAAAATTTGTATGTTTGCTTAATCTGCAGTATTAAAGATATTCCCGCAAAATGTCCTTCTATATTGAGTTTATTTGAAAGCAGGAAATCATTTTGCCTTGATGTCAGCATTCAGGTGACAGCGCTGTCTTCCGGGTGGGTCTGATAGACAGGCAGGATTCGAGTGGGGGGGGGGGCCCTTTGGGTGGGGGGTTTGTGCACTTTAATTGCACCGGGGTCCGCAGGAATGAAAAAGAGGTGGCCATGAAAATT
>JAACJT020000002.1:16709246-16733022 GCA_009936485.2 Gymnarchus niloticus | reverse complement strand
GGGGAGGGGGGGGGGACGGGGGGTGGGGGGGGGGGGGCTGTGGGGGGGGGGACCGAGGATATATGCTGTTTTGCTATAGTATTTCTGGTAGAGGGTATTGAGCACTTTAATGGCACTGAGTCCCGCAGTAATGAACAAGAGTTGCCATGTAAATTGCTTTTCTATATTGTGCTGAGTTTCTTAATGATCCACAGTGAGACGTGCAACTCCCAGCTGTCCCATCCAGCCATATGAGCCCCCTGAAGCTCCTTTCAAACCCATTAAATGTGGCGTGTAGGACAGGAAGTAGCCTTGGGCCACCTCCGGTCGCTCCTTTTCATCCTATCACGGTGACATGATTAGGCAGTCCATGAGATTTTCTGATAGTCTACTGTCAGTTTTTTTCCCTCCTTCTTACACTAAAGGTCAATCCAAAATCTGATCGAAGGCACGCCGCTAAAAAACGCCCACAAGATCGGTAGGAGATGAGAGCCTCCACTTTGGAAAATATCGAAGTCTGACGCCTGCCTGTCAGAGCGCTCATTTACAGGTGCTGACATGGAAATGGGTCGTCATTTAAAGACCCCCCGGCGCAAACGGCAGCACGACACTGTACCAGTGAGAATTATTCTAATTAAAATTATATTATTACTCTTAGCATTTTTGCTTTCATCAAGAGCAATTAGATACAAATTTTACACCACAAGTGCTTTTTTTAATGTGGTCATCATAGAAACAAGTTAATTAAACACCTTGCTCAGGGCTGCAGGTGAACCCTCATGGAATGTGATTTAACTACTGCGCCACCTGCTGTCCCTGAGCTGCACCACTTGCCTACTAACAAGTGATAAGATGCCCTTTCGCTTCTGCTCATTTCCAGTTTTCCTGCTGTCACTCTGTTCTTGTTAACTTCAGAGGGCAACACAGGGGACCGTAACTAATGTCCACCCCCCACCTCCCCCCCCAAGGCTTGAATGACCGGTCTAAACTGAGCGTGCCCAGGCGTTTCTGCCTGAAGCTGATGCTAATCAGTGTTTACTGTTTTGCTTGGCTCTGACGATCATTGGTGTGTACTGTTCTCATGAGAGAAAGAACAACCACTACAGCAATGCACCCCCCCCAGAGCTGACCTCTGACCCTTAGCAGTCATGATGTTAGTATCGACCTAGTTTTTTTTAAACACAATATAGCAGTTAATCACAAATACATACTACAAAACAGCCTTCTTATCGGCATATAAAGAGATCTTAAAACGTGTCACTTTCCGTAAAAGCGAACATGATTTATTGAGCTGTCATTAAGCTGGTGTTTAAAAAAAAACAAAAAAAAAACCTGACCATCTATCAGCCACCCGCTCTGTTTACAGTGTGAAGCACATACATTTATTGCCTGATACTTTACATTTTCCCCTTTGGAGTGTTTATCTGTCAGCCTAACTGCGGCACAAGGGATAGAAATCATTATAAACATTCAAGGATGCTTTGTGGGAGGCTTCTTAAGGAACGCTTCTCTCATCATTTCAGGGTGACATGCAGTTTCACACTGCAAAATGCGGCTGTTACCAATGGAAAGATCGCCGTTTTCATCAGCAGTAAAGTAACCTCTTCGGGCCAGATTTAGCCATAAGTTTAACCTTGTCAGTGCAAGCGGAGAATGCACTGCAGCCAAATGACAATACAGCTGTACGTTTCAACCTTCAGTCTGAATGTGGCAAAATGTACCACTCTGTACCGCCTGTTTGATAAATCCCCTGCCCGGTCTGACTTCAGAGGAGTTTCAGAAAACATCCAACGCTCCCGTCAGTGCAACAACCAAACAAAACCAAGCAAAAATAATAAATAAAAGATATTGAAAAGAGGGTGAGCGCTGGCCCTGGACTAAGCTGCTAGTCCAATGCCCGAGCTAAATTCAGGTGCAATCTGTTCTAACTGGAGCAGAAACAGAAAACTTTATATTCATTTACTCCTGATTTCCATCTGTTCCCTGGGTTCCAGGCTTCCCCAGAGCCTCCTTTTAGCCTGCTATTTAATGCTGGATCACCTCGGAATAAGAGAGATAACTGCCGGACGGGAGGCATGCACATGAGTCTCAAATCTCAATTTTCCCAAAGGCCAGAATGAAGGCTGGTCTCCCATCAGCTGCTTGTTACTGAAGCCCCCGTTTTGCTGTTCCCTCACAAATTCTTTTCTATTTTCCCTCGGCATTAAAACCCACTCGGAACCTTGAGGAAATGCCAGTGAAAGGGACTCATTCCTCTAAGTCACTAACTGCCTATTTAGGCTATGAAATGTCCCAGTAACTGTTCCACCGGTCTTTGATTGAGTGCATAAACAGATGCCTGAAAAGGTTTCTGTGTCAGTTGACTACCTCGGGAAACCATGGGCTGTTTATACAAGAGTAAATTTAGCTGCCTTTATCCTATAAAATGTGCAAACACAATGTCAGCAAAATAGGATTTTATATGGAAATTCGGCTAGATAACCTCTGAAACTACTGTCTATTGAACATGAGCAATGGAACGGAAATAGGTGGATAAGTGGCTGATTATAGATGGAGAGATGAAAGTGTGGAGACACCATCTCTGATGACATCTTTCCAAATAGCAGGGAGAAGCTTTGGTAAATGTACTGAGAACTGAGCAAAGTGTTGTTTTAGCAGTGTTGTTTCATAACTGTAAATCTAGGGTGTGGTCATGACAAAAAAAACAGACCTCCAGATTCCAGTGGTGGCAAAAAACTTTGCCCTTTAGGGGCATTGGTACTCAGAACTTGAATCATCCAGATTGCCTAGAAACTTCTAGAACATCTCTGATTCAGAGAGAGAGGAAGGAGAAGACTATAATCACAGGACCTAGTTAAAAAAATCACTTAAAATGCAAGGACAAATGACCAGCGACAACCTGGTGAGAACCTGCAGCACACAGGCACAAAACACACCGGAGATGTAAACAGGTGAGGCTGGCCAAGTCACCAAACTTCTCGGCTAAAGCTACTTTTCATAGAGCTTGAAAAAATAACAGCCACGAGCTGGTGGGATTTGAAATTGCATTTTTTATCCAATTAAGCATATTAAAATAAAACAATATTCACTTCTTCTTTTTATCCACCGCAGGTCACAGTCATTACAGCTCTGAAGCTCAATCCACAGCGGTAAGGCAGCACATTCTTCAGAACGGCCTTCTAATTAATGAGGAGTGTGCTGAGCGTACCAACACAGGGCTGGGGATGGGGCCTTTCATTTCATTCCAGTCTCAGCCTCTGCGGATAATTGGGCAACAGGAAGCTGGGTAAGCGGGGGCCGGGGATACAGCATCTTTCGGTGGCTGTGGGAAGTTAGGAGGCCCCACCCGAGACATGTGGAGACGTCACGGCATTGGTGACCTGCCCGTTTCCTAGCCCTATTGGTACATCCCCATGGGCTACATTGGAGACTGCCCATAGGTTGGATTCAATTTAAACAAACCGTCGGAAGTTTTTCTTTTGTTTTTTTGGAATTGGTTATCTTAGCTGGCAGATGGACACCTGCTGTCTTTTTCCTTTTATGGGCTGTTTTCCGTTACTGGATGAAGACTACACATCCATGTTAAACGTTGCAGGAAAGACACAGCTGGTCTTTTCACTGTCAGCTGTCCACATACTACCCTGTCTTCTTCTGTAAACATAGGCAATGTACTACTTTTGTAAACATTTATTTTCCTTTTGTATTTTTTACAAGACCCCTGTGTGTTTTAGGACTGCATTACTTATAAACAGTCCAACAAACTCAATCTATTACGATGGTGCCACACCAATACTTCCGAAATACCACCAATGAATAAACCAATTCCTTGGGAAAGCAGGTATTGCCTCCAGCACATCAGTAACAAGAATCTGAATTGCCCTAGAATTGTATTAGAGTATAAGGTTTACATATGCAGCTTTTTATTTATATGTTTATTTATTTATTGATTCATTTTGAACAGGGAGATATGAGCTTATTATACAGAAAGCCATCTGCCTGGGCAGGAAACAGGACTAATTAATAAATGTAAAACACAGCTCTTAATGGGTTTGCTGGTCTGTCCAAAGTCTTGTTTAGTCAGGGATATTACCAGACATCGTAGGGAATGTGGGTCTGCCTGGAAGGTAAGCAGAGGAGATCCATGACAACTTTAGGCTTTGCTTTGACTTCTGCTAATACATGGTGCCAGAGTAAATTCTGTCCATAGTATAGTGTCATAAGTAAATAAGGAAATGAACTTTAATTCTTGGGGAAGAGCTGTTGGACCTTTGGTTGTTATTATTTATAATGAATTGGCCAGGTAAATAAGTGAATGGTAAATCTGACTGCTATGTTAACCCCTTTTTATACATGTGTTTGAGATAATAATAATAATAATAATAATAATACTTTGAAATATACATTTTACACCATTCATAGTGGTTGGTCTTTAAGGACAATGCTTCTGATTACAAACTAAAACTCCTCTACCATCTGCCTGAAAATGTGTGCTTTTATCAAGCTCCGTGGAAGTTGTCCGGTCTGGAGAACACTCCCTTAAGTGAAGTGGTCCAGGGGCTACAACAGATGTAAATAATTTTCCGCTTGTTGAGTGAGACAATAAAATCCATACATAAGCCACCTCTGATTTATTAGTCGCTTGGCCCAGCTTCAACACTTAACGAGATTATAGGGAACGAGATGCCCTTGTGTGCTCCTCTGTTGTGGCGAGAGTAAATGAGCAAAGAGGCCTCCTTGTGGCACTGCCCTCCAGTATCTTTACACTGCCACCCACCTGGTGTCTGCTGGCTAGGGCATCTTTTACGGATGCTCATCACTATTCCATCTATGAAGTCCTGCAATCCATTTCCCACATTCCCTGCAGAACTGGTGAGTGAGAGAAAAAGCGGAGTGAGATGGGTGTGATAAACAGCCACGCTCGGACCACTTTCTCTGCAGGTGCGTTTGCGGGTGTGTTTAAACTCTATTCCATGACCGTGCCCTCAGCCGAGCAGCTCATACCTTTTCAATATAAGATCGCTACTCCAATGTTTTCGGCCTTTAGGGGTGTTTATTTAATAGCCAATCCCATCGAGGTTTCACCTATGAAACCTTCTTGCTAATAAAAGGATATAACCTTATAATGGCGGGGAGAGGCCAAAAAGAGATTATCACAAGATATACAGAAATTTGGGGTGGGAAGGGGGGTTGTGAGATTTCATAGCATGGCAATCATACGCTCCCCCAAAAATGGAACCTATAAGGACAGGCAGTGAGGGCTTAGCTTGGGGATGAACCAAAGACAGAACGCAGCACAAATCTACAATACTCTGGCAAGGAGCACATTAAGCAGATGCATGGGGAACAGGGGATCGAAGCAGAGCCCTGCTGTTGTACCGTTGAGAAAGGTACTGAGGTCTAATAGCATCAGTATAGTCAGCTGCAGGAATAACAGTGATGCAGTTAATCATCTTGGATAAGTGCCTGTATTAAGCAAAAACAACAACAGCAACACTCAAACAAAACAAGATCCCTTTAAATAGAGATTAAGTTTTAAAGTGAAAAATATTGTTCTGGGTACAAGAAAGATCCTTCAGACTTAAGGCATGAAATACTCCGTGCACGACAATGCACAAATTCACCACTGTGCTCATAATTGTGTTTTGCTCCCCTCAGTTACACAATACAGGCATGTGCAATTGGCTAATGAAATCTGTGCGTCGGCAATGTTAATTGTAGCACGTGCATAGCCGGTGTGCACATGGCTGTATGGACATAAATTCTCAAAATTTCATTAAAATTGCATAATTCTGTCCATGTGGCCTGTGCTATTTGGGAAAACTCGTGAAGTTTGAACCGGCCTTTAAGATGCTCGGCAAGACATTACCTCGGTGGCTCATGCCTGTTCACCATTTGACCACGCACACCTGCCAGCCGCACTGTTTGAGACAAACGAGCCATCGCTTTGCATGTGCGATCCCTCCTGCCGAATCTTAACTGCCACACATTTCACTATGATGCTGTCAGCACCGAGGTGACTCCCACCTCGCTGCTCTTTCGCTTTCTTCTTATTCATGGATGCTAATCCCCTAATAATAAGGGGATGTCCTTATTATGGGGGAAGGAGGTTCTCCAGGGCCAGGAGCCATGGATACCCTCGGATTAAATTAGCGTCACTGTCTGAACCCCCACAACAGGGTCTAGGATGGATCTGTTTAGCGTCTGGGACAGATCCCAGATGGACATCCTGTGGTGTTTTGGATAGGAATGACATTTTAATATAGAGTCACAGTTATGTTCCTGGAATGAACTACACCATTCTGATAGTCCTCAATCATGGGCCAAAAACAGGATTCCAGAGTCTATACTGATAATAAACTTTATACAGCACGCCTTTGACAGTGAGAAGGAGAGAGACAATTACCATCAGGCCTAAAATATAAGCATATATTTCAGGGGAAGGAACTGTAATTGATTTTTAAAGATCTGTGAAATGTTATGAAGGCTCTTAGGGGCCACTGGGTAACAGGTTACCTAGGATACAGAGGTAGAATTACATTTATAAACACGATGAGCTGTTAGGGACGGTGAACTGGGATGTTGGGACTCATCCTCCAGGTGGGCGACAAGCTCGGCCTGTGTACAATTAGCTATAGCTGCAGGTCATACAAAAAACCCAAGTGGGGAGACAGCTTTGCCTGGGGGGGGCACCGAGAAAAAATCACTACTTCTGGGATTGACTGTCCTTCCCTTTGGACTGCTCTCTTACCATCTAGAACACAAATATTTGCTCAAGACCTGGCTGTCTCTGACTAATGCCTTAAGCATGCAGCGATTCACTGTGGGCGGGGCCAATGGTGTAATCTGACACCCTGGGGCCCCAGATGGATGGGAGCCATATGGCATTGAGACGCGCTGGGTCCACAGGCCAGGTGTGGACTACAACCGGCTGACTGGGTGCTCCCCGGATCCGTGCCTTACGGTGCTCGCTATGGCAGCTGTGCGAGGTAACAAAACGCAGGGTGAAGGTCTGGGTGCAGAGAATTATAACATTTAATTTGGGCGACATGATGCGGCACGTAAACAGCAACAGGCAGGAAACAGGAAACCAATGATGACAGCATTTGGCAGGGACTGCATGACTGTATGAACCACCTGCATCTTTATGATGCTGAAGGGCACCTAAAACAGAAATCAAAGATTACACACCCTTACGAAGATTTAACCTTATATTCATTGTACTTTTTATACAGGGACAACGAGAAATCTCACATCCTAACCAGACTCATCACCTCGCTGGTAAACTTCTTAGAAAATATAGTTTGCTGTGTTCTGTATGCAACAGCTGATTTAATATGATAATTAATGCAACTGAATTTAAAGGTCAGCCATTAAACTCCTCAAACATGAAGTGTTGGTTATGTTAACTTGTCTCGACAGTCATAGTGCTTGGTTGGTTGTTTGGGTGGAGGACGCACTCAAAGACAGGAAGGGGTCTGCAGGGTCAAGTGAGTGTGCTGGGGAAATCCAATCATACCACGTGGAGTCACACAGCACAGAGGGCGTAACACATCTGTGGGTCTCACATAGACCCCCACCCTCCAGCCTTGGGAGATGCTACTTTATTTAGTACTAAGATGTTTGTTAACACACACACACACACACACACACAGACACACACACACACACACACACACCATCTCTCCACAACATGTCCCCGTTTAAGATGACAGCAGGATGCCGGTGGAGATGTAAGCCTTGTGAAGTGTTTGTCTGTGTGCATGCTCTCCCGGTCCTCTGGGGATATTTTCAAGGAAAGTAAACCTTGAAAAACAGCCCTTTTGGGGGTGTCCAAGCAAGGTGAAATGTCGGCTTCTTGAAAGCAAAAATCCCCAGGTGCTTTTGACCTTCGCTCGGGCAGAGTAGACCATTGTATCTTGCATTAAAGTGAGATTCCGTGTCAAGACCTCATAAGGACATGTGTGCACCTGTGTGTGCACCTGTGTGTGGGCAGGGGGCAAAAGGACCAGAGGACCTGCCCCTGATTGTGGGGTAGGGCATTTGGGTCCTCATCAGAGGGTCAGAGGGGGTCAACAAACCCCAAGTCTGCTGCCCCCCTCCAAAACCTCCGCCCCTTTCCACCCCCAACATATCAGGCAACAAATGGCATTTGCCTGGCTGGTGCCTGGGGTTCTGGCATTTGATAATGAGATGTGGGGCCATCTGCTGCAACATCTTTGGAGATGCGCCGGCGTGCCGCACGCTCCCTGGGCGATTGCAGCACAAGGCGCGTGAGCACTACCACAAGGTGACAGCCAGCCGGCACCATGCGCTGCAATTCTCATCATTGGTTTGCTGTCAGGTTCAATGTTTCCTACAGTGTTTTACCTTCCTCGGGAAAAAAATAAAAAAAGGTTGCTCACCTATAAAATGTGGAGGGGACTCTCTGAAAATGAGCAGGGGAAAAATACAGAAATAAAAAATGTCTGGAACAAATTGACTAAATGCTTGACGATTAATATTAATACGGCATCTCTATTATAGCCTCGATGTGTATTTTCAGAAGACAGCTGTGTGCATGAATAATTATTACAACCATTTATCTTGTCGCTGCATAACTTATTCAGAAAACAGTAAACTGCTTAGTAATGAGCAAAGTTATATATTTGTATCAGAGATTCCCATCCTCAAACTTGACTCAACATTATGCAATATTTAAAGAGTCCAGAATCAATCTTCAGCCGGTTTCAAACGCCTTGCCGGAAATCTCTCTTGCACAACCTCTGTAAAACATATCTCCGATGCCCTCTCCTGCCTCACCTTCATTTGCTGTGGAGCGCAAGAAGCCAACGGGTTTAATATGAATGGGTTTTGTTTATCGCCGGTTCCTTTGCTCTGTCGGACTCACACAGATCACGGTTTGACTGCCGCACGCTGGAGCCATTCGCTTAAATGCTTTGCTTATCCAGCATTTTCCTCTCTGTCTGAGCTTTGATCCCAGCACCCATTAGTCACAATCTCCAGTCCCATTTTCCCACACATCGCTCACTAGCCAGGCCATACTGCAAAACAATCATCGTCAAACATGGCCCTATGCAGCATTTTGCATGGTCTTTAGCATTAATTATAACCACTTTAACATATGTGACATTTCAATATGGAAGTGAAGGCTTTCCCATCTCACTAACTGTAATCTCAGACTCTGGCTCCCCATTCCTGCAGTCTCAGTAAGTGGTTAACATTCCCGTCACGTCAGATCGATTCACATTTCTGCATTTCTGTAATATCAGGGAATGATTTACATTCCCCCATTCCTTCAGTTTCAGCGACTGAGCCCCGTGCCTCCATTGCTGTGTTCTGTGTGCCTTGATTTACATTCATCCATCCCAGTATTATCGTGAATGGCTCCTGTTGTCTCACTGAAGCCACTTACAGCAGAATTTGCAAGCAAACAGAATGTGAGAGATAAAACAGGTGTCATTCTTTACTGTAAATAGCAATAATTCGATATACTGCTCCAATGAATAAAATTTACATCATATATAAACACACTTCTTTGATTTAAGAATGCTCAGTATCCAAGCCCACACTTGTCTAACCCTTGCCTAATGTTTCTATTTTGGGACGCCATCTTTAGCTACCTCTAGTTGTTATCACAGCCATAGTAGACGTAGACGGTCTTGGGATCTGACTGCAGTGGGAGCAGTTTACTGCTGAATGTTCATTTGGGATGAAGTGTAAGCAATTATCTAAGGATAAAAAAAAAACTTAGCTTTAATTTCAAACGTAACCGCTCATGCCAGGCATAAAGAGTTCTCAGGCCACTTCACTGTCATATCAATTTTACTCTTCTAAATGGAAAATGAACTGGCATTTTTCCTTCATGATCAAATTAGAGCTCAAATTATACCTATTATTTGTTTTATTATTTATGTAAGATTAAAAATTTAAATTCTGCACCAAATATCACACTATATCACTGATATCATAACCTACTGTCCATCCATCCATCCATCCATCCATCCATCCGTCCATCCATCCGTCATTATCTTGCCTCCCTAGTTACTGTTTATATAGGAATCGCCTCAACATTCATTTTAGTGAACAAATTAGGGTCATAAAAGGAAAGATAGCAAAATATGTATTTGCGTAAACAACCCCTTTCAGCTATATCGACACTGCAATTACCCAGCAGAATTTAAATATGTGTAATGTACAGCCGAGCATCTACATATCACGTGTCTCATTTCAACAGCTTGAACAGTCTCCATTTACTGCTGTCTCTTAAGCCTGAAAAGGTTTTGAAGTGTCACACGTATGTACAATCGCAACACGTCTGCTTACTTTTGCATTTCCTCCCTGTCGATTTGCAATAACGGGTCATTAAGTGAAGATAAGCCCAGAGCTTGCCAATTGGGTCTAAAAAAAGCCCATTGACTGTTCAAACCCAGTACTCACAGTGAGAAGGTGAACAGCTTATTGGTTATAATTTTCAAATGTGATGGCTTAAAGTGTATTCAGTTGTACAGGATCTCCACACCAGACCGATGGGAAAAAGTTAGGGACACGGACATATAGCAAATGGTGTTCTTATCTATTTGTAACTCAATTCATTAAAACATTTTCTCAGATTCGATACTACCTTTAGGCAGGACTAAACGAGAAGCAAAGAAATAAACAGCACGATATCTGAACGTGTGATCGCTAACAGACATACTATAAGCCTTTATATACGCAGCTTCTCGCTTAGGAGAGATCCCAATAATTAAAAAAAAAAGAAAAAAGCTTTACCTCAGCTAATTAAGAACAGAGTAGTGTCCACAAAATTATTTTCTGAAAACTCAGACTTTTGCTTAAAACAGTCGTTAATGGTATGCAGGATCCTGTGAGTCATCAATGCAAGTGGAAATTCCACTGGCCTGTAATTAAACACCTGTGAAGCTCAGACACACAGTCCCAGCTTCAGGCCACCAGGACTCATTAGTTGCTAACCCAAGTCCCCAGAGAACTTGGCGACACATTTTCAAATGATTAAATTAATAGGGTCTCGGTGGCGGCCTTGCATCCCACGTCTCAGAATCATAAATGCTCCCATCTAAGGAGGGTTTTTTTTTTAAGCTGAGGACGAATCAGTTTTTAACAAGTGATGTCAATAAGGACCATCAGACACGTTTGCATCGCAGAGATTTTTTAATGGGTTGTAAATACAGATTCCATAGCCCATCGCAAAATAATATCAAATGTCATCTACTGCTTTCATATTTAAGGTAATATCAAAAATAGTTTTTTTTTGTCCTTAGGGCTGGTATTGTGAAAGCTAATTTTTTACACTCAACATTTTTATAAACTCAGGTTCTTCTGTGAACCTAATGAAGTATTTGGAATTAGCGTAAGGATCGCCAGAGATGGGGAACCTGGCTTTTAAAGTTGGATGTGTTCCAGTTCTAGACAAAACAACACTACAGAAAAATCGTTCCCTCTCTTTCTTTAAAGGAGTTTATCCTGTTTATCAGGGTTTAATTTAGCAGTGAAGTAATGAACACAATTTTCCCTGCGTAATCTTTCAAATCTCCGAATGAAGAAGAGGCTTCCTGCCCAGCAGCACAGATAACGGATTTATGACAGACAAAAATTCATTTGGGCTCCTTAATTGCTGGGTCTGCTTGCGAAGGCATGTTTTTGCCCGTGGGGCTGTGTCTCTCTCATTACGGTGTTGGTAAATTGACATGGGATGAAAGTCAGAGCCAAAGATCTGCCGCATCCCAAACTTTCTGATGAGAAGCCTTTTTTCTTTCTTTTGCCTCTCGGTTCGTTTGCTTTCATGTGTCGCACATTGCTAATTATGCATCACCCAGGGCCGGGCGGTGTGTGTGTTTTTGCAACACTTCTGTAAATCTGATTTTTACTTTGTTTTTTTTTTTTTGGCATATGATCCCAGACTTGGTAAAGAAACCGGCTTCGATGGGAACTCTGTGTCCCACACAGGGGGCATTCCAATATAGGTTGTACATAATGGAAAGAGAAACAATTCCATGAGGTATGCACAGATTTCTCAGGAGCACTTTTCATTCAGTGACTGTTTCACTGGGGCTTGGGAACCTTCTGTCAGGTGACTCTGAAGCACACTGGAGTGTAAGGCAGATAAAAGACAAATAGAAACAATGAGATATTCCAGGTGTCTGTTTACACCTGTCTCAGTTTTATCCCAGGAAATCTTACTTGTCACTCCAGAGTATCCTCTCACTCTTCAAAAAGCATTTAAATATGTAATCGTCATGCATATGAAGCTGAACTAATAACTACAAATAACGTGTTTTTTTTTCTCCATAACCTGGCAGTCAAATTCAATTGGTATTCACGGCATGACTTTGCTGATGATCGAAACGTCCCCCAGGATGATATGACCAGATTTCAAAACAGCGACAGCAGGATGATCCAGTTCAGGCTGGTTAAGACTGACGTTACTGACAGCTAGGAATCACCACTGAAGCAGTTGATTTCTTGTTTGGTTCTGCTTTTCCTCGATTCCTGACCTAATGTCAGGCTCTCCTTCTATGGTTTGACCCACACACATTGTCCTTGGGGACCAATGTATCAGTATTTATTTATATTTATTTATTTATTTATTTATGGTAGCACTTGCCTCTTCATTCATAGCTGTCAGGGATTCACGTTTCACCCTGACATACTGTAGTTTTTTGTTTTTTTTTTCTCCCCAGAATAAAATCCATTGGTCTGTGAAAAATCAGTTTTCAAGCTCATTCATATTATTTCCTTATGGAAGTCCATGATGTTGTGTTTACACCTTGCCCAGCCATCCAGGTGTGTACCCGTAGGGGTGGGGTCTGTCTGTTACAGTTGATGCTAAATTATTACCCATTGGTTGAGGGCATTTTGTGGATTTGAAAGCACCTGGTGTAGACATTCACAATAAAAGAAAAATCTTTTTCATTTCTTGTTAAAAGTGTTTTACAACCCAAATCGGAAAACGTTGGGATGGTATGGAAAATGCAGATAAAAAAAAATAAAAATTCTTAAATTTATGCATTTGTTGACAAACTGGAGATCCTCTGCCCATCTTTGCTCCTCAGAGACTCAGCCATTCGTGGATACAGCTTTTGTACCAAATCAAAATTACAGTCACCTGTCGAAATCACCTGTTTGAAATCACATCATTGTTTTGTTTTTTTTTTTTACCTCTTTACTAGCCCTAAATCGCCCCCGTCCCAACTTTTTTTGGAATGTGTTGCAGGCCTGAAATGCAGGAATGGATGTATATTAACAAATGAAATGAAGTTTACCAGACAAAACATGAAATATCTTGGGTTCTTACTGTCTGCAATGAAATAAAAAGCCATCAGAAAAGGACAATATGCTGAAGTAATGTAGGCAGACTACCTGAGTAATACAAATGTTGTTTTTATAAACATTTCCTAATTTTTTGCTAATGTACACTACCAGTCAAAAGTTTTTGTACACACTAACATTTTCGACATTATCAATGTTACTCACATAATTTTCACAAAAAATTCTAGGCACTCAATATTCATTACTAAATAATAAGACATTCATGCTCAGCGTCCTTCAAATACCTTTTTAGCAAGAAAACTGGTCATATCTTTGGTTCATCAAAGCGGCCTCCTCTAGCAGCAGAGCAAATTCGAGGCGTTCTTTCAAGGGATGTTAAATATTGCTCTGTAAGTTCATTCCAACACTCCTGGAGCATGGTTTATGGTTATTACGGTTTATTACATTTATTACGGTTTATTACGTTTATTATGTTACAGTATTCATAAATCTCCTATGGGCTGGAGTTGAACTTTGTGGCTTGCAAAGACAAATTAGAACATTTACATATACGCTATTGAGTGTCTAGAATTTTTTGTGAAAATTATGTGAGTAACATTGAAAATGCAACAAATCTTAGTGTGTGCAAGAACTTTCGAGTGGTAGTGTAGGTCAATAGAAGGACGAGACTCAGACATCTCGGGCCTCTTGAAAGGATAGATAGGCATTTTGTGGTACAATGGGGTGGCTTTTTGCACCCGGCAAACCTAGTCTAGCTTCTGATCTCCGTGAAGGGGTGGCCCAAAACAAAAAACAAAGATCTTATCTGTGTGTTGAGAAAATTATTTGAAATGACATATCTTTCTTCGGGCAATGTACTATTGGGACGTGTTGGCTTCATAGAGCATTCAGGGCAGTGCTCTGGTGCCCTTATGAGCGGAGCGCACAAACGTTATTAAGTCACTTTCAGCTTTATTCACTATTTGTCACACCTGACTGAGCCTATAAACAGCGGGAACACACGGGGAGAACATGGGGCCCAACCATGGCTCAGACACACGTACGGTCTGTTCAGAGCCCCCCCACCCAAACCGACTGCAGTGAAGTCTGAACTCGTTTTTGAGTCTTCCTCCCAGCAGAGATAGAACGGAAATCAGCAAAAAATATCTCAAGTCCCTGAACCAGCGATTGTGTCTGATTAAAAACAAGATCAAAACAATTTACTGGGCTTACAGAAGCAATTTAGAGATACCCTTCCTTCCAGCACAGAAAATGCCCAAAGGAGGTCTGAATGGCAATGAAACAATCACATTTATTTCAATACCATACACTTTCACTCAGATCCTTTGAAGAATGAACGACAGAAAACAATATACTTGCTTCTTGAGCCAATTCACACGGCTAGTGTCTGTTAGCCTCTGCTTTTATTTAAAATGTAGCACAGTGCTTGATATCTGCCTGAAATGGAACCAGAGAAACAATATTAGCCATGACAGATCTACCTCAGACACAATTCTCCTTTTTAATATGACAAAACAGCGTTGTGCTGCTTGACACATTTCTGCACCTAAAGGTCTTAACTTCGTAATTTTTCTGTCAGACTCAGCTGACTTACCTAAGCCTTACCGATCTTTTATTTTTTTTTTCGAATCCCGTGAGGGTTACCGTTGCAGTAACCTTGAGAAGGTGCTCGCCTCATAATTGCATCATTTGTACGAAAGCCCGGTTGAGTGATGGAATGATATACGATTCATAAAACGTGGCGATTAGGAGACCCTTACACTGCAAGCTGTAAACATGCCACGGCAAATTGGGTTTTAAAATAGTTTTTATTAAGAAAATGCAACATTAATGTTACTCATACAGTAGGCGGGTGTTTCCTCTGTACCAGCTAGAAGCATCAAACAAAACAAAACTGCAGTTGGTTTCTGTCGAGAAGGAATGATGTATTGCAGTAGTTTTTTTTTTTGAGGATGTTTGTCTGAAATCTAGGGCCTGATCCCACACCAAAAGCTTGTTTATAAAGCGATGCCTTTTCCCCTGGCTTAGGTACAGGCACGCTTATTTAAAAGGCTAAGCTGAGCTCCTCTTGTTGTCAAATTCAGAAGGAATTAGACTTCAGACCGAGTCAGGATTTGTGACGTGAGTCTACAACGGTGAGCATTAGTGAATTAAATACAGGAATGCTAATGAAAAATAATACCACTATGAGAAAGAAATCATATACACTGATGGGTTCAAGTGAAACTGTTATCCATCCATCCATCCATCCATCCATCCATCCATCCATCCATCCATTTACCTATCAATAGCTAATCCAGTACAGGGTAGCATGGGGTCCTGAAGCAGAAGGAAGGGGTACACCCAGGATGGGATGTCAGTCTATTGCAGGGCATACACAATAACACACTGCAGACAATTTAGAGATGCTGGTTAGCCATAATGCATGTCTTTGGATTATGAAGGGAAACTGGACCTCATAATGAGTGTGCGATTGGAACCCCCCTCTACTGTGAAACAACAGTGCTACCCAAACACCCAACATGGCAACCTTCATTCCTCTATTTTAATACATGAGTTAAATGACTGAAAAATGTATAGTCTCAAATATTTGTAGAGAAATGTCACAATACAAAGTAATCTCCTAAAATATGGTTTTGCTAAAATACTTGTTTTATCAGAAACTGCTACCTCTTCTGTTTCACCAGCCTGGTTAGCAACATGTTGGTTGAATGTCTCAGTTTTGCTTTGCCCAAAAGATATAATGTAAATCCTATAAGAATTTATATTTTAACATGAGCATATTTCATAACACAATACGTGTAATTGCTTTTTTCTTCTCCCTTCATTTATCTGTTTTAACAAGGGAGAAATTCTATGTTAAACTGTATCATCTATACTACAATTATCTACTTTTTAATTATGTTTCTATTTAAAACTCATTTGTAGGAGATTACAGTTACATTAGGGAAATTGTGCCTTATATTGTACAAATCATTGCTTCTGTATTTTATGACACACGTTTATAATGACCTCACTTGCAATTCAGAGTTATATTATCTCCAACACCCCACCGGAGCTTTACATACCTTGGCTCCACTTCTTTCTATCATCGATTAGCAGAGTTCGCAGAACCATAAAGGAGGCAGAGCAGAAAACTTCATCACTGACTCGTCTTTGGTGGAAATTCCCGAATCGATATGCGGCACAAGGCAACCAGCAACAAGACCGCCGTTGCTGATCTTCCAGAAGCACCGGGTCTTTAAAGATCACGTCTGCCTTTTGCATCTGCATGTAATCGACACGGTAACGTGGAACATGGACAGATGATGCTGAAACAGTAACGTGCCCTTATCTGGACCACGGTGATCATCATATCACATTATTACCAATGGACCCTGGAGAATCACAAAGTCATATGACCTTTAAAGGGCCACCGCCAACCAAGCAAGAACCACTCATCACATCTAAACAGATGTGCAGGAAGGGCCACCCTATTACAGGGGTTCTAAAACTTTTTTTAATCCAAGGACCCAGATAACAGAATTGGTACCGTAATGGGACAACCACATCAGACACATTTGGCCTCCCATCACAAACAAATCTGGGTTGCAAGTTAAAACTCAAGAATCATCGCCTTAATTAATGTATCCAGGGACTCCAAGTTAAACAATCCACAGGCATTGAACCTGGAGCGGGAAGTGATGACACCAATGAGTCATGCTGTTCTGGGGAGGCCCCTCGTCCCATTATGCCATCTCCTAGCAAGTCGCAGAAAAGCAAAGTGGCAGGTGGCAGGCAGCTAGATAACAAGGAACAGCAAATTCAAATGCGAAAGGATCAGCATTCAAAAGAAGTTCGTTCAGCACCTGATGCACATTATAAGCACTCTTCGTTTTCAATCATGCAATGACAAATGGCTAAATGTTTCTTTTAAAAGGGCCGATTTCTGACTGCTCTCCTTGCCAGTGCATCAAGGGTTACGATTGAATGTTGTATATCCCCGGTGGTTCCCGGGAGCTGGATCAGGATACCATGAGGTACAGTAGGGTCCCCCTGGCCTTCTAAACACAGATCTGCAAGCTGAGCAGCATAACCACCATCCATACCTTAACCACTGCCCTCTTTTGACACATTTTCTTTAATCCTTTTGAGAGATTACGTGTTCAAAAGAATAAAAGTTTGCCTTTGTCAAAAACTTATCGTAAAAAAGGTGTTATTGTTCCCTATTCCAACATGTTATATAAAAACATATTTCTAGCCAGGACAACTAAACTGTACAGAGTACACAGTGCTATTGTTTCATGAAGCATATTTTTTCCCTTTGTGAAGCACTAACAGAGATCACCTGATACACTGCATCATTAGCCTACATTTTAGAATCACCTGGATCTGTGCCCTCGGTTTCCTAGCGGTGTCTTTCCAGTTTCATTCCACATACATGACACATGGCCGTGTGGACAATCAGGTGCATCACGGCCCCGTTAACACGTCATCATTTACGACTGTACACACAATTTGGGAGATGACGTAAAGGCAAGAAGAGGACGGACAAAAAGAAAAAAGTATGCTAAATATTACAAAGAAATCAAATTGGTATGAAAAGAATGATTTGATATTGTATGGGTAGAAGATGCTTAATGTGGAAATTTTATACGCTGGATATATATTTATGTATCCATAAATGCATCCGCCTGCCAGCGATGTCACCTGACTCATCTGAAATGAAAATTAAGTCGACAGCTGGATGACCCATTTGTTTGAGCCACCTCAGCTCCCAGCTGAGGACAGGTGACAGTGGCAACTGAGAGCACAAGCTTCATAAACCATGGCTTGCTTTGTTTATGTGTCCGGATCCCACTTACTTACCCAGTGAGGATAACAATGGCTCATTTGTGACCTTAATTAGCTTATTATCTGGTTAACTAGATCTCTTGATAACTCCAAAGATTCTGGGTAGTGGCACAGCTAAGTTTTTGGCTTTCCAGTGAGTTCAAAACTCATATCGAACCCTTGGAAGGGCTGATGGTGAATAAAAATCAGAAAGGACCTGCAGAAGCGATGCGACACGGTTCGGAGACACAGCACTACAGATGAAGCATACCATGGTAAGATTTATTAATGAGGAGGGATGTCCGTGCAAATCCATTTTGGTTCTGGAGGGACAAATTCTTGATTCTTGATTCTTGATTCTTACAGTTACTGAAACTGTTTAGTTACTGAAGCTCAGGTCTGGCTTAGTGCCTGCTTCAGAATAACCTTGTTCTGGATTTGGAAGTGGGATGATTTTGATTGTCAATCACGGTGCTTAACAAATCCATGACCGCTAAAACAGTTAACAAGCCAGTAAGGTCAGTTTACAGCACAGAGGACCCTAAAATGTTGCTGTTCAAGTATTCAGGTCTAACCTCTAGCCAGTTAATATGGTTGCTCAACTCGGACACCAGCGGGCAGTAACATATTAAAGGAATCAGGACTATTCTGAACAGCTAGGTCGGAGCCGCCTACAGTAGCCAGATGTAATGATTTCCAGGATGACTTCAAGTTGGGAAGAAACCGATTTTGATCATTGGGAATCAACAGCAGTTATAAGAGTCACAGTCTCTGCATACGCTACCAGCCACTGGGGACTTCTCCCGGGGTTTTATAGTGACATGAGGACGCCGGGTTAAATTTGAGCTTTTAGCGGTAGAATGCGTAAAGTCTCCAGCCAAGCATGAAATCATGCTATGTTAATGAGTGCTCCTTATTTTTCTGCTGAGGAAAAACACATTAACATAAACAGCCGGTATAGCAGAGGGGGCCTGCACTGCACGCTGGCCCCGTTGCTCTTAATACGATGAGGAAATGGGGAAAGTTCTGCTGGGTTTAAACACAAAATGGCTCCCGTGACACCATCACGATGGATCTGGAAAGAAACGAGAATACCGAGTGAAGTTAAATCCATACATGTTCTCCTGCTTCCTTCATCCACATTTTGGCAACAGATCTTATAGATGTAAGCTTTGAGGAGAGAAGCACATCTCTCCAACTTTAATAACATTCCAGCAGCGTTGTGTGAGTGCAGATCTGTGATGCCTGAGAACAGACAGATTTAAGGGGAGTTTATGACAGGAGTTATATCGTGCACTGGTGGCCAAATCCTCTCAAATAAAAAATATAGAACCAGGCTGATGACCCCACCAAAACCCGAACCTCCAACTTGCACCCTGTTTAAAATCAGTCTTAAGATCAAATATTTGGCTTGCAAACTTCTACAAAGCATGAAAGATACAAATTAATGTCTGACTGCTCGCTTTGACTGGAGGCTCTCGCTGCTGACACCTGCAACATCCACAGTGTTCTTCGGAGTTAGAGAAAGATTAATTATGCATAATGAACGAGGTATTTTCTCATTAAATTTCCCCCGACACAGTAGCATCATCCCAAAGTTCAGCATCTTCATGTAAATAGTTCGGTTACATCCAGTTTTTATTGTCGCTATTTTCATTTACAAGTGGTTAATTTACTCTACCTTTCAGAATTAAATTTTATGTCTGTGCTTTAATGTCCTGAAATGAGATTTTGATGGTACAAGAACAGTATGCACGTGATTGTTTTTGAAGTGCTTTTGTAAAAGTCGGTACGATTTCAACACGGCGCATCCTGGTGGAGCATCCGAGTTCCTACATCGCTTTACAGCCCCTGGCCTCAGTAATCCACGATAATGAGACCTAAATCTTTGTAAATGCACCATGAAGGTCAAAGGGTCTCCTTCAGTTTAGGCTTTTAATTGCTGTTCCCCTTCATAATCTGATTATGTGGTGCGTGTGGCTGAAAGATGATGAGGCGGAGGGTAATTTAATTAACACCGAAATCCATCCTTCCCACAGAATGGGCTGCAGAGGTGACTGCCACTGACAGAGATTGGCTACATTTTACTGATTACACACTCTGTCTCACACCTTATCGTAGCTCATAACTCAGCATGCAGGTCTGCCTGAACTGAACTTTTCGTTTTGTGTGTACAGTAGACTTGCTGGTTCAGAAGTAGCCGCATGATAAAAGTCTTCTTTGTCAGATCCAGAGATACTGAGAATGTTTAGTCTATAAAAATCATCCAGGGTTCATTTGCCATGTGATGTTCCACCTTCTGAAATACACACATCACCTCTCTCCTCCCCTCCCCTCTCCACGCTTTCTCCTGATAGCAGCGATAATCATGTACAAGGCTGAGCTTTCCGGGCAAGAAGCAGATGGGACCCGAACACCTCCAGAACATCGTCAGCGACTACACCCGACAGCCAGACCCAGCAATACACCTCCGCTCCGCTGCATTCGAGGCCTTGTTTATATCTGTCCAATTTTCCTGCTATGAATCAATGAGTTCCCTTTATTTCCAACTGGAATCAGTTAGCTGGTTCCATCAGGATGAAAGTTCACCGTTTTCAGACTCAAAGTTATGTCACTAAGATTGCTCATATATTACAAAATCTGTACAGCAATGTAAACATTCCCTTATTCTGACCCAGAAATTACAGCCAGGGTTGTTTCACTACTGCCATGGCTGTATAATAAACATTTTCTATCCTTAAAATGAAAAGAACCTGTTTCTAACTGCTTAAGCAAAGACGTGCTTTTCTGCTCCACCTCTCCTCCAGTGTTTCAATGTCCTACTCCTTCTGTTTCTGTGTGAGATATCTGTAAAGAATTTAATCAAGGTCATTTTTAATGGCACCCTGTTTCCTGCTTCTAAATTGCCTATATTACCATACAGCAGCAGAAAACAACAGCAAAAGTGAAGACTACATAGGACTGGCAGGAATTCCTCCTTAAGTGGTGCACACTCTGGGATATTAATAGAGTCCTGAGTTGTTTTCTCCCCCCGTATTAAACAAGGCTCTTCTCTTGACATCTGCTACCATTCACAAACGTCTGATAGAATGTATCTGGGAGAAAGTCTCAGAACCTCCCGCAGAGCTGGCTGCGTTGGAGCGCTAATGCGTGCTTCACAGTACGGCTAAACGGCTGTCACTGCGTATCTGAAAGCATCCATTTTCACAGGACCTCTTTCTTTTCTTCTCCTGTAAATGCTTCGGCGAGATAATTAGGCGGGGAGTTCTGAGAGAACCCGGGACCACTGCAGGAATCCTCCCGGCTCTGACGTGTCGAGTCAGGCTGTAAACCGGAGCGCTTGTTACTCCCCTCTACGGGACCTTTCAGATGGATCATCTCTGCTGCTAGCCCTCATGGGGGCAATCTTTTGATATGTAAAAATTAAAGGTGAATACCATCCTCAGGCAGTGAAACACAGACTGCCAATGTGAGTGTGTGTTTAAATGCATGTATAATATATATGATTAAATACAAAATGTCTCAAACTTTTCAGCAATCAGTGACTATCAGGTACATCGCAACCCCAAAACTGCGTTTGAGGGTTCGAGCTGAATCTGAAAGCTACAAACTTAACGGAATTATTTTACAAGTAACATTCTACCGTCTAATTGGTGCACCAGAATCGATGTTCTTAAGGCACAGATGTGTTTGGGACATAACATACAAACACCACGCGGTCCATGGACACCGGGTCAGAGACATTTTGAGGAGGAGAGGAGCAGGCACTCCAGATACAGCCCAATAAAGACAGGGTAATGATAAGATCGGGGTGCATTCACAGACCCGTGGGCACACATCACTGTCAGGAAACAATCGAGACGGAATGCCGATGCACTCCTGCAGCCAAAGGAATCCACGCTGAGGAATTTTAATACACTCTTAAGACTCACACTGTTGTGCCAATTTTTGGAAGGTTGTTTCCGTACGAGAGCGAGTCCAGGGGACGTCAGCCCGGATGAACTTTGTCCTCAACAGCTTGTCATGCATTGAAAACAGGCTGGCACACCAAAATCTCACCAGTGCCGAGAAAAGGTGGCTTTAGGTTACTTCTCCTAATGTTGATATTTATTGTGATCACGTCTACCCTGAAAATGGCAGCTGAAGATCAGAAGTGACAGTCACACTTGGTTATAAACCTTTATCAGAGAGCACACAGACAATACTCTCCCATATAAATTCTAGAGCATTATTTAATATTGATCATTCAGTTATTAGTCACATTAGTTAAACCAAACTATTTAAAATAAACAAATAGTAGCCCAATGCTACTTTTAATTAATGACAACATTATAAAATAGTCTGTAGATGGGGCCATTAATTGTATAAATGCAAATGCATTTTAACTGTATTTAAGAATACATTTTTAAATACCATATGTTAGAGGACATAATGGGCCATAATAATAACAGATAACTGCACTTTAATGATAACATCAACAGCTAACATGAAGTCAACCTGTTTAGCTAGAAGGTGGCTAAAGAGACCTCCTGGAACACAGAAACAGTATCCACACCAAGCACATTCTTTCCCAAGGTGTCTCCATACTCCAAGTGTCTCAGTGCCGGGTAAACGTCGCTCGTTGTGGAGCGTTTAGAGTGTGGAGCATCAGGAGCATTTCCCAAGACCCCCACAGTCATGGCGTCTGGTGTGTCTGCTGGAAACCCATCAGCTAAACAATCAAACCTTTCACTTAATAAGCATTTAGAATAAGTCTTTTACTGATGCGGTGATTGCAGAATTTGTTTTGACATACGGGGGATAAGATAAATCCCAGTCTTTAACAGCAATAGAATCATTGTCTGTGAACTACATGGAATTGCATTGTACCATATTACATTTCTGTATCTTATTAGTTACTGATGGCTTTGAAGCGATTTTAATGGGAGTGGGAAGAATGTTTTTCTTTTTTGATATTTTTGTTTTCAGCTTTGCTGTTCCACATAAACTGGGTGAGGTTATCGATTACAGCTTCATATGTGCCAGCAGAGGGCACTTCAAGGAACAGCAGCGGTGTCTATCAGCACCATGCATCTCCGAGGGTCATAAAATTCTTTGCGTGGGGCTCCATCACCTGTGTATTTCTGCCGTTTTTCTATTATTAGAAAAATATCCCCTGAAAAATGATAATTATAATCTATCCATCCATCTCCTGTAACTACCTACCCAGCACAGGGTTGCAGGAAACACAAGGCCCCTCGGGAATGATGCCAGCCCATTGTAGGACACATACACACTAATAATACTTATGACAGCAGTTGCTAGTAATAATAATAGCACTACTGCTATCAATATGACTATGGCTACAAATTATAATAATTATCATAATAATAGCCTAATTTCAAAATATTGAATATTACGTTTATCAGTAGAGTTCAGCAGTTTGCCCGCTTTGAACTGCTTTTTAAATTAGACGTAAATAAACAGCAGACATGCTCATTCCTCCCGTAACCGCTGTATCGTACCGACTAAACGGACATTTAAATATTTACCACGGTGGGGTTTTGGATAAAGCTCCCTGCTTCTCTCAGCAGCAGCCTCATTATCACCCCCCCCCCCCCCCCCCCCCCCCGCACCCTTCCCCCTCCAAAACCACCCGCGCGGGGGGGGCCTTACTACACACAAAGAAGGACGTTGTTTTTAATTCGGAGCTTCTCCT
>JAACJT020000002.1:16694141-16709146 GCA_009936485.2 Gymnarchus niloticus | reverse complement strand
CCCTTTTCCTCCCCGGCCGTCTCCCGGTCTGCCTTTCATTGGGTCAGAAAGGTTTAGGGGGCGACCCCCAAAAAACCCCGGGCGGGTTTTTTTGAATCTTAACCCCCCCCCCCCCCCCCCCTTCCCTGCCCTCCTGAGGGCATCCAATGACATAAAAAATAATGTGCATCTGACATTACTAATACAGGCAAAAAGGCCCCTTAGCTGCACTCACGTCATCCGGTCTGTGCTGCATGCTTTGCAGCCGTGACCTGCTCCTGACTCTTTTTCACAAACTTCTCCATTAGATAATAATTTTCCAAAAACACATTGCCAGCCTAATTTTTTTTTGGCAAAATGGCTACTCTCCCAACAGACAGTGTTAGTGACCAGCCCTAACACCGTGACTCGAACTGCAGATCGTTTGAACCTTCCTTTGCTTTTCGAGACCAAATGTATTTGGATTTTGACAATTATCTGTCAGATAATTATCATTAAGCTCGAAATGGAAGTGCATCTCAAAGCAGAACTTGGGCGTATGGCTTCACCCTGGACAGCTGCCTTAAGACTGGCGATTACCTTTTATAGATTTTAAGGAGCCATTATTTTTCATACCACGTTGATGTGTTTACAAAAATGAAACTGCGAATGTTTTAAACACCCTTAGCAATTTACCTCTGCACCACCAAATAAACTTGAATAACGGTCCAGCTTTATATGAACAGCACATATTATTTTAAATTATATTTCAGTTAATGTGCATAAAAAGTTTATTTTACTTGTGCTATTATTTTCATAACGTCAGTTATGGCAGCTATTTATTATCAATTTTTTCCTATTTACACAAAACTGTCTGTTGAGAGCATCTCTCGGCTCGCTACCTGAGTACAGCAGGTGATTGTTCGATTTTAAATAATTCAGGTTGCTAAATTAGATTTCCCTACCATTAATGAATGTATTAATGAGATCTTTGGCAGACTCCCTTATGCAAATCATATAAGCTGCGAAGGGAAAGAAAAGTCAGTTAAAATAGGTCACCGTGAACCTGAAGGAGACACAACAAGGGAAAGAGACGAGCCAAAGCCCCCCAGCAGGAACACAGAGAAGGATGGGGTGGACTGTTGGAATACGCCTTGGAAAGTCATGCACCTTTAAAGTCACAGACACGGTTATAGCAGAGAGCCAATCTGATGCTCCAGAGTAATGTAACGTTTCCCTCTTCACTTCACCCCCTTCAGCTTGTTACAGGGCAGGACCAGCAGTGTCATTTTAACCCTCTCATGTATGGAGCTTACTACAGTGGAGAGCTATTTAAATCCCATTGTCTAATACAAGGATCATTTTTTAGTTAAAAGCTGCATGGTATCCTCTTTAGTGGACGTTGCACCAACTGGAGCGAAGGTTGCAATTGTGATTCACTGATAGACCTAATTGGATCTGTGTTGCCTGTAGTGAAGCACTCAAATAAACAGTGCAACACATGCGTGTGTTTGAAAAGTACAACTGGAGTAAAATCACTTTAGATTTTTCATTCTTTTTAAATCTTGAAAGAAGAATATAAAAAATAAATGAATTATTGTCTCAGCCAGTCATAATTCGTGCATGAAAGGGTAAATTGTGGAAAATGCACCAATGAATGGCATGCCATCTTTGATAATTTCCCTCTCTGTTTGGGCTAAATTTTGTAGGCTACCGATTTCTTTTTCCCCAGATAAATCCCAAATGCTGAATGAAAGCTTCGATTCCCGCACAGGGGGCACCAGTGAAGGGTTAAAGAAATGGGCTAGAGCCTGAACAAACCAAGAATGCTCAGGTTTTAAACACAAGCTACGCAAATGAGATCTGTTCTCTGTGTCACCCTCCCCCCACACCCCCACCCCAACACTCCTCTTCTCCCGCTCTATCTGCCGGCGAGTTGGAAAAATTACAATAATTGGAACCGGGAATCCCCATGGTTTCTTTGAAAACCACGTCTAATTGAAGACATCCTGCTGTAGCTCGCACGATATTGGCAAGGTGCTGCTTTCTGGCTAGAAAAATTGGAAAGATGAACTGAGGTTATTGGGCAAGCCTTCCTGTTTGTACTGGTACCATGAGTATTTAGCCAAAACTGACTCATCGTCAGGTGCATTTTGTGCCAGGCACACAAACATCACGCACAATTAGGAGATGTTTGCATACCCAATGACATCCCAGCATTAGAGCTTCAATCAGGCGTCGCTGCTTTGAGTTTGGCTTTGACCTCATATATGGGGACAGGACGTGCTTCGAGGTCCAGCGCGCACGCCTAACGGATTATGCCGTGAACAGCTGGATCCCAGCAACTGAAAGTATGTGTTGCTTATTACCCTAAAGACGTGTGACTGTGTGTTGATGGGGGGGGCATCCATCTCAGTGTTTCTTGCATATTAGCAGGATGGAGGGGTGGTCTTTGGAGGGGTGCATCAGTGAAGGAGTCCATTCTTTCACTGCACTGCTAACCACTTATCCTGTTCAGTGTCCTATAAGGGGCAGCATGTGGCAAAAGGCTGGGTACACCCTTGGATGGGATGTCAGTAATGAATGTATAAATAAAAAGTATTTACATGGCTGTGACGAGGCGCTCTGCCTGAAGACAGGGACCGACCCACGACTGGGGATCAACCCCACGTAGCCGGACCGCCCGCTGCTTGTGGAAATTCCTGGGAGGATTGTGGGTGCTGTCCGAGGACCCCACCCCCCTGGTTGGGGTGGGCAGTATATCAAACCGGACACTGCATGGAAGAGGGACAGAGGAGCAGCACATGGATTGTCACGTCACGCAGCGATCGGGAATCAGTGTTAACCTGTATCTCTCGTCTCCCCACTAGACTCCCCCGGGGATGAGCCCTCGGGTGACTCTGCCGTGTCTAACCGTCCCACTGGAGCTGGACCCGGAACTGACAGCAGTGCAACCGCCTCCACTGTTGTTTGTTTCCTGTGTCCATTCATTGTCGTTTGAGGGGGCGGAGCCGACCTGTGCTTGCGTGAAGCCAAAATTAAGGCGTGCCACCTCGCAGGGCAGTGTTTTCTGTTTAACACACGAGCCTCATGGTGTGTTCCTTGCCCCCAGTCCACTACAACGGCACCTTGAAACTGAACCCCCGAAATCTCCCACTTGAGTTCCTTCGCACAGTGACACAATCTGATTCTTTCTGCTCTGGCAGTTTATTTAGTAGCGGGAGATATTGTTTTCTGTCACCACGCCAGCAGGGCAGTATGCCCGTGAAGGCCTCACAGCAACTATCTTAGCAGAAACGGGAATTCTCGGCACTCTAAGCCCCGTCAGGCTCGCTGTATGCCCGTGAAAACACGCAGCCGAATTTCAAAGTGTTGCTCACAGCTCCCTGAGCTCGACAGAGCCTTCCCAGACTGCACAACATAGCTCATAATCTGAAAAGCAAGCAGGCAGAAAACTTGTAAAAAAGTTATAAGTCCTGGTGTGGCACAGCATTCCCCTGGCGACAGACTTTCAGCCTTTCCTGGCAGTCATCCTTCAGCTGTTCTTCGGCTTGGTTATGGTTATTGGATATCAATTTTGTTAAATGGTTCCGATACTTTCATGGCTGTGACTTCATGTTTGTTGATCAGCAACATCTCGTGGCATCTGCCAGAGAGTGTGTGCGAGTGCATTCTTGAACATGGTTTGAAACAAGATTGTTATTTTCCATCACTGTTTGTTTGTATCTATAGTTTGACCGCATTTTTCATCTACCATCTTAGGAGGTTTCATTTTCTGTGTGTATGTGTATACCATGTTTATACTATGTTGTGGGGACAAAATAACCCCAAGAGGTAATAAATAACTTGACATATTTCGCTTGAGAGGACATATGTTGTGTCCCCACAAGGGAAAACTCAGTTTTATAAAAACAAGGGAATGCAATCAAAAAACCTAAAGAGCTGAAAATCTTGTGTTTTGTTGGGTTACTCATGGTTAATGTTAGGACTGAGTAAGGGTTAAGGTTGTCATATTTAGGATTAGAGTTAGACCCATAAAAATGAATGGAAGGTCCACATAAGGTTAGAAATACAAACGTGTATGTGTGTGTGTGTGTGTGTGTGTGTGTGTGTGTGTGTGTGTGTGTGTGTGTGTGTGTGTGTGTGTGTGTGTGTGTGTAAGGACACTCTCCGTTATTTGCACTGTGTTTCTGTAGCTTTCTCTTTCCTTGTGTCTCCTGAAGGACACGCCACTACTAACAAAAAATGAGTGACTGATTTGATAATTTATTTTCTGTATATTTTAGGGGAAAAAAGAAACAGCTGGGATGGAAGAATATAAGTTCAGGCTCTTCTGTGCCAGAACCTTCTACCTTCCTCAAGTAAATAAGTAAATAAATAAAAATCACCTCTTTCAGCTTGTTGAGGGACTAAATCAATTTTCTGATTACATGGTTCAAGGTATGATGTAGGCACTAAGCTTATTAACTCCTGTGAGCTTGGCTGAGGCAACTGGAGAAATGCCAGTTATCCGCAGGAGAGAGCACCAAGCCTGGCGCCCCCCTGCTTATTGAAAGTGTCAGATTTTATTCCAGAATAAATCAACGCTCCACCCCCGCCCCCAGCTCTGTGCTGTGACCTGCATGTGTTTCTGGACTTATTGTTGTCGTACCTTTTAGGTTTTTAGGGGGACCATTATGTGAGATAAAGTGCCAGGAGTCACGTTTCCGGCCTGAGCTCCAGATTGACTGATTTGTGTGCACCGTTCGGTCCAAAGCTCCATTTTAAATTACAGCCAAAGCCGCTAGCGGGTGTATGGTCATAGCTTAATGCACTATCCCTGGGATTATTTGTTCTACACTTTAATCAGCATTTCCAAATTGAAATATACATGGACACCTTTATAACTATTAAACGCTGAACAAATCTGTTGCTCAGAAGTCTTTAAGGAATCGGTTTCAGCTGAATGTTTTAATTTAATACGAGAATATCCTTTAAACATTCCAGCAGATTCTGTTTACAAAGTATATATTATTCAGCAGACACTTTTATCTAAAGCAATGTACAAGTGAGGAATGCTTGGGGTCAGAGTGCGTGGTCAGGCAGCATCCAGCACCCCTGCAGCAGGTGAAGATAGGCGATTTGCTGCAAAGGCCCAGATTATTGTTCTTCCCAGTAACCCACTAGGAGATTGTAGTTTGATTAGGTTTCTGTATGGATTTATCCCTTAGGCTGCAGAAGGCACTTCCCTCAAGCATGTCGTCAATCATCTGTCTTGAGGAATCCATCCATCCATCCATCCATCCATCCATCCATCCATCCATCCGTCATCTTACACAATGGAGTTATGCAGCAGGGACATGCTAACAGGACTGGTACTTTATATGAGTTTTTCTAGCTATCCATGTAAGTCCGTTACATTCTGGAGACTTAGGAGAAATTAATGTTTCTTTTTTGTGTTGTTATTTATTTTTATGTATACAAATGTTAAATCCTGTTTTTTTTTTTCCTAAGCAACCATACATCTACTGCAAAGATAAATGACTTAAGTTTAAACACATCCTTACAGCAGAGTGCTATTCAGGGGCTAGCTTATGGCTAACAGGAGAGGTATTTATAATTCACTGAAGGTGACCACATCTCACCCGCCTCGCAGGACATTCACTTTTTCTTCCCTTCCCTGGGTCTTCTTGCCACAGGTTTAAGGTCACAAGCAGTAACTGGAAGGGGCTCAGTCTGCACAGGGCTCCAATGAACCTGACGTGAAGCTCATTTCTCCTCTGTCTGACTTTACAGAAAAACCAGGAGCTGTTGAGAGTCCCTTGTATTTGTGTTATTTTCCAGTAATATAAAAGGACCTTCATAATGAGCAGGACTAGTGTTTGGTCTACAGATGAGTGGTACTGGAACTGTCTGAACATGAACGGTGCCAACCGTACGACGTGATAGCTCATGGCTTGACTAAATTGTAGCTCTTTTAAAAACCTCTGTCACTGCGTTCATTCACTCCAGCTCTAGCTGTGTTAATTCACTCTCTCACAGTTGTGGAGATGAGCTCCTCAGTGTAACTCCTGGAGCAGGTTATGCTGAAATACATGGAAAATATGAGATGCACCATAACAGGGCATCCCGGGTGCTATTGGAGATTCTGGGGGGCCTTTTTCACAACAAAAATGCTTCCCTCCAAACTTATATAATTTTACCAGCACTGTGTAACTAGTGCAGTGAAGCAAAATAACTCCAGAACGACAGGGGAAACATGTGGAGCCAATACACATCATGCAGAACCGTGCACATGCCAATTTAGCTACACCTTTTCAACATTCAGATTACCACTAGGGGGCAACCTAGGTACCAGTATCATGCATCATGGATTTACCCCTGCTGCCTTCACCAAATGGAAGATAGATGAAAATCATCTCATATGTTTTACGAACCACTTCCCAACATCTGAGTGGTATAAATGGCTTAAAGATCCAAGCTATTTAACAAACAGGGGGACTGGCTGTTGAGCGCACTTCTGGGGGCACGGGGTATAACCACAGGGGTGAACGACTGCATATTTGCCTCCTCGTTACTCAGACGACATTCCTCAGTTACACGCTGCCATGGAGGCTGACTCAAGTTCATTTGCCAGGTATGAGTGAGATTAGCATGTCAGTCATTGTTTGAACTCTAAACGCAAGTTTGATTACTGAATTTGTAATAATTTGCCTTCCGGAGAGCAGATGCTAATGACCAGCAGATCTGACAGGCTGCAGATGTGGTCGGGTTACCAAACAGGCCTCATTGTTATGAGCGTGGGTGTTGATCCGGCTCTCATACGGTTCACTAACGGTAAGAGATTGCGTGAAAATTATGCGTGTGGAAACAGGAATATCGTTGAATACGGTTTTATTCTTTCTTTTATGGCACTTACCTAATACACATTGAATATTTAAAGAAATCAGTCACAATTACTCAATTAAAGGAAAACACTTAAAAAATGAAAACAATATTATTTAACAACACCCCGTAAAATAAGAATTACAGGCAGCACCGTGATGCTCTAAAACTGGCAGTTAAACGTGGCAGTTACATAATTAAGATCCTGCCCAGGATGGCTGGATTATCCTCTAGCGTGAGAGGTGTCCAAGTGAGAGGTGCAGAGTCCTCTTGGCAGGATGTGCTGCGTAGCACACAGCTCTGTGAAAACCTAAGCTTCCTTCACAAGGATCCAAAAACCCATCATGGACCACTTCTGGATGACTTGCTGAAAGCTGCTCTTTAATAAAGGGCCCCTACTAACCTATTCATATTGACATATAAATCATTGTTCTATGCTGATTCATGTTTGTCTTCTTTTCCTCGGTTCTCCTTTTTTGCCTGGTGTCATGGTTCGTTTTCACGCCGTCAGTTACTTTTGTTTAGCCTGCTTCATCTTACCCCGAAACGTTTTGTACTACTTGAGTAATACGGTGGGAAACAATGTGAGACATAATTATTTTGACAAGGCATCAGATCGGAGAACTCTAAGAAGAAAACCATAAATCTTGCAGTAATTCAAAGTGTTCTGTCTGTTCAGACATCTTGCCACACACTAGTCTTCTGGGACAATCTGAAAGACGGTTTCTTCATGCAAACTGGTCCAGCCAATTGCTTGATGTGGTTTGTGTGTGTTTTTGTTTGGCTTTCCAGACAGACATCAGTTTGTCATTGAGAGAGGAGCTGTTCTGTGTTCAATGGATCCTGAAAATGGTGGTCACTTGGCATCATTTAAGTATCACTATTGATGGAAAGGTGTACCTGCATTGAATCGCGCACTTCAAAATCATTGGAACCAATTTTTTCAAAACTGCAATTCTACCAGTTTTTTAAAGAAGGATAAAAAATGAGCCTTAAGTCATTCCTTCCCCCACAAGGTGATGGCCTGAACCCCAACCCCCCACCCCCACGAGGATTAAAAACAGAACTGTATGATGGCGTTCCACTTTAATAATGGAGAAGGCTGCCTAACATTTGGATGGCTTAATCAGAGGTCATGGACACGCACTGCCTGACAGGGTGACATTAAGAGCTGGACTGCATGATAAATTGAAATGCAGTTTTGGCATCCATAATGAATGCCATGCCTGCCCTTACCGCTTAGCCTTCTGATGGCTCTGAAACAGCAGCGCCGAGAAGAGGAAGCACGCCACACATCAAACACGTGCACACGCGGCAAATTCCTAGATGTTCTGACCCGCATGGCTGAACCCACCCCCTCCCACCCCCACTGCTCGTGAATGCGTATTTTAAGAGAATGCAGGTACCAATTACAGCCATACAATGTGGCTATTTAATTAGTGAGGTCAATGAGCTGAATAACGATGTTACCTTTTTCACCATCTGGACTGGCTTGCGCGGGGGGGGGTGGGGTGGTGGGGGGTGTTGGAGTGTACCCGTCTTAGGTCTTATGTCTTATGCCATGCCAGGCTCACTGGGACTTGGGGTGGGCTTGTAGGTGATATCATGTGTGAGAAAGCAATGTCACCTTTTGTATTCCTACCTACGCTGATTTTAATTCCAATATTGGGTCCTGTCAAGTAATTACAAATACATAATGAAAGCCTGTATGAGAAATTGCTGCATATCAATTGTGCCTTGTGACATTCCATTTTCGGAATTAGCTTCCAGGTCTCTTTCAGGCATCTGAACACTTACCTTTCACTTTGCTTGCAGTTTTTGGTATTTAAAGCACTTCACAGCTGATTACCCTAAGCCGATTAAGAGTAAGATGACAGCACGGCCGCTCATGGACCCGGAATTCGGTTCTGGTACTTTGCACCAGCTTTAAACTGTGCCACCCTGGCCTTGCGGAGTTACAGTGTTCCTCTTGGGACAGATCTTGGCACAGGACTCAGTGGACAATTTCCAGGTTAGATCATAGATTTGATGTCTTTCACACACTCTGTACATGCGCACTGCTGTCCTGGAGGAGATTCTGAAGCTGCTGGCAAGAGACGCTATGAAGAACGGGGGTGGGGGGGATCATGTCACCACTTGATCTTTGAAGTTATTTTAAATTGCAAAGGGGGGGGAGGGCATTAGCATGCAGAGTGTCTTAATCGCAGGAGTTCTGTAGGATTATATTTCAGGCTGAATGAATCGCACTGAACGACGTCAGAAGAAACATAACATATGTTTTATTTCCATTTCAGTTGCTGGTGCCCCCCCTGCCCACTGCAGCAATACCCTGTCTTCCAAAACCTAAAAATAAATTAAAAGCACACTGACAATTTTTTTTTTTCCTCCTGTTTAGGCGAAGATGGGCAGGGTCAGTATCTTGACAAGTTTATGTTGGCAGAACATGAAACTATAACTAAAAATAAGATTTGTGACGAGCTAACATTTTCATTCTTGGAATTTGGAACGTATCTTTGCCGCAAATTAGCCTTCAGCAAATTCAATTGCCTTTCCTCTCGAGTGTTTATTTTTTATGGGTCACAGTTCTTGTACCCAAATTATGATCTCTTTTTTCATTGAAATTGATCCTTTCCAGAAAATAAAACTTTTGCAACTCTAACACATTTGTTACCGAGCACGTCTCAGACAACTGCTCCCCAATTTTGCCAGTAGGCACTGGTCATGTGATAATATTGTTATGCCTTCGTGTTTTGAATAACACCACAGTTGTGTCTTCTAATTAGTTTTGCTGAGAGTTTTGTCCAGACGACGACATCACGAGAGACAAGAGAAACTCAAACTGGGTTCCATCCAAAAGACATCTTTTTAAGCAGAAGCCAGACGTGATGTTAGGGAGAAACATTATAGCTCTGTTTAGGGAAATGTCTTCTGTAAAAGTCGGTTTTCCATTTCCAGTTATGAGTTGAGTTTCATACTGTTTCTGTATAATTGGGAAACTTCTTCTGATGTAGAGAATTGTCCAAAAAACCGTTGTCTTGTCATCAGTCATCTTGTTTGTAATTATTGTACTTTCTGCCTACATATACATTCAAACACACTCATCAACCACTCTACCCTACGTTAACGCGATTCCCTATTTATGTAAATGTCTCTTGATTGTTGCACTCAGCTCACAGCCTTTACAAATTATCCATCTGTTTCCAGCACACCAATTAATGTAACAATAAATTCTTATTTTTCCTCATACATAGTCACTCTCCTTTATGTTAAGGCTTGATTATAGACCAGGTCATAACAATATCAACACTATCCATATATCAGTATAGCCACACTCTCAATATTAAATGAATACTCTGTCTAACATGGAAGTGCAAACTCAGCAAGGCCAGCTCTACTCTACCATTACCATTCAGTCCTCTAAATGGCATCAGAGGCAGGTGACACATTCAGGCTCCACTTTATAAGTGTAGTAATTGAAGGGCTTACATTGATGGCATGTGGCACAGAATTAAAACGTGTTAAATGTTGTCCTGACATGTAAATCTAACTGACTGTGTCCTGTGACAGAACAACGTTGTCCCTGAATGTTGGAATGTAAGTGCAGTGTCAAACGTCATTTTCTCCTCAGTCACATCCTTTGTTCATGATTTTTAAATGTGTGAAGGAACAACAATGCACACACACACACACACACACACACACACACACCTTTGTAATTCTGACCTTGTGTGGATCTTACATTCATTTCTTTGGGCCTAACCCTAATCCTAACTATGATAACCCTAACCCTTACTCAGACCTAACCTTATCCATAAGTAATCCAACAAAACACGAGAGTTTTGACTCTTTTGATTTTTTGACTACATTCACCGATTTTTTATAAATTTATCATGTCTCCAAAAGGGAAAACTCTCAGGTAGAGTGCCGTGAAAAAATATTTGCCCCCTTCGTGAGTTCCTCTATTTTTAACAACACTTAATTGTTTCTGATCTCCAAACAATTTTAGTATAAGACAAAAGACAACCTAAGTAAACACAATACACAGTTCTCAAGTGATCTTGTGATTTATTGAAGAACAAAAACTCCCCAAAACCTATATCACCCGTGTGAAAAAGTAATTGCCCCTTAGTCACTCAATGAACCAAATTTAATTGATAAAAGGTTTCAATTAGATTAGCCTTACTTCTTGCTGCTAAAGGTGTCCCAACTAACTGCAATCAAACGCTTCCAATAACAGGAGATCAGTCTTTCGCATCATTGTGGAGAAATTTTGGCCCACTCTTCTGTACAAAATTGTTTTAATTCATGAACTGCTCTTTTCAGGTCCTACCACAATATCTCAATGGAGTTCAGGTCAGGACTTTGACTAGGCTACTCTAAAATTTTAATTTTCTTCAACCATTCAGAAGAGGACTTGCTCTTATGCTTTGGATCCTTGTCCTGCTGCATAAACCAATTACGCTTGAGCTTCAAATCACAGATTGATGATCGGACATTCTCCATTAGTACTTTTTGGTAGACAGCTGAATTCATCCTTCCCTCAATTATGGCAATTCATCCAGGCCCTGAAACAGCAAAGCATCCCCACACCATCACATTACCGCCACCATGTTTGACTGTGGGCATGATGTTCTTATTGTGGAAAGCTGTATTATCTTTACGCCAGGTGTAAAAGGACCCAGGTCTTCCTAAAAGTTCAACCATAGAACATTATCCCAAAAGTTCTGGGGGTAAAGAAGGTGTTTTTTGGCAAATTTTAGATGAGCATTTATGTTCCGCTTGCTTAGCAGAGGTTTTTGCCTTGCCGCTCTCCCATGCATACCATTTTTGTCCAGTCTCTTTCTGATGATGGAATCAGGAACACTGACATTAACTGAGCTAAGAGAGGCCCGCAGCTCTTTAAATGTTTTTCTGGAGTCTTCTGTGACTTCTCCGATGAGTTTGGTGTGCACTCTTGTAGTAAGTTTACTAGGCCTGCCACTCCTGGGCAAATTTACCAATGCTCCATATTTTCTCCATTTAGAGATGATGGCTCTCATAATTTTGCTAGGCCTGCCACTCCTGTGCAGATTAACAGTACCACTGCTCTATGTTTTCTCCATTTAGAGATGATGGCTCTCATGATTTTGCTAGGCCTGCCACTCCTGTGCAGATTAACAGTACCACTGCTCTATGTTTTCTCCATTTAGAGATGATGGCTCTCACAGTGGTTTTCTGGAGTCCCAGAGTTTGAGAGATTGATTTGTAACCATTTCCTGACTGATATATTTCAATAACTTTCTTTCTCAGAGCTTCTAGAATTTCCTTTGATCAAAGCATAGTGTGCTGTTTGCTGAGGTTTCTAGGGAACTTCATATTGCTGGAAAGGTTGTATTTAAGCGATGCCTAGATTCAAAATGGCTGTCAGCAATCAGTCTTGGGCGTGGCTAATCTAATTGAAACCTTTTATCAATTAAATTTGGTTCATTGAGTGACTAAGGGGCAATTACTTTTTCACACGGGTGATATAGGTTTTGGGGAGTTTTTGTTCTTCGATAAATCACAAGATCACTTGACAACTGTGTATTGTGTTTGCTTAGGTTGTCTTTTGTCTTATACTAAAATTGTTTGGAGATCAGAAGCAATTAAGTGTTCTTAATAAACAAAAATAGAGGAACTAAGCAGGCACTGTACCAAAGGTTGCAGAGAAAATGGCTGGACATTTGGAGCTGAGCTGGGGAAAGCGGCAAATTCTTAATGCTGGGATCTAGCAACCCGCTGGCACCTGATGGTGGTGCTACAACCACTGGCTGGGAGGTCAGCAATGTGAGGCCATGGAGATCTTATCTCCTGGTGGACCCAGCTCCATTTTTAAAGGAGCAGGGAATGGTGAGCCAGGAAAGCATGAGTACGATGACACCCGTTTTGGGCTTATGCTAAATTACTTCTTTTAGTCAACTAACTGGTAATTTTGGAATGGGAGGGGAGTGTCAATTTAACTTAAAGAAGGAGAAACCAGATTGGACATGTAATAGATGACATCCTGGTATGAACTCAATCTTGCGACACAGATAATGACAGCCGTGGGGCAATTACATGGATTATTAGCTCCTTAATCTGACCCGGTGCCTTTTGGTTGGACCCTGTGTGACATGATATTTCATACTATCCATGGTTTAGGGGAGATGGGGCTCTGCCCATTTATCAGATTCCACTGGATAGGTGAAGGTACAGGAGGCTTCTGTGGGGGGGACGTGGCCAGCTGTGCCACACCTTTGCCAGGCCCATCAAGCCGTCATGGCTTCAAGGGTAAGCCATTACCTGGATTTGTCTCTCGTGGGACCCCCTGGTGCGCGACGTTATAAAACATTAATTTCTCACGCAGCGTGTCACTTTGCTACACTGTCATCCTTCATTACCCATGCAATCAATTGCAGGAATGGGTTTGGGGGAAGTTGTGAGGATCTTGTTTAAATCTGCACCGAATGCTGCTGAGAAAATGCGTACCTCCAGCTGCATTGCTGCCCCCCACCCCCCCCAGCAGAGTAACAAACAAAAAGGCCTGTTAGCTCCTCCCATTGTTTCCGCAGACTGCAGCATAGTAGGTCTCGGTGAGGTTTCTGCACCTCCTCCCTGCCGTCCAGATTTCCTTTTTTTTTTTGCACAGCTCCTTGCTTTTATTCATGAATGACAAAAGTCAGGGTTTGGATCCCACGATGACCCGTGTTTTACACACAGAAGGAATTTGTCATTTAGTGGCTCGCTTCACCTCCACACCCCCTTTCCCTCTACCCCATCCAAATGTCTAGTGTCCTGCCAGCCAAGTGACCACCTGCCACACGTCTCCTCCTAATGACAGGGCAGAACATCATTCACTCCTCAAATGTTTCCTTCCTTCTTTCACGTTTGCCTTAGCCCGCCCATCCCTCTGTGTCTGTCTCAGTCAGACTTCCTGCTTTATCGTGATGTACTTCATTGGTGGGATTTACACCCATGACTCACCATCTCACGCCTGGCAAATGTTTCTTGCTTTTTTGACAAGGAAGTTCACAGATTTCACCCCCCTGTCACAGATGACCTCCCATTACTCTCATCTCTCTTTGAGATCAGTCATTTGAATATTTTTTTTCATGTTAGACTGATCAATGATGCATGTAATTATAAACAAGCTAGACTACAGACACAGACACAGACCACGTTAGCACTGCGTGGCAGATGCGGCAGTACACAAAACTTTCTATCATGTAGAAATGCAGCCTAACGTCCTCGGCATCCCGCCTCACTGCTTTGTTAATAATACCGATTGTTTTATAATACACAACACACAGGCTCTGGTGAGTCAATCTGCCGTTTGATTTTGAGCTTACAGCTCGTCAAATCATCCGCCTCAAGCAGAAAGTTGGTTTATCGACTCGTTTGTTTTTGGTAGGCGATCTAATCCAAAGAAGCCCGTGGTTTAAAAAAAAAAAAAAAAAAAGAAAACCGACGCCAGCGCACATTACCTGCAGGCACACCGTACCTGCGGCCTTAAGAAGGCAAAGGCACGGACAGAGAGTGGTAATTGGCAGACCTGGAGGAAGACGAGAATCTGGCAAGAAACCTGCGGTCAACCTGCTTTTTCTTGCTGAAAACGCCACAGAAAGTACTTACACTTGTGTAATCTTCAATTCTCATTACAAGAAGCCATTTCCCAAAAAGCCCAGCTGTATGTATAAAAAAAAAGATTTTGGTAGAGTCTTGGGAAAGTCTTTCCCTATCTCCAGATATCATGAAATGAGATTATTATAACATCTCTGCTGTTCTTCTGACCTCCGGTGATCATAAATCAGCACAAGAATTCATTTATTCTTCTGACTCACTCATATCTTATTTTTAATCTCTTTTTATGCTTCATATTGGTCCAATTTGAGTTACTATTTTAGTGGAAATAATACAGATTAAAAGTATACTTTGCTGAGTTAAATGTACATCTTTATTTTTTTCTGCTGAGAAACAAAGAGGGTTATCAGAATTGAACCTACTGAGGTGAAATTGTAGACCCATGACAGTCAAATGGCAGCTGAGCCAATGAAAGCACCCAACAGCTACCCAAAGGGAATTTGGGGGGGGGGGGGGGGGGCCGCCACCCGGAATCGGTTCCTATTGTGTCGCGGGGCGGAGGGGGACCCTCACGCCGGGGGCGGGCCTGGGGAGGGCCCGGCGCT
>JAACJT020000002.1:16680384-16690751 GCA_009936485.2 Gymnarchus niloticus | reverse complement strand
GGGGGGGGGGGGGGGGGGGGGAGGGGGGGGGGGGGGGGGGGGGGGGGGGGGGGGGGGGGGGGGGGGGGGGGGGGGGATTCATCCAGGCAGATGTACTTACTTTGTAGGACAGGAAAAGGTGAGACACAACAGGGGAGGGAGGAGATGAAAGGTGAGTTGCTGACCGTGGCGGACTGGGGGGCAGGAAAGGTGCTGGATGTTGAACAGTTGGTGCTACATTGTGCATCTGGTGGCACAAGGTCTCATTTGTGTACCTCCTGTGGGGGTCTCGTGTGGTGGTGTTAGGCCACCGTTGGCCTGTCTGGTAGAAAGCTAGTGGTTTTTCATTCAACACTTCCACTGAACCGATAAAATTTATAAGGTCATCATGCCCTTGACCTGATTCTCTGGTCCAGTTAACATTACTGGCCTTTGAAATCTGCCGTTGACAAATCATTTGCATAATTCACAGAAACAACCAGATCCTTTGCTCTCAGAGGTGCGTGCGTGTGTGAGGTGGTCACATGATTCCTCCTAAAGAATCATACACAGGCCATGGGTCATGGATATGATGCCCAAATAAAAATAAAATCTACATAAATGAAAGATAAAGGCAAAACATTGTTTGAAGCACTTTTTGAAGCCAAATAAACCTTGCTGTGATACGCCTGCCTGGGTTAGAAGATCATGTACCTGTTCATTGAGATCAAATTGCTATTTTATTCTTGACATTCTTGAGATGGAGCATATAACTTCACAGGACAGTGATGCCAAGTAGTTTTCATTGCTGCCGTCACCTGTTCTCGTTCATTACAGGTCGCATAAAATTCGTACTTATTCACAAACCTCCTGTTTGGTACGGAAATGACTGATTTAAGGACAAGCTGTTTTGTTGTGTCCTGTAGCCACATTTATGCAATTCAAAGCACTGCTGATTTATTTTTTAAATCTTTGTTTTTATCTCAGTGTGACATTGGAGATGAAGCATGAGAGTTAACAGGCGGAAAGATTTTTATTTTACATCAACATTTTGCCCTTGAGTCATTTCCTGGAAGAGAATCCTGACATTTTCTTTTTCTCTGATTCAGCATTGCCCCTCCCCTCCAGCTTTTAATTGGCTGTGACTCTTTAACTTCCCCCCCCCCCCCCAATCTGATTTATGACAGAAAACATACATATTCCCCATTTTGCCATGTGAACATTCAAACTTTCTGTGTTTGAAAGGACAATAAGATACGACCATCCTCTGTTAGCCTCTGTCAGCTCTGAAGCCACCTAAAATGAACTAAAACTATCGCAGAACTTTGGCTTTGCCACAGCCCAGCTCTGTCCCCATGTCACGGTCATCCATTGCTGTCTAAAGACAAGCTTTTCTGTCTGCTCAGGAAGGAAATGATTGTCGCGTTCAACCACACGAAGAACCTGGAGAACTCAAAGAGCCAGGGTCATGGTTTTCAAGTATATAGAGAACTAATGGAGCTGTTTTAGTGACAAGAAATGCTGTATATCTCCTTGGCTGTGAAGGCACTGTAGCCTCAATCCTTCATGTTTGCGGGTTCTACTCTAGCCTCGTGTAGGGAGTTTGCATGTTCTCTGTGTATTTGCATGGATTTCATCTGATCACTTCAGTTTCCTGCTACAGTCCAAAAACATGAGATTAGGTGAATTGGTGGCTCTTAAATAGCCATAGTGCATGTGTGCATGCACATGTCTTGTGATGGACTGGCAACCTGTTCAGGGTGTCCCCTGTCCTGTACCCTGTAATAGACTGGCATTCTGTTAAGACTGTCCCCTGCCTTGTACCCTGCGATGGACTGGCATCCTGTTCTGGGTGTCTTCTGCCTTGTGTCCTGTGTTTGCTGAGGCAGGTCAAGTAACCTGTGCTGGATAAGGAGTTGTAGGGGGTGGCTCAATTGATTTTTAACAGCTGGATATTTGTGGCTATGAATAACAGGGCTTAATTATTCAAATATGACTGATGGTGCAACATTACGTCAGCCCGCTCGTGGCTGTTCTGACCTCTTGTAACGGTGTCTGAGGTGCTTCATCGACTCACATTAAGGGTTCTTATGTCATTCATGCCATCAACACGGGTCTGCTTCTGTAAATTGCTCAATTCCATCATTTATGATCGGTCAGGTTCCAGGCCAATCAATGGGGTCCACCACAGCCTTGGTGAGCCCAGGGGGGCTACCAGGCCCTAGCAGCAGAAAGCTTTATTGAATTAAAACTTTATTAAACTCATTTTCATGGTTCTAATTTTCTAAGGCTGGGGTTTATTAACCTAAGGCTGTGGGATTGTCAGAGCTTCTTAGACATAATGGACCTGATGGATCCGTTATTTTCATCTGGCTTCGTGGCTGTCATGGACTACAGCTGAACATCTCTCCCACACATCTGCTCCTCTGTCATTAACCCACATTTTGGACCGACCTGTAAATAGGCAATCAAAAACGATAAATTAATGTATTTAAACTAAGCTTGCTATCTGATTTGCTAATTAAGTTGCCTGTGGTGCAATGATCGTATGAGTCATTAGGGAGATGCATATAAGAAGGACTTTCTGTTTTGATATTTGTCTTTTTCTTTCCTTACCCCTTATTTTTGCTGTTAAATAACACTGAAGAAGCTTTAAAAGTTTTGCATCCTGCTTCCCCCGCTGCATCTTTTATCTGCAATGTAATTTAAAGGCACCATTTTATGTTTGCCTAAGAGAGATGCATTGTGTGAGTCATTCCCTACCTAATTTAATACTATGATGCCTGGGACAAGCAAGGCCACACCAGAGAAAAAGCAGGAGAAAAATTAAGTGTTACAGTTAGAGTTATGGCATTAGTTAAATTCTTTGGACTCTGTGTTGATATGCCCATTTTTAAATCATGCAGTTTCTAATTGATATGAGGGTTGATTCACTGTTAATTACATCATTTGAGATGTATATAGTTTATTGGAGATGATCTTAAATTATACAACCTAACAAATTTAGGAATGAAAAGATAACAAGGTAAGATATCACCTTATCTGTGTATGTCTTTTTTTGTGTAATGGATTATAGGCTGTTTAGTGAATGTCTTTTCCATGCTATTCCCAATGTCTGTTTGCCAGAAAGTACAGAACAGCCCTTTGAACAGCAGTGAAACTGAAATGACATCAGTAATTTAAGGTACTATTGACTCGAACAATAAGCACTGCTGAATGGTAAAAAAAATAAAATGGCGAGATGCTTTTGGAAAGAAAGGACGCAGGACTAACAGAGTTAATTGACTGTAACTTATACCCCACTAAAAAGTTTAGTGTCACTTGAATAAATTATTGAGCACCTGTCCAAAAATACTAATTTAGTGGCTAATTGAGACCGGAATAATTAAATGTAACAAAATACTATGGATCCCAGATGGCTAGTCTTTGATCCAGCAGAGGATGGGAGTTAAAGCTGCAGAGTTATGCCATTCGGCAATGAAAAGGCCCTGGTGACACTGTGATCTGTGATCAGTGACGGGCAGAGAGAAGTTGGAGTTGCACATCTTCATATAATTTGTTCAAATTATTTTAAATGGTGACCAGGCACAGGAAGTCATTCCTCAGCCAATCAAAGTGCTGGACATGTTATGCGTTGTAATAAATTTAAATTCACACCCTAATTTGCCTAAGGGATAGCACAGAAACTTAAAAAAAAGGTTGGAGACGGACACTCAGAGGGGGGACAAAGTAAGTTTAGTTTTGTTTACTGAAAATCTGAATAAATCCACGCCGACCCTGATGCCTGGCCCTGCAGCCAGAAGCAGCTCATCTCTGACCCAGTGTCTGTTTGGTTTTCTTACCTGCATTTCCTCTGTCTTGACGCTGAAATGGATCAACTCCACAAATAAACCCGTCCCAGTAAATGCCTAACTCTTTTTGTCAAATTCTTCTGTCCACTGCCCTGCCAGTATTGATTCTTACAGGAATATAATGTCATTTTATTGCTTTTGTTTTGTCACCGTAATAAGAGACGTGCCCAGTTCTTTAACCACAGCACTCGATCCCTGCTGTCTCGCTCCTTTGATGCTCCATAATTCACTTAGTCTCACTGCAATGAAAATGTTTTGTTTGGTCTTTGGTTTACTGATTACACCCAAGACACCACATCTGCCAGATTGGGGGGGGTGATGTTGCAGTTTCACACAAATGATGAATTAGCCGGATCAGCTGTTCTTTTGATCACTAAATAAAGAGAAGGATGCCATATTATGGAAAAACAGGTTATCAAGCTCAGACTACATCATTGTGTTTTCTTGATGGTGGTCATTAATTTCCCCTCTTCTCGATGGACACAAGCCGTATTCAATCCTGTCATCTTTTCTCTTCGTGTCATGTGTTAGCATAATTTTCTCTTCATTGTTGTCTGACGAAGCTGTTTGAGGAGGGGAGAAACAAAATGAAAATTCAGAAAAAGATGCCACTCTTGGTATCATAACTTTTGAGCTTTATTCCAGTCCAAAGGTATGTCGTTTTAGTCTTTTAGATGTGTAAAGTCTTCTTTGTTCCTGAGACACGTCTTTGTTCCTTCACAGAGCTCCCCGACAGAACCTCTGTTTTCTGTTACCATCCCAGCATTTTTCCGTCTGTTCCTGCCTCTGAAACCCAAGGTGCCCGCCCCCAGGCAGATGGGTCCTGAAGGCTCTGTACTCTCTGATACGTCCTCTTTCTTCATCGGTCGTTTTACAACTGCGTCGGTAAAAACAACTTGGAACCCAGGAACCTGCCACGCTGATAGCTCGTGGTCCACGGAATTCGGAGAAGGAGAATTTCAGACCACTGGAGGGCCAGGGCACCTGAGCCTGCAGGCCAGTAATTTCCTTATATGAATCGATCCGTCTTCCTAAACTACAGATATTCAGTCAGGCTGTATGGTAGATGGACAGCACCACCAAATGATTCACAACAAAATTCAGAGTATATAAGAACTATCAATCCAAGAGCTTAGACACGCAGGACACAAATCAATCCAGCTGTGTCTTTTTGTCATTCTGGATCATCTATTAAGAATTTAAAAATGAGTTCTCACTTTTTTCTTTTTTCCATTAACGGCTTCTTTGAGCATGATAACAAAGGCTGAGTGAGCCAGACTTGATGTACTTGCACTTATTATCAGCAATTATCACTAATCTGCACCCTCTAAATTGCCATTTTAGTACCTACTCATATATGCATCAATGTTTTAATGCTTTCTGAACAAATACGAGTAAACAACTCCGACTCCAGATATTAACAGATATTAAGCTCTCTTTTCCTGCCGGTGTCGTAGGTTATTGCCCCCAACCAGCCAAGGACAGTGTCACTGACTCATGGTTTTGATAAACAGAAAAGCCCGATATCAAAAGACCAGGCTAACATTTTCCCAAATGAAGCGTTTTCTCCTGCTTTACAGACAGCCGTCTCTTTGAAGCTTCTACTGCAGGCCTGCCTCAACCAGCAGCCTGAAGACAGCAGAGATCACCGCATGTTTAGATGAATTGCTGATGAGGAAATGTCCAAGGAAACATTAGCAGTAGCTGTATTTTGCAGGAAATGGAGGTTTCAGACTGTAAATGAGCCGCTTTTTCCTGAGTTTTTGAAAGAGGCAGACTGTAATGACCATTGGGTAATTTGTTCATTTCTGAAAATTCTTTGGATCTGGCTTTTTAGGAGTGTTTTTTTTTTTTGTGAATTTGATTTTGGCAGGGCAGCAAGAAGGCAGAGCAAGAAGAAGTTTATTTCCTCAAGGATGTATTTCAGAAGTCAAAATGGATTCTCCCGCTTCTTAAAATCTGTGGAGGGCATTGAAAGTTACCTGGCTAATAGTCCACCTGAGGAAACAGGGCAGGATCAAGTTGTACGTTGCTACATGTTTTGGGGAAGAGACATGGGATTTGAAATTCAGAGGGGCGAAGGTTGCCTTTGCTATGGCAGAGTGTGGAGATGTAGCCCGTTAATGAGGTCATCCCCACAGAAATGGCAGCCTGTCATTACTTGGGCTGCACCACCACGCTCACGGCGATTCACTAAAGTGTGGTCAGAGGGGCCACACGTCCAGGCCATGGAGACAACTCGGGCAGCCATTCTTCTACAGATCACAGTCTGATGACTGAATACTGGCTAATGAGCTAGATTGGTGTCTAAAGGGTTACAGGTTCAAATGTACTGTGATCCACTAAGATGCCAGTCCCAAATGGCCTCTCAGAAATATCCCAGGGTATCCATTAATTATAGGAAGTGTAAATTGGGTTTGTTCCTTTGGACAAAAGCTCTGAAATAAGATCAGCGCCAAAAGTCACCGAATTAGCATTTTGAATTAGCATTTTGACGCAAACGCTGCATTTGAAAACAAGCAGCAATACTAATTCAGCATCCAAATACTTTGGCAACAGTCTCACTCCATAAAGCATCTCTAATGCAACTAATAATGCTGGATGAAGGGAAGAGCATTAACCAAATTTGTCCCCAGGAACAGAAGAGGCAGCAGAGGTGACAGATGGGACGTCAAACCACGTGATCACTATATTTTAAATGGGGGTGGGGTCATATTAGACAAAGCAGGTAAGACACAGCACTGGGTAAGGTGATGAATGTCTTTACTTCTGCTGCCAGCCCTACAGAGGGTGATGCAGACTTGGCTTCATTTAAACCTCTAACTGATAGCACTGTGTAGCTACTTTGCAGTCTGACAGCAAAGGTGGAAAGGCTTTCCTGGACTTTGTTCAACAAGTTTAAATTAAAACTAGCCAACCTCCCAGGGCACAAAATTCATATATTTAGCTGTTTATGTACTGGGTAGCAAATATTACACCTATATGCAGGCTGAAATGGGGATAAAAAGCATTAAAACAATTGGTTAGTTCAGCACTGAAACTTAGGGCATTACCACCTGCAAAATAAACAATTTAATGGCACAATCCTTCTTGGAGATTTCAAACATAATTTTAGACATCATTCCATGTGGAAACATTTATTTACGTGCAACAGATTAATTTATTTAGATTTATTCAGTGGGCACGTGGTAGCGTACAGGCATTGTGTTTTTTTGTTTTTTTTTCAGCTCAGAAGCATTATAGGAAAATGGTTGAAAAAAATCAAATAAATACTCAAGGTGTATTAGGTTTATGAGATGCATGAACTGTGCACAGTTTTCTGTTAAAATTTGATACTGCAAACCCATTTGAATATAATATAGTGTGCAGCTTTTATTGCGCTGTTATTGATTTACATATAATGAAACTCTTCTGGAGTGCTGAATCAACAAAACTTGGAAACACATAAAACAGGAGTCGCTTTATTGATCGGAACTTCCTGTTTCCTTCTGCTATTGTCGCTCAGCGCTGCGGGAAAAATGGACTCGGGGTTTGTGAAGGCAATGAGAAGCTTCCCTATGATCACAGACAGTCACATTGACGGCGTGAGTGTCTAGGTGTGTGTACATGTGTCAAACAGATGGCGACAAGTATTTAGCTACGTGTCCTTTTGCAGATTTTTGCAGCATTTTCCATGACATTGTGTCCATCACGTGATTTCCCTCACGCTGCATTTCACCATGATGCTCGAGGGCCACCATCCAAGTCCCCACACCCGTGTCTTCCTGCTGAGTTCTGGGCATTTACCGATCGATACACTTCCACCCCTTAATGTCTCATTTGCCACGAATCCTACTGGACACTTGGGTCAGCACCGTTCATTTCCCCAAAGGTCACCCACAAATGGGTTTCGTAGGAGTGCCCTCAGCCCAAATGAGCAGCTGAACTGCTGGCTGCCATGATCTGCAATTGTTGCGAGGTCTCAGTGTTATTTTACCCGCTTTGCCACATTTCGTCTTGCCAGTTTAGAGCGAAACCCGGCCTATTGTGCCTTTAGTGAAGAACTCAAGCCCTGCATGCATTCCTTAGCATATGGTACCAAACTTCCAGCCAATTTCAGTGGCATAATGGATCTCTAATTAAAGGGTAATCAGGTCTTTGTTGCTTGACATAGCTGTTGTTGTTATATATCGTGTAAGGTCCATTGTTGCCCTGATAGAGGGAAGCATTTGCTTATCATCGCACAGACATTCTGTCCTACTTACACGGTGTCCTATGGTGTGCTAATTATGTTGGCAAATGCTTGGTTTTCACATTAAACTGAATAAAGGGAGCACTCTTGAATAGCTGGCCTCTGTTAAAAATGCCTTTTATTTGGCAATGACAATGACTGCAGAGTATTCATCTCTAAAGTGTTGGAGACATTAGCAGCCTGAGTCAGACACGCAAAACAGCCTCTAAGGGGTCAAAAGAAAGGCAAGTAAGTCGTGGTCTGACTAAATGAGACGTTTCACTCACAACATCATGTACAATAATATTCATATGTTAATTTGGTGTGATTTTCTTTTATTTAAACAAAACTCAATAACATATTTAAGTACTTATAAGTACCACTGTATAATAAAATATTATTCTGACCACTGCTTTGCTCTCACGTGTTGAGATCTGATAGGATAACAGGATGGCTTAAGTGATTTAGCAAACTTAAGAATTCCAATGTAGCGGCAGATGTATTTGTAAAAATGTATCATTATCATCATAGATACCTTCAAATTAAAATATGACTTCCTTTATTCAACAAATAGACCAGGTCCTCAGAAAAAAAAAAAAAAACACACAAAAACATCTCCATCAGATGCACGTTGACAAGAGCACATCCCCATTGTATATACAGCCCGATCTGACAGCAGGAATGGCTTCCTCTACACGACCTGAAATTCAACCTTCAGCGGTCCCTCCGTGACATCCCATTGGGGCTGCTTCTGCCTCAGCCTGATAATTAATTTGCCTAATTTGTTAATTTAGCAGTTCTGAGTGCATAGGGGACTGTTTCCCTCAGCATGGTACGCTGGTCTTGATCACCGGCATACACCCACCCTGAAAGCTTCCACTGGAAGTTCACGCAAGCTGCAGATGTTCCCAGAGTGGCTTTCGGCGCTGGGATTCAGGTGAGTGCCGAGGCACCGCTCGTACTGAAATGTTTTAAAATGCACTTCATTTAGCCACAGTTTGGTTTGATCTGTCATTTTAGAGACAGCAATCGGAAGTGAAGAGCAGCAGGATCACATGTGAGCCATTTTCCTGTTAATTAAATTAACTGCCTTTTTTTGACTCCCTGGGTGAATTAGCCAGTTGTGTACCCACTAACTCTACTGTTCTCCTTAATCATCAAGGTCACATTATGGACTGTTGGGCCCCAAAATGAGAGTTTTGGGGCCCTTCTTGTGTACATCCTTACACTTGCCCATCCTCATTTTGCTGCTGTGAGAGACACAGTTCATCCTTTCTGCCAGCAGTGTAAGGTCATCTTCCCTTATGTGTGTGATGTCCACATAGAAAGCCCTCAGTAGCATTGTAATGTGCACGAGTGGCAGAAACAGAGCTGCACACTCCACTGTCAAATCAGGTGCCCTTCTGTTCCTCTGCCAAACTCATTTTACCCTCTAAGTGGTCAGCCCTAATGGTAAATGATGAAACTCAATGCCAGGTATTCTGGCTTCTGCTTTGAATATTGCTCAGAAATGCACAAACAGACCAGTGCCATGGATGGAAATGCATGGTCTGCTGCCTTTTACAGATGAGGTTATTATTTTTCATTTCCACAAAATAAACAGTGTCTAAGGCAGATTGACAGCTACGAACAGTCTGTTGTCATTCAGCCCTGTCATTCACACGTTGAGATCCCAAGGTCGGAAGTCTGCGTGCGTCTCATCTTCATACTTTGTTATCGATGTCTGAGGGTGCTATACCTCAGTATAATTAAACTTATATAAAGGATGGGAAGTCAATAAGCCCAGCAGAGAATGTGAACAGTAACCTACTTCATAATTAAACAAGAAAATGGTTCATTTCTTAGCTGATCTGAGAACGAAACATTTTGACATCTCTAAGCTCATGGTGTAACTTGAATGACATGACATGCTGTGCAGAGCTTCACATGAGGACAAAGGCCGCCTTAGCAGAATTTCCTGGGGACTTGTTATATAAAATATAAAGATACAGACTAATGTGTCTCTTAAGAATATATGCAAGAGTTTATCCGTAGGGCTGTAGGAAAATAGTTACCAGTTGGTTTTCTGGTGAAGATAACCTTAAGTTAATCTTAAAACTGTGGAAACTTGATATGTAAGAGAGTGGACATTCAGTGGTACCTGAATGAAACAGATAAGTTTGAGGCACCACCTCCCAACCTAGCCCCCCCCCCCCTCGCGACACTCGCCCCCTCCGCCCCAGCCCTACGTGACCAAACCCAAGTCCGGGCCTACATAGGGATACTGGCCGCCTGCCACCCAGCTCTTAGGGCCCGAACACCTTGTCCCGGCCTATATGAGGATACTGGCAGCCTGGCGCCCAAGCCTT
>JAACJT020000002.1:16644344-16680270 GCA_009936485.2 Gymnarchus niloticus | reverse complement strand
GCAGCGAGAGTTGTGCAGCTCATCCAGAGAGGGTAAACGACAGCCAATGATCTTCTGGGCGGTCTCTATGATCCTCTATGATCCAGTCATACAAAAACCTTAAGAAATGTGGTGTTGAACAGCGGCTGTGTTTCGCACACCATTATGGAAAAAATTATGCAATGAAATTAATTTTACTCAACTAAAATTATAGCACGTTAACAATTTGCATCTGAAATAATGTAAATGTACAGTTATGCTCTGAAGACTGTATACATGCAATTCAGTTTTATTTATATAGCACTTTTAACAAAGAGCATTGTCACAAATTGCTTTGCAAAGTCCCGGTTCCCAGGTCCCCAGAGGAGAAACCCAAGACAACAGCAGCAAGGAAAATCTCCTTCAGGAGGAAGAAACCTTGGGAGCAACCAGACTGAAGGGGAAGACAATCATATTGGAGGAGGTAGATAGAACTGAAAGTTTGAAAAGGGTCACCCACTGTAACCTGTCCTAATGGGAGTTGTGTATTGGGGTTTGGTGTTAAAGATTACAGGATTTAGGGTGTCAAAGGTCAGTTTGTAAGTGCTTACAGGGAAGGGGGGCAGAATGACCCATTCGGCATTTGAGTAGCATTGTTTTTTAGTTAAATTTATGCAGATTATTTGGGACTTTGGAAAATACAAATTTTGTCATATTAAGATGAGGATCAAGGCTGTATGGGGCTCTTTGGGGAAGAGATCTGCAAGCATGACCATTACCAGAAAGTTGCTGGTTCAATCCCTATGGCTTGCAAAAAAGTGCCCATCTCACAATTAGGCCTTGCTGTAAGCCAGGTGCATAACAGCAAAACTGCACCAATGGGCACGGGATTGTAATGAGACCACAAAGACAGTAACATAAATTTATTTTGGAGGGACATGGGCAGAGTTGAGGGTGGGAGAACAGCAATGTGATCAAACCAGGGAATCCAAAACTCAAACAGAAATCCAAAATGCAAACCAGATAGCAGTGCTAAAATTAGGCTGGGGATCCAAGAATCCAAACTAGGCAGAACAGCGAGAACAGCCAAATCCCAATACACAGTGTAGAAGAAGACTGAATTCTGGTACATACCCCAGGGTCATAAAGGGTAATAATACAGGACACATGAGAAACACTCAGTAAAGGAAAACCACAATATCTGGCAATGAGGTGACAGCACAACTGAGCATAAATAGTCTCTATAAATAAGTTACAGGTGTTTGTCTGTCTCATATAGAGCAAAATGGTATTAGTGAAAAGACATATTCCAGTGTACTGTGTGGAATGGTGCAAATAACAAATAAGGAATTCATTAATTGAATTTCCCCTGTTTAAAACATGGAGGTCCATGTAATGAGCAATCTTCAAGTGTCTCCATCTTCTGAGGAGTGTAAGTACCCATTACATCTTTGATTACTGTGTGATGGGCAGATTGTTTGACTTCTGTAATGCAGCACCAGACACCCAGTAAACGCCTCTCCTGTGGTAGTGTTGCTCAGTTTGAGAACTGAACAGCTCCCTACTCCTCAGATACACTCCATCCACCACCCATCCAGTTTTTTTCAGCACCGGACAGCTCCCTCCGAAGTACTACGACCATCGTCCTCCGGGTTCAGCACTGGACAGCTCCTTCTAAGGCAGTCCAGACTCTACTCAGCAGGTTCAGCACTGGACAGCTCCCTACGAAGTACTACGACCATCGTCCTCCCAGGTTCAGCACTGGACAGCTCCTTCTAAGGCAGTGCAGACTCTACTCAGCAGGTTCAGCACTGGACAGCTCCCTCCGAAGTACCACTGACATCGTCCTCCCGGGTTCAGCACTGGTCAGCTCCCTACGAAGTACTACAGCCGTCGTCCTCCCAGGTTCAGCACTGGACAGTTCCTTCTAAGGCAGTACAGACTCTACTCAGCAGGTTCAGCACTGGACAGGTCCCTTTAACGCACTAAAGACTCCGTCCTCCAGAGTTCAGCATTGCACTCAAGTTTCAGCACTGGGCAGCTCACTTATTGAAGATTTTGTTATTATAGTAATAAGAAAACAACAACTTTATACTGTATATTTACAAATTATACCCCCTACAAAAGTTTTATAGTCTTTGAATCACAACTCCTGACCTTGTATATAAATAGAAATAAATTCATCCTAAGTTTGCAGTTTGAAGACAAAAGGCTGTTGACATTTAAATTAGAAATGGAAGAAACATTAGCTCAACACGAATGTCCCAGAACATGATCAGCATGAAGATCAGGTGCTACCCTTCACAGTGTTTACCACATCTGGTGAGAGGAGACAGAAATGGTGGCAAGGATGTGAAGTGTGCCCCTTGATTGAACACCATTCTGATGGAACCTTCAGTGTAGCCTGGACCCGTGACTCTGATGCATGGACCAATGAGAATATATCTCAACATCACATCACAGCAAACCATGAACGGCAAACAACATATCCCATTAATAGGATTTCAAACCAATTCAATCAACAGAACAAATTACCATCTGGCTCCTCTTGTTAGGAGCTCCTCATATTTGGCATCGAACAGCAGGAATTCGTATTGTGTCATATTTTGTTTTTTAGCAGTCAACAGTGGGCTGTCTGTGTAACATAAACAGATGATTACTTTGGATCAATGAATGCCATGACGGAATTCCTGGTCCCTATTAATTTCAAGGGTGAGGGTTCCATCCCTTGTTGCAGATTGGCCATCCTACCCCCATCATTTAAAACCTGTAAGGTCTTGTGTGCAAATAACATTTCCAAAGATGTGCTTTCAAAGAGCTGAGCCCTCTAGTCAAAGTGGCACAGGGGCACTGGATGTTTTGCCAATGAGCCACAAAAATGGGGGAGGTGGAGATAACAGCAGCAAATTACTCAAGATGTCCCCTGTGGAATGCAGTGCTGTGTTTAAACTCCTCCCTCACTAGATGGATTTACTGATCCAGACAATAAGTTCCTACTGTCGCCTGCGACAGTTCCAGCTGGCCGGAATTTCTGATCCAAAAATACTTGGTCTGTTGTACATCACTGAATAACCGTAAGTGGCATTTGAGTTGTCCATCTTTATGCACGGCATTGCTGGATTGTTGGCTGTAAGGCCCACCCCAAATCAGCTCTCCAATCACATACTTCTGAATGTTTACAAAGCCATTTGAAGGGGGTCAGAATCTTCTGATGTCGCTCCTCCTGGATCCTCTGGTGTCTCTGTGTGCATGTTTTATTCATGTTCCTGTGGGTTAGAACTTCTACTTTAAAGAAACCTTCCACAGTTACTACAAGTTATGCTCATCTCCTCTCACCTTGAGACCCACGTGTCTTAATTTGACATTTTTCGATCAGAGCTCTTTCCTGTGCCTTTTCCCTGCCTGGGGGCTGCACCTGTGTACGTAATTAAGCTGAGCTGTTTTACTGAAGCTTGGATAATTGGAAATAACACACCTTTTCTGCTGGGGGCTCTCTGAATACTCATTTTGAATGGTCCTCATCACCCCAGAGGACTTTCATGGAGCAAAAGTGCATAAACTGATGTACAGGCCTTACAAAGCATGGAGCGGAGTGAGTATTATCAAGACAGCATCATTCACTATTTTGCTATAGCCCATACAAAAATGCTTGCTTTTGAGACTTTCTTAAACACTTCCCTTGTTTATGTCATTTATCTTTCCTGTTTTTCCTGGCATATGCTACACTGCATACAGGCTGTACTTCCACTCTGTACTGGATAAGTAATTCTGGAAAAGAGGTGGATGCTTTAAACACAGCTTAAATATGTTTATCATAGTGCGATCGTATTTGATTGGTATACACCTACATGAGGCAGGTGCAGCAACATGCAGAGTCTGTACAATTAGGCTGTGTTGGTTTCGCCACTGGTACTTGTCCTATTTCAGAGCTGGAAAATTGAAGTGAGAAGTATCTATATCCGGTTTCAGCCTTTATAGACTTCAGAGGGGAGAATTTCAATTGTACAATTTCCTCTGCTGTATTTTGTGGAAGTTCCCAATATTATGCTGAACAGGAATGAGCTGGCATGAAATGGGATTAGTATTAGAACAATTTCTTCAACAGAGCTTCCTTTTGCACTTTTGCCAATGAGAGCACAGGCTCTTCAAAGGCTTGCACTCAAATGACATGATAAAGAGCTTTCCATCTTGTGCGGTTTATCTTCTGTTTGGCTACGGCCACCTGGATTTGCCAGTCGGGTTTGTTTGGGAAGGGAACGGCGACCCACAGGATGTATGCTGACGTGGCATGCGATGCCATAATAATAAAGATAAGAATGAGGGAAAAGTCAAGTGTCAGCTAGCTGTTTCGTAGCTCAGAGACACTCTGAGCTCCTTTGGAGGAAAACTGACAAGCTTCCAAGATGGGACCATGACAACCAGCTTGCATCACTCGCGTCAGCCGCCACTTCAGTTTGTGACAATGTGTGAGGCAGGTCTACCACATCCGATTTCACAGGTTTCCCCTTGCAGCCTATTTTCAAAGGCAGTGAAGGAAGGCGCCCCGCAGCAAGTTCAGCAAAAGAGTGAAGGGTGAAAACTTAAACCGGTATAAAATATGCAATAAAAGGAAAATAATGATAAAATACAGGTAAATCACAGATATAAACTGAAAAATGTATGTATTTAGCAGCCAAACATTAATATTGTACAGTAACTAAAGGTATCTGCTGATAAAACACGTGGATTACAGGCAGAAGCTGACAACACATGTAATAAAAGGTACACACGGAGAAAATGTACGTACTAACAGGTATCTTTTTAAATTGAAAATCAGAAATCAGCTGACATTAATGATGTGACACAAAGACAATAGCATGAGCTGATTTACTCATTTGCAGCAGAGGAAGGGTCGGGACAGACAGATCATAAATGTACACAGGGACACGGGATGACTCTGAAAAAATAAATGCAAACATGGCCATTCTGCTGGTTACTGAAATTGAAGGGTTAACTACGAAATTTACTCAAAAATATTACTGTGTGTGCGCAAACTTGCATGCAGTCAATTCATGTGCAGAATTATAACTGAATAAAAAACAAAATAAAGTAACAAAACTCAAAGCTATTCCAGCAGCAGAATTCAATGTCGAAACAGAATTTTTGGCTGTAGCAAATGGATCTGATGTTCACAGGAGAGAAAAATAAATGCATCATCATCATCATCATCATCATCATCATCATCATCATCATCAGTAGCAGCAGCAGCCCCAAAATGGCCAATATTGGAATTTCAACTTTTAACCTGAAGACTTCCTGTGCATGTTGCAGAAACGACTCGACTACACTGTGCTTACTTGCTCTGCACTTTAAACAGAACTGCTGTAAAAAAAACTTTCTGTATAACTGAGCAAAAACTGAGAGTCACAGTGGAGCAAAGATTAACTTAAACTATTCAGCACCAACACTTTGCAGGGTTTCAGTATTCCACAAGACTTGCAGTCTTTTCTATTTTGAACCCTATCCCCCCACTGTAAGTTCACCTACAAGCCTGCTGTTTACTGTACAGTCTTCATTTCCCTCTTTTTAAGCCTGTTGTCATCTTTATAAGTTGGCTAATTAACAGATTAATGGCTTCTGACCTTTCCAGCGAGGCCTGTGACAGCTTCTGAATCCTCTGGGCATGCTACTCTCTGCCAGGGTGGAGGCCTCATTGAATAAAAGCTTTATTAAAATTAATTTCCAAGCGATAATATTTTGGAGGCCGTGGTCTGTTAACCTTTCTCCACAGCTTCGCGAGATGTGAAATATAACAAGCCTGACGGATCCATTAACGACACCACAAGCTTCCGTTTTCTGTCGACTGGTGTGGAGACTTTCTTTCTGTGAAAGTGACGCTCCGTACTTGATTTTAATATCAGCTGAACAGTTAATAAGAAGATTGTGAGGATCAGTTTGGCATATCTGAAATATCCTCCTGCACACAGTGAGAAAGACTCCCTGATTAAATTTCTATAACATTGAATCAGCCGTTGGTCACACACAGATGATAATACTGATTCTGTTATACAGGAATCGTCGTTTTTATCTTAATTATTCTTTCAGACTGCGATAGCCAGTTAACTCCACAGGACTGAAACCCTCCCCCTTCCTTACCAACTGAGGATTGGTGAAGGCTTGAGCACACCTTCTCTGGTGTGTGTGCTGTCAGCCCCCTGCTCCTCATCACTCTGCTAGCTGCAGGCTTCATTGAGTGCAGTCACACATTCGGAGCACATGGCAATTTGCTCAGTTTCGTCTGCTACTATATACTAAGCCCCCCAGCCAACACTAGTAACACTACCGTTGTTAGTAGTAATGCAACTGATATTAGCATGTTTGCTAATCACTGTCGCTATTACTGCCACAGCTAATACTATTGCTACTACTAATATTACTGTTTCTGCTAATATATTAGTATTAACAGCTGCAGTACTTAGTCTCAATGGCACTAGTAATAGTAGTGATAATAGATTTAGGCATCACTGTAGCATTAGTGATTAGCAGTAGCAGCAGTAGTGCTAATAGCAGTAGCATGATTACCAGTACCAGATGGTGGGACCATCCTACTGTGGGCCCACCACCTGCAAGAAGAACCAAGACGGTTCGGTGCATTGTGGATTGGGCAGCAATTGAAGGCGGGGGCTTTGGTGGTCCGATCCCCAGCCACTGAAACTGGCTAGAGGTACATGGAATGTTACCGCTCTGATGGGAAAGTAGTCTGAGCTTGTGCAGGAGGTAAAGAGATAACATTAAGATTAGTCAGCCTCTCCTCAACTTACAGCATGGATTCTGGAACTAATCTCCTGGAGAGGTGCTGGACTCAATACCACTCTAGAGTGGGTACCCTGGGTGAGAGGCATTGTGCAGGTGTGGGTTTACTCATAGACCCCAGGCTTGGTGCCTATTTAACATCATCATCTGTGCTTGTGCATTTTTTTTGGGGACCTTGGGTGGGATGCTGGAAGTTGCTCCCTCTGGGTACTCCATTGTTCTACTGGGCGACTTTAGCGCTCCTGTCGGTTTGGGAGGAATGGTCAGCCCAAGCTGAACCATGAGTGATGTTCTGTTATTGGACTTCTGTGCTAGTCACAGTTTATTCATAATGGAAACCATGTTCAAGCATAAGGGTGTTTATAAGTGCAATTGGCACCAGAGCATCCTAGGCTGTAATTCAATGATCAATTATGTAGTCGTATCATTAGATCTGCAACTGCATGTCTTAGACAATTGGATGAAGAGAGGGCCAGAGCTGTCAACTGATCATCACCTAGTGGTGAGTTTGAGCAGATGGCAGGGGAGGATGCCAGATTAGCCTGGTGCACCCAAACATACAGTGGGGATGCACTGGGAGCATTTGGAAGTGGCCCCTATTTGTGAGATCTTTAAATCACACTGTCGGCAGAAGTTCTATTGCATCTGGAGAGATGCTGGGGACATTGAAACTGAACAAGCGATGTTCCATGCCACCATTGCTGAGGGGGCTGTGCAGAGCTGCGGTCGTAAGACTGTTGGTGCTTGTAATGGCAGCAACCCTCAAATCCGGTGGTGGACGCCAGTGGTTAAGGAAGCCTTCAGGCTGATGACGCAGTCCTACCAGGCTCGTTAAGCTTATGGGACTCTGGAGGCAACTGACAGGTACTGGCAGGCCAACCGGTCTGCAGCCTTGCCAGTTGCAGAAGTGGGAGGAGTTCAGTGAACCTATGAAACATAACGTTGGGTTGGATGATCAAATCATCAGAGCACTCAGGAAGGAGTAGCACTGCTTTGCTTGTAATGTTCACAGCAGAGATGGAGTGCTGTTGAGCTCAGCTGGGGATATATAGTTGTGCAGTAAAAGGAATACTTTGAGGATCTCTTGAGAACCACTGACATACCTTCCTTGGAGAAAGCATAGTCTGCACAATCACAGAACCTGACATTGGTAAGGTAGTCAAAATATTCTTCAGTCCCCGGGTCCTGTGGGTGGAGGACATTTGCCTTGAGTTCCTTAAGGCTCTGGATGTTGTTGAGTCATCTCAACAGACATGCCTCTTCAACATTGCATGGAGATCGGGGGCACCGCCTCTGGATTGGCATACTGTGGTGATGGTCCCCATCTTTAAGAAAGTGCATCGGACTTTAGGAGATTCAGAGTAGAATCGCTGCTCCTCTGCATTAAAGGAGCTAGTTGAGGTGGTGAAGGCATCTATGTAGGATGTCTCCTGGATGTCTTCCAGGGGACGTGTTGCATGTTGTTTACTGTTGGGCATTTCAAACTGGGAGTAGTCCCTCTGGGGCAGACCCAGGACATAGTGGAGAGATTATATCTCTTGGCAGGCCTGGGAACACTTTGGTGTTCCCCCAGAGGAGCTAGGAGAGGTGACTAGGTGGAGGGAAGACTGGGCATCTCTGTTTAGACTGCTGCTCCTGTGACCTAGACATTGAAAGGCAGTGGAAAACTGGTGGATGGATGCATGGATGGATGAATGGATGGATGGAGTACCAGTGGCTGTAAAAGCAGAAAAACTGATGTCATCTGGAATCTATTCTGTCACCTACAATTCCACCTAATTAACTTGTTAGGTTGAAAATTAACGAAAGACTTTCTTCCATGTTTATAAAAAAGAACAAAAAGGTCTCTTGAGGACCTGTGGTCTTTTTTTCTAATTCTCAAATTTGTCTTCTCAAAACTTCCTGAAGCAAACAATGACACAAGATGAAATGCCACCATCCAAGAGTCTCCCTCCCATTTGCTACCTGACATTTCTTCATGACTAACACTCTGCTGCTGTGATGAGAACAAACACAGAAGAATGCTCTAAAGGGCAAAACTATCATCAGAACTTTTTTTAGATACTTTAAGCAGTTTAAGTACCTATTTGCAAAAACAAAACCATTAGTGGTCCACTTCAGAATGCTTATAAACACAAGGACACTGCTGTTTAAAGTCTTTTATTCATTTTTATTTAATTAGACAATTCAGTGAGGTGAGAGAGACCATTCAGTTACACAGATTACCTGGAATTCACTTGTCTGTTGACACAGTTTAACATCCGTGTTGACATTTCTGTTGGCTCTCTGATGACATCTGTCTGCTGCATCTCAGAGGGTTTCTCCATAGCACACATGCCTACCAAGGCATCTGTGTTCCACATTTTTTGGGAGACCTTAATCCTGCAGCAATGGCTACCCGCAGGCTAAACCCCACGCTAAGCATGGTGGCTGTGTATGACAGTCGGACATTTCGGACACCATGGCAAAAAACGGCACCTGTCTCTTTGCCATTTTGCTGCCACTGTACAGCAAATGTGTGAATGTCAGTTACATGCTTCTTGGTGTGTGGCTGCCCCCCACATGTTGGGGTGTATTTGGATTCTTCCTCACTTGTGAAATTTAATCCAAATCCCCAGCACACCTGAATGGGGGGGAGCTAAGCGAAGCTCCTTCCATCTCTCTTTCTTTATGTCCACCAGAACCACAGGAGATCTTTCAAAGTCATGGCTGGCAGTCATGGGGTCAGCTGTCAGGCTGTTGCAGAGGCCCAGCTTCTCATTGAGAATGCTAATTTTCTCACGTAATTTAGCGGTGCATTAATTATGATGAGGGATCATGCCTCACTCACTCGTGTGGCTGAGGTAATGACTTAACCTCTCTGAAGTTAATGATCTGGAAAACAGACCCGAAACATTTTAAATGTACGTATCGCACATTCACTAATGTGAGCATAAAAACATACTCACACACACACAACATGCAAAGACACATGTGTTCCTGCAAACACCATACTCTATTATCTGCAAAAGTGTGTGTTAATGTTTGTGCGGATGTGTCATGCCATTTATGGAGAGTTCTTTAAACTCATTACACTTTGAAGGTCAACAAGGTCAAGGTATTCAAAATTTCTAAAGCCCAGCAGATTTTTTACTAAATGACATCATCCTGAAGAGATTTTTTGTTGAATGACATCATCCCAGTATTTTTTTTTTTACTGAATGACATCATCCCAGTATTTTTTTTTTTTACTGAATGACATCATCCTAGTAAGATTTTAACCAAACGGCATCATCCTTGTGTGATTTCTGAATCACATCTTCCCTGTGAATTTTTTACTGAATGATAATGTCCTCATAAAATTTTTATTAAACATGAGATTACTATGTGAGATTTCTACTGAGTGATATTGTTCCTGTGAGATTTTTACTGAATGACGTTGTCCCTTTGAGGTTAGTGTCATGTGACTCAGAGCACAGGCCTAACAAACATGCCAGGAAGGTGGCATCTTGCCATCACTCTCCTTCAGATGAATCTCAAAAACCGGATTCATGCTGTTGGTGGGGATTTTGCAATTATAACAACGCCTTCACCAGAATGGACACACGTGGGAGCACTTGGCAGTATTTATTGCCCATTAACGACTCATTAACATTTACATTAAACGCATTCTATATATTCAAACGGAAGAACAAAAAAACAACAAACCCCAATTCAATTTACACTCCTACAGTTGAGTGGCAGTAGTAACAGCAGATGAGATTACAGAGCCATCAGACTAAACTTTGACCTCAATCATCTGACTTTAAATTATTTAACAGGCCAAAACATTCATCTGTAAAATGGCAGCAGACCTTGGACAGGGCAGGGTGATAATTAATCAAGGTAACAGGAGAGTAAAGTTTTCATGCTTTGTAAATACATTTTGGAGTTCCGGTCCCCTGATGCCCCGTTTCCACCAACACGGTGATAGTGCAGGTGGCTGAATCGATTCCATGTGTTTCCATCAAAGAACAACTGATGCCCATGCTGAAAAAACTGGATTGGGAAACAATAGCCAAAACTTTCTGGTCTGGAACCAGGAACCCATGATATGCAGCGCTGAGGGGTGAGGAAACCACACTAATACAATGTTAGGTACTCCATTACCAGACTCTGCTCATGTCACGGTCTTTCTAACGTTAATGGTTTCATCTAAATTTCTGACAATCTCTTTGAGCTAGATAAAGACACTGAATGAGAAGTCTTTAAATTAAAGATGGCTCGATACCACTTTTTCATCTGGTACCTGTATTGCAACTTTAAATATTAGCCAATCCCAATTCTGATGCAATAATCTTTTTGTTTCCACTTAAACCATTTGAAAGCCATTTGAATGCCATATGTTATATAGCCACCCAAAAAATGATGAAACTCTGAAACAAAGACTGTAATCCCCTAAAGGAATAATTTTGAAATGAAATGCTGGTTTGGCAACGTGGAGTGAGGCTTGCTCATGTATCGTATTTGATACTAACTTTATTTCTTTCCAATAACCAATCCAGTGTTTTTGGCCAGTATCGCACTGATACTGGTACTGAACATCAGATGGGATGTGAGACTATGTTGTCAAGGCACAAAGTGCTGCTTGAAACAGGCACATTTGTTTTGTGTTGCTACTGGAGCAGGTAAGGGACATAGTTGCTGTGTTTTTGCCTCAGATTTGGCCCTGAAGGTGGTGGAAACCCAGGCTGGTTTGTAGGAGGCTGGTTCTGGCACCAGCCGAGCACCGGCATGGGCACTGGCATCCACTGTGCCACGGTGGAAAAGAGACTAGAACGCAGAAGCTTCACTTGCCGTTTATGTCAAATAAAACAGACACTACCAATGACTTGAGCAGCACGACAGCCATAAATGCTATCACTGGGCCCATATGCTGTGGTCCTTGATCTTTGATCGTAGAGCTTTGCTGAGAACTTACACTGCTGTGTTTCTAGCTAACTTTCTCAAACTGTTTGTCTATTTATCAGTACTCCAAATGTTTACCTCAGCCACCATCATAAATTTAACTGTATGATCAGGATTGTACCCACTTAAAAGTGGCCTCCAGCAATGTTGCTTGTACATTTCCCAATTCAATTAATAAATATCTACTTAGCATTTTCACATTCATTACTCTCTGTGCTTTTTTTGGCATGAATCCCTGTGGGATTCTGTTACAAGGCAGACAAAGTTTTTTATTATTAATTTTTTTTTTTATTAATTTTCAGCTGTGGCAGCATCATGTTTTTGGACCCAGGTGCAGGCAGTGTAGAAGAGAGATGGTACGCGGAGAGCTACGCGGGTCACAGATTTACGTCTGTGGATGACCTTTCCTGCGAGCTTTACACAACGCGACACAATTGCTGCCACATGCATGGAAAACCCAAAATAAACAGCCCACGACTCTCGTATCCCTCTTTCCAAGGTCCTCTGGGATGTGCCGGGGAAAAAGGGGGGCAAGTCTGCCACCACCCCCCACACAAAACGGAATTCTGGGGGGCTTAGACTGCCAGCCGGCCAGGTGGGACGAATTTCAAGCTGTGTTTTTTGAAGAAGCACAGGCCCGGTTAATTGACATCCAGATTGTCGACTCGCTGGTGTAGTGAAGAGTAGGGAGCGGGCGTTAATGAGCCTGACCTTGACAGATTTGGCTATCTGTATTATTCCCCTTTAAACCCTTTGCTGTTTTAAACAGGTCTCCATCTGGCACTGATCAACGTGAATCATTTGGTGAAGTCACGCAAAATCCTGGTAAATGAGCAATTTGGAAACATATTATATCCTCTCTCTTGATTCTGGTGCAGTTTGGAGAAGCGTTCCCACTTATGGTAGATGCAATAAAGAGTCATGTTGCAGCTGGCATGTAACTTTAATCCTCCATGGTAAAAGGTGATTCATACTTACCTTCTGTCAGCCCAGCAAGCAAAAGACCAGAGCATATGACATTACTGCTTTTCAACAGAGAACAATATGGGAAAGACTGGCTGTATTCAGTATTGTATTCAATCGAGCTGGAAGGTACCTAAGACAGGATATCATTGTTTTTAATGACATCTAGGCCTTTCTCATGAGGTTTGCAAGTTTATAGATTACTGTGAGCAGAAAGCAATTTCTAGAACAGGTTTTCCCCTTGGGGGCGTCTAGGGTAATGGAGGCTGCAGTAGAATTTTACCACTTTGGTCCTTTGTAGGCACACGTGAAAAGAGCAGGGATTGTTGCCCACAGAATACTACAGAACAGGGTCAGAGTAGAGTCCAAGGAATCTTACAGAGGGAGTGGCCCAGTGACACGTGTCAGTTTAATATCACCTGAGGAACAGAGGTTCCAAAATGCGGGGTAAGGCTGATCCAAAATGGCATGGGGAGGCAACAGAAGGGGCAAAAGTGGGGAGATGATGTTTGCACCTACCTTTTCATCCATATTCAGCCAAGCATGTGACTAATTATGTTCAGGCTTTCGGCCCGTGTGCTCTGTGACTTGCTGTGCTATGAGTTCTATTTTCATTCAATTCAAAGGTGTTAAGATAAGATATTGCAATTCTCCTCGGCCTTGCAGGGATACCACCACCCTGAACCCTCTCCTCACAGTTAAATTAAAGCATGAGAAAATCTCTATAATTTTAAGGGTCAATTTTTCACAAAAGATTTTAAGATATTGACAAATAATCGTAAACATATATATAAGGATTATTCTATATACAGCGTATATATTAGGGCTAACAAAGTTATTAACGCATTAACACTGTTAATTTTGGTAATTTTAAATTACTAAATTTATTACTATTTTTTAATTTTAGATGTTTTTTTCTTGTTTTACAATTAACTTTAAAAATATTAAGGCTGTCAAAGTTAACATTAATGCGTTATTAGTAAAATTAACAGCAATAATGCATTAATTACATATTAACTTTGATAGCTCCTGTATACAATAAATGTATTCATTGTTATTTAAAGAACCATGACAATGTGTTGAGGTTATGAAAATCACATTCAAGATTTTCATTTTCCAGGACTGAAGGCAGGGGTACCCGCTGGGCCTCTCACAGTCCACCACGAGGCACGTACCCAATACACCATGTGTACTGTAGATAGCAAATAGCCTATACCTTTGAACTGCAGGAGGAAACCAGAGGAAACCCGTATGACACAGAGGAAACATGCAAACTCCACCCATGCAAAGAGGAGGCAGGATTCGAGCTCATAACTACGGCGGTTTGAAGGAACTGTGCTACTCACCGAATGATAACGCGGTCCTGTAAGGGCTTGCATATTTACAATAACAACAAAGTTGTTTGATCAGAAACCTTTTCAGCGATGAATATCCTTTGTCTGTCTGACACCACACTAGCAATGCATGTCACATATACTGCGTCACGAGTTTTACTCTTGGCAAGTCCTCTCTCGTCAGTGAACAATGAATGTCTGATTTGCAGTTATGGGGGAACCTGATGACAGTGATAGCGCCAAGAAAAACCCTTGCAGTTTGAATTAAATCTCCAACAGATTAACCGCTAACCCCAATCATTAATTTTCTCATTAATTTTCCACATTATTATCACTGTTATTGAAGCTGTCATTTGCGTCAAATGGTGATTTAGGGTGAGGCTTCCAGTGCATGATTCCGGCACAGGACCATAAAGGTGCTTTATGGATGGGGAACATATTGTGCTGATGGGGATCATGCAGCTGGAGGTTCAGGGGCGTAATCTGCGTGTCTTCAACATTCACGGTGCCATCAGAATGTCACAGTGCATTCTGGGAGGATGGTGGGGATACACTCCGTGGCTAGTCGAGACTTTGCTGCCGCGTTGCAGAAAGCCGCAGCATAATAATCGGGTTTGGGTCGTGCACACTAGGCCTCGGAGCTCTGGGGGAAGAGGGAGAGCTCAGGTAACCATGTCGAGAAAGTGTCGGCTGAAAATTGAATTAATATACGAGCGAGCTCATTTTGCTGTGTCACCAACCTGTTATGTTATCATCAGTCATCCACACCCAGGCGGTGTGAAAAGTTACACGACTTTACGTAAAGATGAGTACGTTAAAAGAACAGCTAGTGAATTTGCCTGTGCTGCTCATTTTGTCCCCAGATGGTACAAAAAATGAAGAACCAACATTTGCTGAGTGTATGTATCATCATTCACTTTCAGCTGCTCTCATCAGGGGTCTCCACAGCGGATCAACCTTCACCATCTCTTCCCATCCTTCGCATCCCACTCTGTCACACCCACCAACCACATGTCCTCTCTCACTACATCCATAAACCACCTCTTTGGCCTTCCTCTTTTCCTTTTGCCTGGCAGCTCCATCCTCAGCATCCTTCTCCCAATATACCCAGTATCTCTCCTCTGCACATGTCCAAACCAACGCAATCTCACCTCTCTGGCTTTGTCTCCAAACAGTCCAACCTGAGCTGACCCTCTAATATACTCATTCCTAACCCTGTCTATCCTCGTCACACCCAATGCAAATCTTAACATCTTTAACTCTGCCACCTCCAGCTCTGCTTCCTGTCTTTTCGTCAGTGCCACCATCTCCAGCCCTTGTAACATAGCTGGTCTCGCTACCGTCGTGTAGACCTTCCCTTTCACTCTTACTGGTACCTGTCTGTCACAAATCATGCTGGGTGTATGTATATACACTGGTTTACCTGAATAATCACAGCCTCAATCACTTATATACAAGAACGCCTTATGAAACAAACACAAGGAACATTGGGATATTACAAGAAATAATCCAGAATGTTATTTTTTTTTTTTTTAAAAACAATGCATGCTGCTGAAGGAACCATTGACTTAAGGTTTCCTTGTAAATCCAGTGGAATAGGAGAAGTTTGAACTCTGGGGTCAACTCAGCAATTTATACAACAATGTGGTGTGTCATGTTTACACTGCCCCTCCACACATGATTATGAAGCGTGTGTGTGTTTTAATAAAAGCCCTGTGGAGAAATCAGACCCATGCACATTCACAGCCCAGGTACGCTGGCATTCCAGATCAGCTACTTGCGAAAGAGCTCAGAAAATCAAGAAATAAATTGGCAAGCTAATGCAGGCGCGTCCCGCTGTGGTTGAACCGCCATCTTCTGAAACGCTCCTCTCTGGCCACAAGGCCGGTTAAACACACGGATATATTGGTTCACTGTCTTATTGGGACTCCTCTCAGAGGCAAACACGGCAGCGGTGACAATCTGGCGGTGAACGTATGTGGGAGATGCATCATCAACACTGCGAATGTAATATCTCGGTCATGTACACCCTCCAGACCGGAGACGGAGATGGAGGCTGACATTTCTCACCTGGAAACATATTGCATCTGTACCCGCATAAAGCCACAGGCACCCCAACCGCGTCCTCGACTGAGCTTTGGTTCATTGTGAGCCATACTTCATTTCGGTCCATCTCTTTGGATTTATTTTATGTGGTTTACAAAGGAACGGCAAGGCAGCACCTAAGCTGCAATCACCAGGAGGCGTTTTCCTGGTGATTTGTGTGGCACTTTCATTTTGCTTCTCCTCTTGTATTGGCCACCGTTCCTCATGTCCCCCAGGTCGGTGCTGCAGCTGTTAAAGTGCCCCCGCCATTTCCATTATGGAGCTTTGCATAATCTATGCACTTATACAGAACATTTAAGACAGGTCTGTTTAGAAACCAGCTGTTTTCCACTGAACTCTGCGATTTGCTGAATAAATGAAGTCATTATATCTGACAAACTGGTATCTTTTGGTCTGACTCAGGGGTAATCTTGGAGGGGGGTGGGGAGGGGTCTGCCCTATTATGGTAATTGATAACGCCTGATACTGTTGCGGAATTAGTGATTAGCGCACATCCGCTGGAGACAACGTTCCTGATTGAACATCAGGTCCTTCAGCAGCAGCGAGCAGTTCATGTCGTTCATTCATCTTCATAATTGGCTTCCAATTTAAACAATCCACATCAACTGAGATCAATTTACTGCCTCTCCCTCCTCTCCCTGCCTCCCTCCCTTCTGCTGTCCTTCTGTCCTTATCTTGGGTTGATCATTTTTCTTTATCCTCAAGAAAAAAATAAATAAACACACAGTATGGAGACCCCCGGTCTGTAACTGCCATGTTTGGAGTTTAATTAAAAACTTGACAAAGAGGCCATTCCGTTACCTGGTCTCTGCTCTAAAAGTAACACATTCGTTGAGACGGAAAGCTTTAAAGACGTGTGACGAAAGTATAACGTATGCAGATTTTCCAGAAGTGAGTTTCACGGAGGGATCTGCACGTTAAAAATACATCCATGACTGTGATTGTTGCTGTTGTTGAGTGTGCTTTTTGGTGCAGTGCTGCTTTTACATTACTGTACACTGCAGTAATGTAAAGCTAGAGAGAGTCTCAGCTGGCCTAGCAGTCCTGGAATCAGAGCAGATCTCCTACATCACCTTAAATCATAAGTGAATTACAAGAGAGAGTGTCTATCTTGTTTTACTGCATGAGGAATAATGCTCTTTGGAGGAGCAGCAGTTCAGAGATGCCGACAAGGAAACAAAAAATCATGAACCATTTATTAATATTCTGCTCTCTCCAGTTAAATACATTTTAATTCCACCCATTACTTTGCATTTACTGTTTTAATATCTCTCAAAAACACATTTAATTATGTGTACATTTTAAATGAGTAAGAAACTCCTCATAAAAACCTGGAAGGACACACCACGATAGTCACAGAGATTTAAAACTTCATCAGGGTTCTCAGTTCCTTTCCTGGAAAGTCTCTCATATTGATGTTTCCATCCTTCCATCCACGCATCAGTTCAACATCTAACCCTAATCTTGGTCAGGATCACAGGAGGGGGTGGAGCCTATCCCTAGCCGGTCCATTGCAGGTCACATACATGCACACACACTACAATCAATTTAGCCTAACTGTGAAAGAAGAAATCTCTAGACAGAGCAGAATTAAGATTTGAACCTCCAACCCCAGAGATGTAAAGTGAGAGTACCACCTAATGGAGTGTGCCAACTTGAGGACATGGGTGCAAATTTCTTGCAATGATTGCATGTCTGATTTTTGAAATTAGCAAGAACAAATAAAGAAGACACAGCAAATGACATTTAAGTCACTGAGCCTCTGCTAGGCAAAGGACATCTGTCCAGAAATTCATCAGAAGGACGACTGGCATGCATCACCTGAGAGTGTTCTTGATTATCTTTTTATCCTTCAGGCTGAGAAGGATGGTGAGGTGGAGGATGGGCAGGCCAGATGATGACTGCTAAAAACCGGTCTAAACCTACTTCTGGATATATAGGCAAGGTCTGCTGTGATTTGACATCTGCACACCGATCTAGACCTCTCCCTGGACATTACCGAGGTCCGCTGTGATTTCAGATCTGCACACCGATCTAGACCTGTCCCTGGACATTACCGAAGTCTGCTGTGATTTCACATCTGCACACCGATCGAGACCTGTCCCTGGACATTACCGAGGTCTGCTGTGATTTCATATCTGCACACCGATCGAGACCTGTCCCTGGACATTACCGAGGTCCGCTGTGATTTCACATCTGCACACCGATCGAGACCTGTCCCTGGACATTACCGAGGTCCGCTGTGATTTCATATCTGCACACCGATCTAGACCTGTCCCTGGACATTACCGAGGTCTGCTGTGATTTCATATCTGCACACCGATCTAGACCTGTCCCTGGACATTACCGTGGTCTGCTGTGATTTCACATCTGCACACCGATCGAGACCTGTCCCTGGACATTACCGTGGTCCGCTGTGATTTCACATCTGCACACCGATCTAGACCTGTTCCTGGACATTACCGAGGTCTGCTGTGATTTCACATCTGCACGCTGACAGTTATTTCATTTTGCATGCTGCCCACTCAGAGTATTAATTGAGGACTTCAGAGAGCTCCTAATCAGTCCCCTGTGCTTCTGCCAGGGGCCGTCAGTAAACACAGGGGCGTCCCTGGAGACGATATGGGGCCTCTGTGTCATAAAATGTTAAAGAAGGACAGCCCAATAACCGGCTTCGAGCCTGGTGTAATTTCTGCTGTTTTAATGAGTGTTATCCATCAAATCATTCTCAAACATGACGTGCGACCCTTAAATACAAGGCAAGAAAAGGCTGAGAATAGGAATTTCCTGCTCTGATGGGGAGGGAAATGTATGTTTAACTGTACCCATTGACAGGGCCTTAAGTGCCTAAGAGAGGAGAACCGTATGCTATGTGAATTATCAGGGAATTAGTGAGAATGCTCTGGGTGTTTGCTGATATGGGACTATACTTTACTTGTGCATTTAGTACTGTTACTGTGAAAATACAAAATACTGAATAAAATCTAGGTAATGCATATTTGAGACGACCTGAAAATAAAAGACAATATGCTTTGTCGGTGTTAACATTAAAATCCTGCATGCATTCATCTTCTGAGAATGCTTAGGTAGGCTATCCCAGGAAGCTAAGGATGCACTGTGAGAAGCACTCACCGACCGAATCACACACTGAACTCCATTCATCCTCTCAACGGCCACTTTCTTTCTGCGTGGTTCTGAAAAATATAAAATTGAAATCAAAGCGGCACACGCAATATTTTTGGCTTGAATACCTCCGTGGAAATAAGGAGAACACACAAGAATCAAATGGTCCTTTATCAAAGTAAAATCATGAACAAGTAAGAGAAAACGCTGATTGATGATTCCATCCCTTTACAGATGTCTTTTTGGATGTCGTGGGCAATTATACAGCATATTAAAATTTTCCTGTAAGATGATTTTTTTTTGACAACAGACCTCCTTAACTTTGTGTCCACCCACTGCGATTATTTAAAGCGCTTAAAAAAGACAGATACTATTGTGTCAGTTTTTCAGAAAGATCTACATTCTGCCAATGAGTAGGCAGCACGTGGTAGAGATGCTAACGAAGTCAATCTTTACTGTGTGTCTTGAATGTAAAGCAGCGTAAATGTGCATTAGCCATATTTAGGTTTGCATAATATTACCCTAGTGGCCCATGTGAAAATGGTGACTTTTTTTTAATACATCAAAACAAGTACGATATTTAAGACAAGAAATATATTTAAGTAACAGTGTATATTTTACATGCACATCTCTTTTGATTAATAATGTCATCAAAGGCAGACAAAATGTTAATGTTTTGCAAATTAGGATCAATACATGAGTAGAAATGCCTGATATGTCATATATGATACGAAACAGAAATCATATATCCAGGTTATTTTTCAAAAAAAATCTTTTTTGTTTTATTGAAAGAATCCAATAAACAGTTGAATCTTAAAAAAAATTGGATTTTCTGGCTATTATTTCATATAGCGGGCTTTAAAGGGTTGAACGTATTTTTATTTATTTGGTGAAAAACTGAGGTGTAACTGCCAGTTATACTTATTAGACACAACGGTGCTGCTAAAAAAAGCGGGAATCTGAAATGACACGAAGAACTGAGTGGGCGGAGCTCCCAGAGGTAACGGCAGACAAAGGGCATGTTTCCGCTGATGCTCGTTGCTCCCCGGCAGACATGTAAATTAACGGGCTGACCGGGGTTTTCACCCGCAATCACCAGCGGTGGAGCAATCACATCACGTCCTCCTGAGTTGTATTGCTTTCAGGATAAATCTCTGATGCTGTTTCTGACGAAAATAACAGGGTTTTGAATTAGTTCAAACTTTCGTTAGCCTTTTGAACTTCCTCTACGAACCTGTGTCCAAAACACTAGGGGTGCAGGATTACAGTTATTTAACTATCATGAAGTAATTCCCTCTTGTAAAAGATGAAATCTTCACGTACGTATTTTTACTATTTGGACGTTTTTCATGCACAAAGCACATGACTTTCTTTCATACTCAAAAGCTGATATTCTCAGCCTGTGACACCTGCCATGTCTTTGTTCTCATTGTCATTAGTGGACTCTTTTATTTTTTCTTTTGGCAAACAGCTGGGATGCCAGTTCCCTCCACAGTCAGTGAACCAAAGTGGATCCCGAACTGCTCTTAGCACGGATCTGTGTGATGTGTTTCCCAGGACAGGCAGTCACTGAAAATAAATGAATCGAGACAGTTTGGAAGAAACTCCATGATGCTGCCTCCTTCAGTCGGTGGAATCTCTCTCTACTCCTTGCATGACTGACCCTATATATCAGCTTTGATCAGTGCGTGTTCATTAGATTTTTCTGTGAGATACCCCAAAAATGGGCGGAAGTCTTCCGTGAAATACGGGACACTTATGGGGTTAAAACAGAAATTTATGGAGGCTGATGGATTCCATCAAGTAAACACTGAGCTCATCTATCTTAGAAATATAGTCATATTCCCTGTAGATATTTATTCAAGTGTCATCAAAATGTAGAGTGCTTTTCAGAGAAAAACACATAAAATGCTGGGTTCTCAGCGGGGTTTGTGGGTTCAGTGGATACAAAACACAGACATAAGTAAGTGACCTGCTCAAGGGTACTAGGACAGCTGGGGAGGTTCAACGTCTTGCTAGAAGTTATCACCTGTCATCCAGGAGTTTAACTCCCTCTGATACCTCCTGTTCCTCTACTCTGCATCAGTTGCTGAATACTGGTCTTTAAAGCAGGCTAAACCCATCTGAATCATTTTAAACAGGAGAACCGGTTTAGTTCTGAGCTTGGGTAGCTCTTTCAGCAAGAAGATCGTCTTGATTTTGAGCACTGCTGTGCGCTAGGCCTCATTTGAATGAATTGCCTTGGGAATTTTTGATAATTCAGTAGTGAAATAAGGAGTCCACTTCCTGTCTACAAGTACCTCGGAAACAGAGTGAGAGCTGAACGTGCCACAGGTCGACCAACGGCATGGTCAAGTTTAATAAATATGTTAAATAAATAAATAAATTGAAGTTTAGCGTCGATTGGTAGGGTCCAAAGGGACAGGCACCCTGATATGCCAAGTGCAACACGGTAGCCATGGTAACCTAAAAAAAAAAAGCTGGCATGCGTAAAGTCGCCGACTAGTGATTATGTGAATGGTTTTAGATCTATTTACAGCTAACAGGCCTCCAGGGGTATAGAGGACTGATCCAGGGTCACATCCCAAACCAAAACGAATGAAGGGAACTGCTCAATCATCCAGGTAGCCTCAGCACCTTTGGAGGGAGTGAACACACCCCTTCACTTCTGCTTGGACTGCAGAGTCCCTGTCCCTAGGTGCCAGTCTGAAAGGTCTGAAAATGTGGGCTTTTCAATTCTTGACATTTGTGTGTAATTAGAAGGGCCAACCGGCCACTTATTAGCAATGTACAGAACAGACGGTGGTGCTTCACCTCAGGATTATCAAGTACGCAGCTATCAGTACAACTAATGCAATACGTTTATGAATAGTGCTACAAAGTCATTACGACCAGATGTATAATTAGAGTTTGACTCCCAGTGGGACAAGGAACAGACGTACATCACACGGGGATGGGAGGACGCGAAAGCAAATCGGTAGAGAGGAGAAAAAGCAGAAGACAGCTTCAAGGTGGGAGCATGCAGTTAAGAAACAGGGGCAATGGGTCTTTGGCAGGGAGAAAATGTACATGAGATGAGGGCCGTGGAGTGTGGACTGGGGCCTAGGGATGAAAAGGGAGCTCATTTAGCATAACCACCCTGCCGATGACCAGGATACACAGCTAGGATGGATTGATATGGTAAAATATAATTAGCGGCCGGGGATAAACTCGTCTCCCTAGGGGGATCCACACCCACCCCATTGTAATTTTTTTTAATAAATCACGTTGTCAAAACTGCATTTTTACATGTAAAAATTATGACTATCTTATAACAGGCTTTTCTGATTATTCCCGGTATGAATTGTTCAGTGGTGTCACTTTACAGAAGTCGCTCTAGACTGTATCAAGCGGCATGGTGGTAAATCTGCCACTTTACGACGTTGACTCGTGAAGTGGCACAGGTCCCCACCGTAAAACACCGCAAGAAGCGACAAAGGTCTCCGTGTTTGATGGGTCCAGCAGTCGTGGGGTCATGTTCCGCCTCGTGATCTGAACCTGGATTCCCGCCCAAAAATAAATCAGATTTCGATGTAGGGGCGTTTGGAACACGTCTCCAGACCATAGGTGGAATAACTGGCTGCAAAATGAATGTCTATGAACTAGATTTACCGCTTTCATACCAGCCTTACCTATTTTTCTTATAAGACAGGTTTTCTCATACAACTTAGAAAAAAAACTCTCATAAAGTAACACCCATATGGTCATACGTTTAAGGTATGAAAGTATAATGCAGATTAATGACATATATTTTAATCAATTCAAAGAATCACTGATAATTATAAGTGACCTTTTGTGCCTAATTTTAAATCAGCATCACCTAGGGAGATTATTTGCACATTGGGGGAAAATACCAATGTTAGTTTTCAAAGCATGCTAGATTATGGTTCTGTCAGACAGAGTGATCTGAAGAAATCCTTCTTGTGGCACCACTAATCACCAGTCACGATGAGATGACAGAGATCTAAATTTGTGACCCAGCCCTCGGGGAATTGTGATTGGTTGGACGGAAGATAACCCTGTCGAATTCCTCCCTCCTCCCGCCTATCGAAGACAAGGACACCGCGAGTTTGCTGCACAACAGACCGTGATTATCATCTGCTCGATTTTACCGGATCTTTAATCATACTCTGGGGTGCTAAAAGGAGATAAAGCTATGTAACAGAAGACCTTTCGAAAGTGAGGTCTCAGTCAATGGTTTCACCCCCAGAAGCAGTGCATGCCAATTATATGATGGTACCACTAACCTGATCACTTGTGGGCTCTTAATATACTGTGTATTTACCATGAAACATGCATACATATATAGACGACATTTAGCTCTCATTCATCCTCTAAAATGACTTAAACTGTCTTTTACTGGTTTTAATGACTTGTTCATTTTGGAAGGAGGCTGTGAATGTTAACATTCATTCACCTGTGCTTGATCGTCAATGCTGTATGTTCGATTTCCGCCACCTTCCATTGGATGCAGAGCGTGGGCCCAGACCAACCTGTCCAATCCTACACCCAGGTATAGGCCTTCCCCAAGATTTCTGTGGTCTTTTCCCGAGCTCCTGCTCATGTCCCTCCCCCCCACCATTCCCCATGTCTCAACACTCCGCTTCCCATCCCTGCCAGAAATGCTCTGGCTTTAACTTCCGTGCCACATCCCTTCCACGAACCACACAGCCTCCTCCTGGCCAGCTAAATGACAATGGTACCAGCTGAATGCATGTGTCACTCAGTGTCACCCTTGGCTGTGTTCCTCCATGTAGCCCACAGCTGATGCTAATTTCAACCTATAATGAGCAGCTGTATTGTTCATCTGAATGTGGAATTCTGTAGTGTTTGTATTCAACAAAGGAATAACAAACACCTTCTGTTGCAATTCAGAAAGCTTCACTGTCCCTGGGGAGGTCGGTGGGGGGCGTCTACATTACCTCCTGAAGGATTCTAATTCTTCCCTTCAAAGGACAGTTTTGACATTTAAAATCATGACACACTGCTGTCACAAGACAATTACAGGCACCTAAAACTGCATCTCCCCACGGTTAAGAATAGACTGCATTTTCATCTTTCTTTTCAGGTCGAGTATTTCTCAAGTGTTCTGGAATTAATGAGCATGTTTTTTTTTTAAGGGTGGAGGTGAATGAAGAGGCTGAGGCAGATTTCAAAGTCCATTCGCAAGCTAAGAGGCTCTCAACTGACACCCGATGCCACGCTCTCGAAATGAGGACCGCAACCTGACCTCAAGAGAAGTCGCTCCGGTTGCCACCTCATTACAGAGGTCGGACAGACGGGATGCTCAGGCGCCCCACTGTCCAGTCACGTCCTTATGGTGACTTTGTCTCCAGCCTCAGTGAAACACAATTCTGCATTTAGCAGAATGCGTAGCTTGCATCATTATTGCCCTCAGTGCGGTTATTGTAATTACGTGGGTGAGTCTGTATCTCTGAATCCTCCTTAGCTTTTGACTCAGCGTGTGTGCTCTCTAACAGACTGGCGTCTGGCATTGCCTTCAGGGTGTTCCTAGCCTTGTACCCTGTACTCCAGCTCCCAAGTACCATGTACTGTGCCAGATAAGAGGCTGGAAGGTGGCTGCATCACTGTTTCTACTGGTTTATTAATGTAAATCTAAGTGTCTACTGTCCAGTAACAGAAGTCCACACTCTAACACAAAACAACGGTATTCTGCCTTATAAGACTAATAGAATGATCATTTATAAATTTGCAATCGTTATAATAAGTGAATAGCTTTAATTAAATACTCTGTCTCAGACAGATGTGTTTTTTAAGGCACTTCCAAATCTTCACCTCTTAAAGCTTTTCTGGCAGCAGGTATGCAGTACTGGTGTCACCGTGACTTTATAAAAAAAGTTCTTGCATATATTTAGGCCTGCGTTGTCATTTAATGAAACATTTAACAACCGAAACATAAGGGCGGAGCTTAAAATTGGCCAGAACTCCCCAGCCTGTCAGACCGTCGAAGGAGAGCAAGGATAGCTGGATTGACAACCCTGACGCCCAACCCCAGCAAGATGCGGGGGCAGAGCAAAGCAAAGAGCCCCAGATATATATTCACTGAAATGTCAGCTGAGGCAAAACATACGGCATAGTCTGCTCCCATGAGAAATGCCTCCCTCCATACTCAGCAGAAATGTGTAATCACAGTTCGCTGCTGTCAGACAGAACGAGATGTGAGTGAGAAGACGACGGTCTAGTGGGCTTGAAGAAGGCCTCCCAGAATGTCAGGAAAACCTGGGCGGTCCTCTCTGACTCATGATTCGGACAAGGCGCCATGGAGCTCCGTAGGCCGGAGACAGCTGGGCGTCGTTAGCGGGGCGTTAGGATGACTGACGTTTTGGCAGCTACCGTCTGGAGCAGACATGGCAAATCTGAATCGGGTGGAAGACAAGCAGGAAATGGGAGGAATTTTGGCATATTTGGTGGATAATCTCTAAGCGGATTACAATATTCAGGTAGAGGGCTGAGACTTCTGGAGGCCGCAGACCCTTGAAAGTGCAGACAGACTCAACTTCTGTTTGCCACCGATACACCTCGCTGGGAGTGACTGGCAAAAAAGTCTTCATCAAGGAAAAAAGAATGACGATTATGCTGAACAATTTACTGAAATACAAATTATTCTTCAGTATCCCTGCTGTTTTTTTAATTAGCAGACAGCAATTAGATTAATAACTGCGACTGGCCATGTTATTATATGTGCTTTTTTCTGAGATCTGTGCTGATGCTCCTCAGAAAACCACCCCTCCTCCAGATAGCCAGTTTCTCATTGAGAAAGTCCACCCGCCCACCCCAGCACATACAAGATATGAGGGTGCAGGAATTAGGCAGAGCTTCCAGAGAGAAAGACAGAGAGTAACCCCTGGTCAGCACCAAGAGATGTATACGGTCACCTTTACCCTGATGGCAGGGTGCCGTTTCCCCATCAACAGTGTTAATTGCATCATCGATAGGACCCTACCCAAAGATCTTCAGATTTTCGCTTCTTTCTGGATGCATGCAATCAATTTACAGTGAGAGCAGAGTGGTTCCAAATAAGATCTTACAAGTTTTATATTACCACGATATAGAGTTCACCTATACATCACACACTCATCAAAACCTTGTAATACATGGAGGACATCTTCTTGCCTCGGTTTCATGTAAGCTACGTAGTCATATCCATAAATGTGCAATTATTGATAAGCGATTGCACTCAGGTAATGAACGAGAGGATAATCAGACAAATTTACTAGTATTATAAATAACTTCCTTGACAGTTTAAAGCTTACAGCATTTTATACCTCATTATAAATTCACTAAATATGTAAGAACTATTGAGACTTTAATATGGAATAGGTGCTGAATTGGCCCAAGTTTCATTCCATTAGTGGCTTTATTGACATTTGAGCACCATCTGCTTGTCAACAGAAATGGAATATGTCACATTTATCCTTCATTACATAGATTGTTTGAGGCTGACTCTATGCTACGCTAACAGCACCAGGACATTAGGACAGAGCAAATGAATGGTGGTATGGTATGTGTGAGGGACACCTTGACTCCTTTGAAGAGAACCTTGTAATAATATATAAAAAAATAACTCATGGCTTAATATTTCTTCTCCCTATCTGAGTGGGAAGTAGTGAAGACAGACACAGCTGGAAAAGCCAACCCCCAACATGAAGGACAAAGCTGCAAGAGATTAGGAAAAATGAAACATTCATCATCTGGCCATTTATTCTGCTCCGGGCCATAGGTGGGGCTGGAGCCTGTCGTAGGCAAATGAAACGATGCTGTATTTGCCATTGTAATGTTTTCACATATCAAGTCTTCCTTTCCATGAGACACATACCTAGTCAGATGAGATTGAAGCTTGGGGTCAGAGCACTTGGTCAGCCATTTATCCAGCATAGTTGGAACAGTTTTAGAGTAAAGTGATTTGCTTAAGGGCCCCACAGTGATATTGGCACTTCGCCAGTCATATGACTCGAACCATCAACCTTACACTCCCCGTCACCTAACCACCAGAGTCTCACAACACCTGATAGCATAGTGCATGAGAAGGGGGTGCACCCTGAAAGGGAGGGAAGTTCATCACAATACACAGTTAATTAAGGCACACCAATTAGCCTAACTGCAGGTCTTTGGACCGAGGGAGCAAAGCCATGTGGCCCAGAGAGTACGTGCAAATCACACACAGAGCAGAGGTTGGATTTGAACCCCCAAACTTGAAGTCATAAAGCAGTAGTGCTGCCCACTTAACGACGCTCAAATGAAAAATATCTAACAAAACACCAAACAGAGGAAAACGATTTAAACACAGCTACATGTTGGGCTGTCTCAGGTTCTGCCATTACTGTTAAGGCGTCTGTCTCTCCAGAGACCTATACCAAAATCAAAGCACTATCATCTACTTCGCAACCAATAAGAAAATGTTAAAAATTTGTAAAAAAACACCATTCAGAATGCTAGCTTTAAAGCTCAAATTTGATAAGCCATTGGTATGCTGGATCATTTTAGTGCTGACATACAAGCCCACAGCCTTCCAACTCATTTCCCAAATGGCACCATCCGCAGAGCCGTGGCAACCCGCCTTTTAAACCAATGGTTTTAGCAGTTAAACCTAATGAATAATCAGCCAATGAGGGCAAACACTTGTGCTTAATCAGCCAATTTCAAGGCCCAGGTCATCGTGTTTCTTTTTTCTGTCTTTCTATGCAAATGAAGATGAATGTTTTTGTCTTTGTTTGACTGTGACATACGTATTAAACTAAAGTGGATTAAAATAAATGGATTTTTTGTAGTACTAAAATCTGAAGGTTTTCAACGTTGGGAAGCCAATGTGATTTGGGGAGCCGGGACTATTTTTCTTTTTTTTGGCAGACGTAATCAAACTTTATTGGAAATAGCACTCTCATCTGCAGCTTTGGTCTAGAATAACTAACGCAACAGATTTTCAAAAGCAAACATAACTTGTGCTAATAACTTGTAGAAGCAGACTTTTTCAGGGGAAGTGAGCATGCAATTAGAACAGCCAATAGGAAATCAGAATCAAAGGAAAAAAAAAAATAGGGTATTAAGGTACATTTCAATCTCTGGAGGCAATGAACACTCTTATGGTTATTAATGGATGCCCTATAAACTAAATTCCACCATCGATATTTATGAAGAACATCCATCCATCCATCCATCCATCCATCCATCCATCTCCCAAATGCATATTCAGGACAAGGTCATGGACGCCCAGAGCATATATGAAGAAGACATCAGTTATATTTTGAACCTAGACTTCCAGAGAGAGCAGAAGGAGCTGGAGTGTGAGAGCATGATCCCAGGCACAGCCCAAGTCCCCCCACTGAGTTTAGACCAGCGGGCTTTAAGTGGAGAATAAATGACAACAGGGGTAATGACAAATAATGTCTGAGAAGGTCAGCAGGATGTTAATCCCTTCCAGATGTTAGAGAGATGGTTTGTGTTTGAAGCTGTTTGAGGTGATGAAGCCGTTAAGCAGGAACAAGCAATGACGGCGACGTCAAGTAGTCAAGTCCGAGTTCACCTGCTTGTGCTGGCTGTTCATGACCTGATGTGTGGTATACAAAGGACTAGGGGGTGAAGCACTTCAATGAACCAACAAGTAGATTTTCTGATCTAGTTTGATTCAGATCTAGGTGCCGTGAAAAAGGAAAGGACACTGATAAGCTGAGGGTAAGGAATACGGTTGGGGTTTAGCCAAGATATAATGTTGCCATCTTGCTTTCCTGAGTCTGAATAAAAGAAATCAAGTTTTATGGACCAAGAGACACATGCCAAGTGGGCGTCTCGTCACTTTTTAGTGTATAAAAATATCTTTGATGAAATTATTTCCCTCTCTCTGTTACTTTCTAATACCCGCTTATATCTGCTTCTGAAGGTGGATGTAAAGCATAATCATGACAAGCTGTGGTTTGTTGTGCTTTAAGTTTGTGTTACTAATGAAAACTAATAAATGCTAAAGCTAATAAGTGCTAATCAGGGCCCTAGGGGGTGAACTGCTAATTCACATCAGCTAATTAGATAGCGAAATGTGATGATCCCCTACGTAATGCCTGCTGAAATAGCGCTACGATAATAATTTCAAGCAGCTGTTAAATCACACTAATGTGACGCTTTAACGGGATTTGACATAATAAAGTCAAAATATGTAGAGTTTTATTTACATTATAGGTGTCAGCAACATGGATTCTCCAACATAAGGGAAGCAAACAGTTACAGGGAAAGAAAAATAAATAAATAAAAAAGACCGAAAAATGAACTGCTCTGCTTTACTACGATCAGTGCCATTAGTCATATTATTACACGCATAAGTCAGGATCATGGATCTTAAACCTGTGTGGATTCAAAGTGCAGTAATGAATTAATTCCCTTCCACACAGTGCAATATCCCACACTGCCCAATAAACAGTAAAACCGACCGCAGAAATGTTTTTCAATTCCTCCATTGTATGAAAATCTGCTTTGACGTGCAGCATTGTATAGGCCCTGCCAGTGATTTGTAAGCACATGTTAATTAATTTGTTAATGTCCTTTAATATCCAAATATCCAAATGTCCACAGAATTAGAATAACGAACAGTGATGCATAAGTGGATCAGCGGACCACAAAAGTAAATGAAAACAGACACACCGGCCGTCAGAAACAGATGGAAAGCAGGACAGGAGAGAAGCGGTTAAAGTTCACTTCACGTGGCCAGCGGTAACCAAACAAACACTGAGTCATGCTTACGCAGGGGCTGAAACGGTAACAGTCAGCTGATGCAAGCCCGCCCCACCAATCTACAGTGCAATGGAGTTAGCATAAGATGGACCACCCATACATCCCACAGGTCTGAATGAGCAGCTGTTGGTTATGAACTGGTCGTACTGATATGTCTCAGTGATTCCAGAAGACCCTCTGTCAAAGATACAGGATGAGAGGATAAGCCTTGAGGTCTATAGGACCTTATCCCCTTCATCTGCGATTGCTCCATGTATTGATTATGATGCATTTGGGGAAGTTATGATGTGATGGGTCCGTTAAAAATAAATAAATAATAATAAAAAAATCCGAGAGATAGAAGTGGAATGAGCCGCCCCCAGACAATCTTGCTGCCCTTTCACAAAGCTTGAGACGAGCACTCAAATGTTTTTAACAAGATTAGTCAGCCATCAAGAGGCAAATGTGGTGGGATGTGAGTATTTTTATCCACATATGGGATTAGTGTTATCTTACCCTATCGTATTAAGCAGACTTAATAAAAGGAAAGTATTTTAAGCGAGAGGGAGAACACGGTCTGGCCGTGCTGTGGAATGAAATCGATAACGTGCCTGCTGGATGGTGCTGAAATGAGGACCTCCCTGTTGATAAACATTATCAAAAAGAGGTATCTTCTTTTATGAAAGGGTGTTGCTGTTCCCAGCTGCTTTGGGTGTAAATTCCGGCCCTCCGAGTCACATTTTGATGTATGACTTCAATTCAGCCAGGATTAAATATGAGCACGAGTGCAGCGCATTTGCCATTTTCTGCTCGTCACAGGCGGTATTGCAACATTTTTGGTATATTCGGGATGCGTGTCAAAGTAGGCGTGGCCATCGTTCCTGTGGCTGTGTCTGCTAACTCCGAAAGTCGCTGTCATAAAATGAGTGGACAGGTTTTCAACGGATGAGTGCAAAAAATACCTATGCGAACCTTCTTGCCTGTTTGGGGGCATGGCTTTGTTTTGAGGCCTGGAGTCAGGTGACCTGGGTTTTCATCTTTATTGGTTCCAACTTATTGTTGAATAGAGTGTATGCTATATTCTGTTTTGAGCCCAGGAAGCCTGCTCCCATTTAAGATGCCAGTACGCTTGTTAGTCTGTGCTAATTAGGTAGCTGACATTCCCTCCCAAGTTCACAGTTATCACAGTTTCCTTTTCTTCACTCGCCCACACGGAGTTGCTTTTCTCTTTGCTTTCATGTGGTGCTGACTCCATCCCTGTCCCACCCAAACGCCAGATGAACTGCTCTGTCTGTGCCACATGGCTGCTCTCTCCGGCACTCAGAAGGGATTCTCACAGTTACATCATACATTTCAACTCCCAGTTTGAAACTCTCGATCTGTACGCAAACCCAGGGAACTGTGTTTACGCGGCTCAGCCCATCAGCGCTGGAGAAAGTCCCCTTCCCACACGTCTGCGATTCATCGGACCCTAGTTCCCTAAAAGTTGATGTTTTATTTGTGTCGTACTTCATTGCAGAAGATCAACCAATCATGTGACAGAAAACACAGCCCAAGCCTATATGGTGTCCGGAGAGCTGATGTTAATATATGTTAATAAAATCAGCAAAATAAAATGAAACGTTGCGATTGCGTGTTGGCGTAATGACACTGTTTTTATCGTTTCATTGTTGGTGACCTCAGTTATTGACCTCTCTGGTTTACGTTGTTCTACTGGTATTGCTGATGAGTAAGACCATCTCCCTAAATTATACCCACACTCAACTGTAAATTTGGTTAGTTATAAACAATGTCAATAGTTAAATATCTTCTACGAGGCCAAATGGTAAAGGTTACAGGCTTTGTCTGTACAAAGGAAATTCCTCACTTTCCACAAATGTTCAATAGACTGTTTCTCACCGAATGCCTTCAGTAAAACGAGCAGATGTCTGTGAGATGAAGCCGGGCACCCCAAATGGCGGGGTGTGGCGTGTGCAGGCTCTTTCCCGAACGTGTCCCCAACCATCAGAGTTGTGCTAACTGACGTCTGATACGGTAACAGCTCTGAAAGAGGCTTCACGATCTCATTCACAGAACACAGGGTGGAAACCGGTGTCCATAGCCTACAAAACTCTGCTACAGTCAATAGGCCTGGGGGAAACTGAACAGAGAGTGGGGTGAATCTCCGGTGCAGAAGAAAGGGAGAGAGCCTCGGACAGAACCAAGGTCCGCTGAGGCAGAGTGACATCACAGTATCATGCACACTCACCTTTTGCTGCCAGAATCCATTCATTACAGCATGACGATCACGGTATTATGGGGGAAAAGGTTTTATTTCTTCAAGGCTGAAGCCATATCGGGTGACAGAGTAACCGGATCGGTCCCAGGTTCGAAGCTGCCAACTGGCCGGCAATCAGTAAGTAACAAAACCCAATTTGCTTTGTTTTCTGAATCCTTAGCGCAGCCAATCAGAGGGCTGGAGGCGTATCAAACGTTATCAGAGACAGGCCCCACATATCGATGGGCCGGCAGTAAGCGGCGGTCTAGCAGCAGTTTTTTTTTTTTCTTTCCTCCTAGTGTTCTTTAATTGGCTGAGATGCATTAACTACCCATTTAATTACCCAGGGTATGAGGTGAGCAGCTTGTGGAGCAGCTCATGTGAACAAAGAGTAGCCTCAAATCGGGGATGTTGTTCTCGCTGTTTCAGGAGCCTGCTTCAGCATGTTCACTGCGCTATGGTTACTGCTAGGCCAGATCCGGTACCAGTATAGAACGGCCCGGAAATCCGCGCGAAGCTGCTCAGGTTGCCTCCACCGTCTCAGGTTTGGATTCAATGGATCTGACATCATTTCTATGTAATCACTGCATGGCAGACACTATATTGAGTTGATATGGAGTTGTCATGGAAACAGAACTGTATACACTAAGAGTTCTGACAACCTCATCAGAAATTGTCACGCAGCGTAAACTGGCTCCCCCTCTGGTAAAAAGAAGTTAAATCGTAAGGGCCCTGTAATACATCTGTGACAAATGCTCTACTTGTGGATAAAGTACGTTTCCATACATTGATGTGATTTGACGTATTGGCCCGCCTCTCGTTCCTCAAGCCAGACTGAGATGGTCAAAGGTCAGCTGAAGGATTAATCATTTAACGTCAGTGAAATCTGACATTCACGTCTGATTAAGTTCAATTTATGTTGTCTTCCACTTTCTAGAACACTTTTCCAAGAGTCACTTACAGGTCAGGGGAAAAAGTATTTTTAGACAAACTCACTGACACAAACTCATGGGCAGTGCATCCAGTCTGCATAGAAATGCTCGTTAAATTAGCAGCATGGTGGCTAATTGCCATGACTGGTCATTAACTCAGAGGAACCCTAACTGAAACTCATTCACAGATGGTAGATCTGTGAGAAGCCGGCAGCTGTTTGCATGTAGTGATAGCGGATTTGTAGTCTGAGTTTGATGATAGTGAGAAACAAGCATTTTGTATTCCATATTTCATGCATCTTCAATAACTGCTCATCCTGCAAAGAGTCACTATGAGCTTGGCAGAAAGCAATGGATACAAAGTGGAATGTACCTTGGATGACACGTCAGTCTGACTCCGGGCACAAATTCACATGCATTCACACACTAAGGGCGATTTAGGGACACTGGTTCAGCCAAATGTATGTTTTTTGGACTACAGGTAATAAAATATTTATAAATTTGTTACTGTGACTCATTCTGCAATATTTTTTTAGACGCAAATAAAATCAGTTCATACAATGTTTTCGTAACTGAGTGTCCAACAAGATCCATGTAACAAACAGTATGCTACATGGCACTCAATGTTAGAATGGCAAAGGAAATGTGTCTTCTTATTGGTCCATCTGTTCATCTTCTAAATGCTCATCATGGGCAGGGCGCTGGCAGCATGGAGTACAACCCTGGGGTACACCCTGGGTGGAATGCCAGTTTATCACAGGGCAGGCACACACACACACACACACACACACACACACACACACACACACTGCAGGCAGTGTAGAGATGCCAGTTAGTCTTTGGACCGTATGAAGAAAATGGAGTACCCTGAGGAAATCCACGTGACATGGGGAGAACATGCAAATTCCACACACACACAGACACACACAGTGGCATTCAAACCCCCAACCCAGGAAATGTGAGGTAACAAAACTAAATTAAAGTGCCATTCCATAATAATTATAATTATTATCAAAACTAATGATGATGCCAATAATATCACTATGTAAAACAGATTTTGTTCCAGGAGAGTGTGTGTTGTTTCTTAATTGGTTGTATTATTAAAGTATAGAAAATGGCCGTTATTCTCTTCAAACTTTGCTTTTGTGACTTGGGTAATGAAATTTAAAAACTAACCTATTTTCTTTGTAAAAACGGTCAAATTTGGACATTTTCATTTACATAAGGTCTGAATAAACTCTCATGTATCAGATATACTGGACTTACTGGGGCTGATATGTGAAAGTGATTCACACTGCAGCTGCAAATCTCGAAAAACTACTTACTTCTAAACTTTTTTGTTCATTTTTGTATAATTTTAGTATAAATACATGTAAATCTTGATTCATATGTTGTATTATTCAGACCTTATGTAAATGAAAATGTACAAATTTGCCGGTTTTTACATAGAAAATAGGTTAGTTTCTAAATTTCATTACCCAGGTCACAAAAGCAAAGTTTGAAGAGAAAAATAGGTCCTTTCTTTTTACTTTAGGCATCAGCAACTGGAAAATAACACTTTCTGCCCAAGAATAAAAAAAAGTAAAAATTTTGCCACATAATGTAGTAATAACAGCAACAATAATAATGATATTCAAAACCTATTAGCATTACTAGCAATTTATAATATATGCTATATACAGTATATGTTGCTCGTAGTCAAAATAACTACTCCACAAACAAATAAAGCCACAACTCGGCTTATTTGCTCTTTTCAAGAAGCAAAGCCCAGTTCTGCCAAAATGAAAACAATTTCAAAGATGACTCAAGCCAGTCTGAGCTTGGGCTCGTCCATTTTCACATTTGGGACGCATTTCTAAGTTAGCGTTCATCAATCATTTCAATCGTTTTAATTTTTATTGCCTCAATAAATATAATGGTGTCAAAAAAACAAAACCACAAATGTATATTTACAAATACTATGAGTAGATATGACCTAAAGCAGGGGTTCTTAAAACTTTTTAATCCGAGGACCCAATTGACAAACTGGTACCCAATAAGAGGACTACCAAAAGGGCAGCAGAGGCCTGTGACGACCACCCGTCTCACATCTGAGGGCAAAATCTGGTTATGACCCAATCTCACTGACCTAGATGATAGGGGAGAAGCTTGAGTCCAGCTTTCGTCATTAATGTCTCTTAAGGAAAGTATTATGCATAAATCATTTATCCAGATTTTTCCTACAATCACCTATTGATTGAGGTTTTTCTGTTTTTGCATTGGAATTTTAGTAACATGAAGAGGTCAAATAAATCTTCCCCATATTACATTCACCATATACAACCGTTTAATGACACTTATGTGTACATCCATTATAAATTTGGCCCACTTCTTAAATATCAACGGAAGGCATCTTATTAAGATGTATCATGACTTGGCGACCAGGATGGCACAATCTGGTAACCCTAGCGTGAGGTGGGCCGGCATCACGCGAAGCTGGAGTTGGCTGTGCCGAAAATGACGGCTTAACAATTTGGCTCCTTTCGAAGCACCACTCAGAAACGCTGCCACCATCATATCTGCAGGGGATACGGTTATGTCGGGAGGATCAACTTAAACTTTGTACCTTTTCAATATACTGAGAATCTGAGCCCACTTCAGCAGGATTCCGGACAGCGTGGAAAGCACAGTTGTGCCAACATTAGGGCTAATAACTTTTTACAGTAGATAGATAGATAGATAGATAGATAGATAGATAGATAGATACAGTACTTCAGAATGCCACAGTCTTGGAAAGCAAC
>JAACJT020000002.1:16586407-16637618 GCA_009936485.2 Gymnarchus niloticus | reverse complement strand
GGCTATTTGTCACAGCAAGGAGAAAACTTTTATTTCAGAAGAGGCTGAGTGCAGCAAAACAAAACACCGCTGAAAAATGGTGGTCTACTTGGTCGAACACCCAAACAGACGGACTTTGCAAATAGTGAAAGATCTGAAACACACATACACAGCATGACCATTTTAATATGTAATAGCAGTTGACCACGCCATGGTTTTGTGGGCGTTCATATCGGTTAAAGTTAAAAACAACAGACTGTCAGTCAAATCCATTATGGCTTGCTAAAATGTTTCGCTCAGTATACCCCATTGTGTGTTGATCATGCAGTGCTGTTGATTCTCTCTGACCAATCAGTAGCCTGCAGCGTTTTCACGGAACCGTCGTAGTACCCACTTGGCTCGACTGGAACCGCGGCAGAGATGGGACCAAAAAATAGCACCAGCTACCAGGTACTATCCTCAGTTTTGCCAAATGGAAACACAAAATGAGGCAAGGCGAGTCGGTATCATGCCATGGTAACACACCAATAATCTGCATCTCCAACATTCTTCCAACGACATATCCTGCACAGGATCACAGGGTGACAACCTAGACAGGGTGCCTGTCAATCTTACGGAAACACACAGGTGATAGGCTTTTTAGCAATGCCAGTTTACATAATTGCATGTCATTGGACTGCGGCAGGAAACTGGAACACCTACGGACAGATAGTTCAAATGGCACAAACACAGAGTGGGGGTAGGATTTGAACCCTGGAGAGGTGAGATATTCAGCAACCTGAATATCTCCACCCAGCTCTCTAAAGATCTAAGACCTGCTGTGAACTCAAAGTGAAAGATAAGGAAACAAATGTAACAACATTCTTGAGAGGGACGTTACTGAAGCCTAACACAGACTGGGGTCTCTGGTCTTTATTGACACTGTAGATCAGCCTTCTACCACTTGCTCCCTCTGGAAATCCCAGCAGAGCCACACCATTCATTTGCCTATAGTGTTGACCAGCTGGGTGGTACCTAATGGGATGAATGGTGCTTATGAGCCTAGTGGCTCAGAGCTGCAGGGGAGCCCTGGAAAATATGTTCAATTAATTTTTATAGTGCCTTTCACAACATACTTGCCCCAAGACACTTAGTAGGACTGTGTGGTGATTACAATGTACGTTAATGAAAAAGGAAGAAGGCCAGAAAACCCTGGAAGAGGGGAACCAAAAAATCCTTAGCATGGAGAAAAAAACCTCTGAGAGTCCAAGGTGAACTGGCCACCCTCCCCCTAGGCCCTAGGGCATGCTATCATTAAACAGAGCAGGGAAAGATATGAGAACAATATATATTCAAAGGGTAAATTATGGTCAGTTCCATCACATAATATTCTTTCAGGGGGCCCACAATTCCTTGCTACCGCCCAGTAAACCAGGACTGTAGGTCAGGTGGGAATCCAGTGGTCTACGATTGCTCGTGGACAACAGTTAATATGGCAGGTTGATGCTGTCCCGATATTGCTGTACCAGAATACAGAGAAGTGTGGTACTTTTCAGCAGACTGTCTCACCTCCTGAATGGCATTGGATCAGTTATGTATTGCAATGGTTTATCAGTCAAGTAATTCATTGAGCTCAATTAATTATAACCCCCGTCACCAGCAGCACCACGAAATTTCCCCTGCATTACGGAAAAGCTGTTTGTTACTCTTTTTCACAACGTGCTGTACTTTGCAGTACCAAATACAATATATCTTTGAAACAATCTCACTATAAAGAGTTTGGGAAATCTGTTCCCAAAAGCAATTTAGGGCAAGACATATGTGGTGTGGCTAGATTTACTCAGCATGCTGTTTCACAGAACATAAACACTAAAAAAAAAAAAGAAAAAGTATACATACACAAGATTACGGGCAGGAACAAACAGCTCTCGGCATGTAGCGTGACAGTTTATGCAAGCTTTTAAAATGAGCATGCAGCTATGAAGCAAAGCTCACTGGCCAAGGAGGTTAAACGTGACCTTTTCGTATCAGCCAAGCGGAGTCACTTGTACATGGTGGGATCCGCGTCAGTAAACATGGGCTAGCTCAAGGACACAAAGCAGGGCCACGTGCAGATGGCAGCTACGCAGTAAATGTGGAACGTTACAGGTGCGTTACAGGAATTTTAAGAACGTAATGAGAACGTTGCTGGATGTTGTGGGAGCATTCCCTGTTTGCTGGGGAGCAGCTTTGGAATACATTTGCAGCAGCCATACCAGTGTGTTTGTTCTCAGACTTTACAGTTGTTCCACTAATGGGCTCCAGCAATATAGAAAATGCTTTGAGGAAAGACAATTGATCAGACCGTTTCACATTACCGTTGATTCGTTAAAGGGCTGCTTCTCTGCCTGGCTGTTCTCCTCAACATTATTTGCGGAGTTGATGCCATCACTCCCCTCAGGAAAATCAAAGTGAGCAGTTTAGTACTGAGCTCTGGGCTTCAGGGACGAGTTGAGCATGCTAGAATCAAAATCAGTTAGTGTCGCTGAAGTTTTACGTAACTGCAAGGTTGTAGCAATGATAGGATTGGCCATCAGTTATGGAAGTTCAGGTCCAATCATGCTTCTCTTTTTGCTCCGTTATGGACCACAGACAATGTGAGTGACGTACAGTACTGTGCAAAAGTCTTGAGCCATCCCCTCATTTCTTTATATTTTGCTAGGAAAATGATTCATACGTAGGTCACTGTGTGGCTTAACAAACAAAGAACATTCCTCTGAAACTGGTCAGGTACAGAGACTGGACTGAAAATGAGAGCCATAAACTTTGAAAGTCCTTCAGGAAGCCTGGAGAGCTGTTCCTGAAGGCTACACAAAAAAAAAAAAAAAAATACAAGTCTGGCTCTTTGGAAGCAAAATATGGAGAAATGATGGGTGTCTCAAGATTTTGCACAGTGCTATAAATTTAGTCATCAGGGGTGTCCACGCACACTGTACATGTACAACTTGGATTTTGTATCTAGCTGACATTTTGCGCATTCGTCCCGTTGACTGCACGTGCGCAAGGAATAAATTAGTGCACTGCTGAGAACTTCCAGTAGATGGTGGAGAAGGTTGGACGTCAATGAAAAAGGAGTAGACAAAGAGAGTTGACAAGGAAAGTATTTTAATCATAGACGTCTTCAACATGCCACCGTGAGAAGAGGTGCGGAGGTATTCGCACATTATCGACTCGACTTTGATGGAGTACAAGGACGCATTCTGGTGTACAAAAAGATTGAGCTTTGCTTAAAATTTCATTCATTCTGCAAGGAAAACATGCGCCCTCTGCTGGTCTGGTGGAATTTCATCGCTGCTGACTGCAAACGTACACGGACATGTACAAATGTACTATAAGTACAAAGGTCCATTTGCTTGATTGTCCGTGGTCTATGATGGAGCACGGAAAAGTTAGGTATGAATTAGGCTTCCAGTTACACCTACTAAGGCACTGATTTTGGATCACAAAAGCTGTATTTTGGTAATGATCCATCCTTCTATCTTCCAACTGCATACCCTGGTGAAGGGCAGAGTGATTTGGTACAGCTTTGTCTCATAATCTTCCTGCTCAGCATGCGTGAGCGAGCTGCGAGGGTACGTTCTCAAGCACATCCTGAGACTTGAGGGCGTCACGACAATCCGGCCATGTGGTTGCCATGAAACAGAGACGCTCTGGTCACGTGACACATCTCCGCTGTATGGGAGGCAATCTGAGCGGGGGTGGTGTCATTACCAAAATATCTTTGGATGATCAGGTGTGTGTAGTTGGAGATAAGTGTCCAGATTTTCCCACATAAGCAAACTGTTTGAGTATCAATGTTTGTCCTATGTGTGTGTGTGTGTGTGTGTGTGTGTGTGTGTGTGCGCGCGTGCGCGTGCGTGCGTGCACGTACTCGTTTTTTATCATGTTGTGGGGACACAATGTCCCCTGGAGGAATAATAACCTTTTACTTTTTACCTTGTGGGGACATTTGTCGTGTCCCCACAAGAGAAAACTTTATAAAAATCTTTGAATGAAATCTAAAAACTAAATTGGCTAAAGTCATGTGTTTTGTTGGGTAACTTATGGTTAAGGTTAGGGCTGGGTAAGAATTAAGGTTGTCATATTTAGGATTAGGGTTAGGTCAATAGAGATGAAAGCAGCGTCCCCTCAATGTTTAAAAGACAGATGTATATGCATGTACAGGAGTGTCTTGCTTCTTTGTTCCATTCTAAGCATTACCTGTACAGCTGTGTTACAGTCTCTGAAATATATGTAAAATATGGCAATTCACCCTTATATAGAGCATGGTCTTTGTTAAATAAATTTGAGTTGTAATGCCTCGCCTTGGACACATCTGTAAGGACCCTGCTAGGCTTTGGACTGACAGCTTTCCGGTCAATTTCGCAACATAATCTGCCACCAACGTGCCTCGTGACCCACTTGCTGGTACCCCTTGGGCGCAAGACAGTAAAAAAGCGGGTGTCTTCACAATGCTGTTTCCCCGGCGACTGGGATTGCTTTCAAAGATATGGATGGAAATAAGTGAATGACTGTAAGATGTAGAGGTTAGTACTGGGGACGCTATGGGGCTGAGGGGGTGGCGGATGTTTCAGAATCATTCTTTAATGCCCAGTGGGGGGGGCCACATGATATGAAAACTTTTAAATAATAATCATAGTCATAAGAAAAACTCCCACTGTGCTGTTGGCGAACCGCTTTGATTTAAATGCATCATGTCAAAAAATCTAATGAACAACGTGAGGCCCTTGCTTTGAATGTGTGATAACTGCTTCCTTCACACACACAATCATGGATCCTGCAATGGGCATCCCCCCAACGTCTTTCTCTCTCTCTGTCTCTTTCTGACCGTCTCTCTGAATTTTTTTCTGTCTCTCTCTACCTGTCTGTCTCTTTATATTTCTCACTGTGTCTCTGAATCTTTCCGTTTGTCTGACTATCTGTCTCTGTCTCCCTGAATCTCTTTCAGTTTCTCTCTACCTGTCTGTCTCTCTTGATCCCTGTGTCTTTCTGCCCCTCACTGTCTGTCAGTCTCTGTCTCTCTGAATCACTTTCACTTGGTCTCGCTTCCTGTCTCTCTGAATCTTTTAATCTGTTTGTATATCTCTCTTTCTGTCTCTCAATCAATTTCTCATTACCTTATTACAGCTTAATAGAAAAATGTTCTGAATCCAGAGTACTAGCTGCAAACCTGCTGATCTAAGTACATACTTGATGTCCCACTCATTCTTCCCATTTTCTTTTAATTATCTCTTCCATTGAATAATTCTAGATGTGCAGGCAGAAAGCATTTCCCCCCCACCCCCCCAGTCCATTCGCAATCTGGACTTCCCCAAACTTCACTTCCACCATCGCACAGCTGGTGCTGTTTGTCAAAGCTGCCAGCAGCAGGACGAGACACACGCTCATGAGGGCCCTCAGGAAGGTGCTGAAAAATCTGCCACAATCTCATCCCTGTTGTCTTTCACTCGGTCCTTCTTGCTGAGGCCTATTTATTGTTTGGAGTCAAATGAAACACTGTATATATTTATCTGTATAAGTAAATAATGTACTTGTATGAAATCGGTAGCTTTTTCAGAAACTCAAAAGGGGGTTTCTTGCTGCTGACTGAATTAAGGGTTTGTTTACAAGGTTTCCCTCTTGATCTTGTGAAAAATGTCCCCACAAGGGTCACACAGAATCACAGACCTCATGTAGATGTTCCTGTGACGTAAAACATCCCAGTTTTTAAACTACAATTAAAGAGAAGAAATATTCATTTTTTGAGGTCTCTTGGAGTGTGTGCATGGTGATTCGTACCTGGTTCTGACCTGGAGCCCATCCTCTGCAGAGCTTCAATCTGCTTATGGTGACAATGGTGTTCCCTGACTGACATTTTCTCCTCGGCCCCCTGCAGGAGACTCCCTAGGGCCAGCAGCATTCAAGTGTGCCCCCGTGGAGGGAGGGGGGAGTAAGCAGATACAGAGGTATCACAGCATGTCATCCTACCTACCTAGATGTCACATGGTACAGAGGAGCGAGCCGAACAGTGTTCGCTTGAGAAACTCGACACATTTCTGAATGAGTGATGGAGGCCAACACCAGCGGCCTGGAGAACATGCAAACATGACAAGGCCTCATTGTACCCCCTGGCCTTTCACCTCTGACTCTCTCTGCCCATATGTGATCAGTGGCAGGTAAGGGTATCCAGCGTCTGTCTTGAAAGCCTACTGAGTTAATATGAACGCATCCATAATTGAACACCTTTGCCTTTGTAGTGGTACAACCAGCTTCCAACATCTGACATGTTCTATTCTTTATACACATTGCGTAGCTGAAGTCTATTTTATTTATTAATTTATCTTTATTTATTTATTTATTTATTTGCCATCTGATTTCCATGGTGTCGGATGGGTTTTTCTCTGGACTTCAGTGGGGGGGCTGGGACGGTAATTATAGGGGTATAACAGACACCCAGCATTCCCTTCACCTCTCCCAGGTATCCAGATATCGAGCTGACCTTCATACAGTTACGTATAACATGATCCCAGTCCATTAACAAAATAACGACTCGCGGGACGCGGCGCTGCAGCTCGATTTGTCAGGGTGCATGCCACTGCTTGCAGAGTGATTTAAAAAAAAATAAAGTGAGAAAAAGTATAAATAGGAAGATAAGTGAGTGAACTGCGGAGAGGGTAGTAAATTCCAGAACCAGAGGATCGTGGCTTCATCGGTTTACTGTAAGTTGATGTGCTGCTTATTCACCTAATTGAAATCATTATAGGGACAGAAGCTGACCTCGCTAGGTGCTTTAAATGTAAATTGCTTTCAGACTAAACTTGAAACCCCTATGAGAATGAAGGGAGAGAGTAAAACCACATTACGATTTGCGAGAAGTTCCGGCTGGGGCACTGGGAAAGATACCCTGTTACCAAAGATGCTTTGGAGCCAGCAGGAGGTCGTGCCCCTCCCATACAGGTTTTGGAGGTTTTTGGTTGGTCCATTCATTCATCCACCTACCTTCAAACTGCTTAACCTGGTCAGAGTCCTGAGGGGGTAGAGTATGTCCCAGGCAGGACAGGGCAATACCCTGTACAGGGCACTTGTGTTTTTGTTTGTACGGGCCAAATTATCTTTGGCCCCTTCCAATGACCCTTAGTTAATAATAATCATCAGTACTTTATTCATCCCTGAGGGGAAATTCACAGTTTTTACATCTTGCTCTCCAAGTTGAGAGTCGGTCAGTGATGGTCACCCCTAGAACAATTCAAGTTAACAGCTTTGCTCAAGGGCCTATCAGTCACATGGACAATCCTGCTAGCTGTGGGAATTGAACCTGCAACCATTCAGTCAGGAGCACAGACAGCTAACCCACAGAGCCACAACACTAAGTGTTAGCATAAAAGTAACAACTAATTTTCAATATTCGCACATCAAAAGTGCTTAAACCAGTTATAAGATCAGTTTGGAATAATAAAGCCATGAAAGTAAGAAGCAAAAAGGACAGCGGTTTGAACTGCCCAGGGAGGTCAGGCTGCCTCCATTCTGTTCAAAAGCTTAGACATTCTCTTCAGGCACCATGCTCATTTCCGCACCCACCTTCGGAGGCACTGTTGAGGCGGATGTTGGCCTGATGCCTGTTGGAACGGTCCCTCTGACAAGTTCCCCCAAGCCTTGCCCACGCTCCCGACTGAACCCCTTTCAGTTCTTCACCTCGCGAGCCAGCATCTTCACGATGCCCCGTAACGCGTTCTGCTGGGTGTCAGCGCTAAAGCGATTAAGCTGTGGATTTGGGGCTTAGTGGTCCGCCACTCGAGCAGACGTGAAACTGGTAGGTTGTGGCTTGCAGAATCAAATGTAAATTATGTTGCAGTTTAAAGGAGGAATGACGTGTCTCATTACACTTTGATGGAAATGCAATGGCACCAGATCTCACTCTCATTTTTGTAATCCTTAAAAATGAGGGAAAAGAGAAAAAGGGTCATTAAACCGAGAACACGGCAGCCTAGTTTCCAAATTTTGTGTTCATGTATTTTTTTTTTTTTTTTTAATTCTTCCTTCCCAGTAATGTGTTTTAAGTTCACGTTGCAAGATGCTTGAACAGCCCTGGCAGACCTAAAATTGGTTACACTAAACACAGTGTGATGACTGGGCTCGTAGGACCACCCACAAAACCAGTATTAACCAATGGAAAGAGATGGCCAGGTGATGTAATAAAGGCATTTGCTATAAAATCAGTTTTATCAATGACAAATTAATTGATTTGCTTATTTCCCTGTTTGTCCAATTTATGCTGGCACAGCAGAGAAATTCCCTAACATTTCCGCTCACGACTCTCGCAGCTGTGTGTTGATATTGTTTTGGCACAACAAGACAGTGACAGATTCTATGGAGGGGCTGGACTGGACTGCTGTGCATCACATCTGGGCTATTTTAAGCTGTCCTTTCGGCTGACATCTCGCTCCACGGACACCCAACCTTGCAGCAAGAGGGACAGAAGGGAGACGCTGAGCCCCACTTGGTTGAAATCTGGAACGATAACACTCTTTTGATGAGGAGTTAATGCCCTCCCCCTCTGCACATGCATCCAGACGCACACACCCTTATGTAAATGTACCCCATCCTCCTCTGTCACAGTAGAACCCGATATAAAGGCTTCACCATCTGGGAAAGGTACACGAGGCACCAGAAGACCTCAGCATCTGTGGAGAAAAGCGAGGGTGTTTATTTATCTGTTTTAGCCAGATGTTTCAGTCTTAAAATACATGCCACTTAATCCTTTGTGTAAATACACACACTTAACTAACAGTGACTAACAGTTTTAGGAAATCACGAACTCCGCTTAAAGACATGTGATATGAACCTAGAAAGTGTGTTATCACCCTGTCTGACCAATCAGTCCCACCTGAAATTTGCATGTTTTATCCTGGCAAAAAAAGAATTACGTATGCCCATAGGAGCAGACGTTTGTGTCGTAAAAATTTGGATCTGAGATGGAGAATTGTTTATGGTTCATAGCAGAACTGTGCAAAACAGCCAGACAGAACGTATTAGCTGCACCCAGCAATGTGCAGCCATGTATATTTATATATAGTATCTGAATGTTATACAACACAGCTAAACATGTCCGTACACAGTAAGACAGATGATTTACACAACAGAAATGAATCTCATTGCATTGCATTTAATTAACCTGCCTACTTAATAGATTTTTTAACATATTACAAACTCTAATATCATTTTAATCTATAATACAATTCATTTTTGGACATGAAACTGATGACCACAGTGTATTGATAATTGCACGTGTGTAGCACCTCTGTTCTCAGTGCCCCAGCTTGAACTCTGTGTTAAAGTCAGTTGATAGAGCTGCCGAGTACTGAGTGTTTTTGGGCACTGAGCTGAAAATAGCGGTGTTCTCTAAAGTGCGACGATGCACCGGCCACCTCCGTGTCCTGCCCGATTACCTTGCCGGTGTCTGGTCCGCTGTGTTATGCTCACCTGCGGGTCTTATCCCTTGGTTCGTTTGCGAGCTCCAGCAGGCTCCTTTTCTGTTGTAGGCTGTTGTGCTGGGTCAACCCTAATTACATTCCCTTGCTGCCTATTGACCAAATCTGCCCGTTTCCATTGGTAACAAAGGCCCTGGAACAACAAGTCCCCTCAAGGTGGCATGAAACTGGAGAGGACAGATCTCACCAGTGCCCTGTGGAAAATAGGATGAAGACCCTCGTCTGTCTTCTTCCATCCATTAGACCCCTCCCGGCTGTATCTGCACGCCCCACATGTCCAGCATTATTTAACCAGGCCGGGTTGTATAATCCAGCTCATCACTGTCATGGCTGCAGGCTGGAGCCAGAACACATTTTGACAGACATGCACAGTAAATGTACGACCGCCCCTTAGTCCCACCTGCAGTCTTAGGTTGAGACACACCGGTACAGTGGACCCTAAAAGGTTCTGAGTAACTTATGATACCTTTGCCGACTTGGGTTTATTGCCTTCGACAAAGCAGTAACTTTGCTAACTCATGTTGAGTTTTCCGTTTTACAGAGAAACATTGCTCTCAAAATTGTTTCCTTTCCTTAAACACAGCAGCATTCCTCAACTTTAAGAGCATCCACACATTACGCTAATACATATTACGAATCTGGGGCCTGAGTCCTTGGGCAACGTGTAGTCTTGGTTAATTCTTCTGCTAATTATGGCAAGGAGATAAGTAGCTGCAAAACTCCACTGCTGTTCATATTGCTGGGGAAGGAATGATGGTGTGACTAGTCCCAGATGTCCCAAATAATGACTGCAGTGGCGCCCCCTAGGGGCTGGAGGGTTCCAGTCTGACGCCGTATGACTCACGGCTAAGCGCATCTGGGCTTCCTGGCACACGCCATACTGGCAACTGGCACAGGAATCCAAATGTGACTGGAGATTCAAATGGAAATGGCAATGTTCTATTCAACAAATAGCGAATCTGCCCGTCTGCATGTTTGTTCTAGCGAGGGGGCAGAGCACAAAGTAGTACAAACGTGTCATCTCTTCAATGCGAGTGTGTGCAATCAAGCTTATCGTTATGCCAAAATAGCAGAACCAGCAACAGCCATTTTTAAAGCTGCATTTAATAGACAATTTTGCTGCGTCTAGGTTACACCTTTGCCAAGAGTCACTGGGGTATTCCCTGACCTCTGTGATGTGTAGAACTTGGACCGGTGGTCAGGAAGTAAGCACTGCAACTGCATAGCCTTCAAAGGAAAAAGCCATTGTCCTTCCCTCGGATATCCTCCGTAAGGCTTCCATCTTTTTTTTGTAATTGGTACAGGACAAGATTCTATTAAAATGCATCGCCCCCGCTTGCTGACATTTTAAAAGCTACTTTGCAATTCTGACTAACCTCACATTTGTGGTTCTGAAAACGAGGGCCAGTACAGTATTGCCTATTTTCCTGACTGTCTTTGTAAGATCCATCACTGAGTGCATATTACATCATTCCGTTTTTGTTTACCATCCTGTTTTCCATGCATGTTAAAAATAATCCACGCAAGCATTGAAAAAGACATGCTTATTAATCAGTGAGACAAAAACAAGTGTTGTGCATTTATTTGTTTATGCATCTTATGCCCTTTTCATTTTTGCATCATTTCAGGAAATTACAAGTCCACAATGGCTAAAGGTGTAATAATCTCGGTAAATTTTTCCCCGCAGTTTGTCAAGACTTTCGCATGACGGTCTCTTCTACCGGAGAGACCGGGATATGTGGAGAGCAGGGCGGGGTGAGACCAGTCACCCAGACCAAACTCCTGTTGTCTCTAATGTCAGGAGTCTATGAGTGCCAATGAAATTCCTGCCCTCGACATTGTGGGGTTTAAACAGACATCTCCTCTTGGTCAGATTAGGGCCATGTATAAATATTCCGGTTAAAATGCAGTCTGTAGCTGAGAAATAGCTAACACTGCCAGTCTGCGTGATGGACCTCCTCTGAAGGCCTGTAATTATAGTGTGTCGTAAAATGTGTACGGCGTAATTCTGCCAAACATCAATAAGGTGTGTCCTGTTATTTATCCCCTCCCCCAGCTAATTATATTCCATCAATCTGATGTTCTGCATTTGAAGTCACACTGGTGTCCCTTTCCCATGCGCTTGGGAGTCTGGATCACTTCCTAACAGATCCGTTATCTGCATCAAAGCACCGAATCCTTCCAAGGCCAAGGGACTGTGGGAATAACGCATCTGATTTTTCTTGAAGAATCCAAAAAGGCCTTATCTTTAATGTTGCCTTGTGTGCATTCTAAGTGGAATGTGATTCTTTTGGCTCATAACTCATGCAATGAAGAAGCGGACCAGTTAACCTTCGTTGCCAATGAAAGTCGAGAAAAATATGATTATAACAAACAACAATACTGATGCTGAATCGTGGAAACATTGTGAAATGCAGAACTTGAGAGATATTCAGACTTTCCTGAAATCCTCTGTGCTGTGCCATGAATCGCAATAACTGAATTTCTCAGAACACTGTAAACAAGTAATTGCAGGCAGAGAAAACATAAAACAAAATTATTAAAATATGTTGTTAAGTTTAATAAGTTTAGGCAAGGTTTGTAATTAAAAAAAAAAAAGTATCACCAGCAGTCTTTTTGTTTCATTTGGTTTTGAAAGGTTAAACCCATACCCAGCCAACCATCGGTGACCTGGTCTCATTCATCATCCGCAAAATAGTAATCAGCTGTTAATCATAGTCTTCATCAGCAATCACCATAGCAACCTGAACCTCACTTACTTCCTGCCAGCAGCTCACTGAGTGTCTTCTCCTGTATCGTCTGTGCTTTCTTGCCTGACCATAGCTCTTGGTCCTTCTGATTTCGTCTCTAGCTGTCTGCGATTTCCATTTGCTTGCCTCTCGGATCGCTGCTGTGGAAATGAAACTTCTGTCTGTGCCTACTCCTCGATTTTCGGATTAGGTCTTAGTTTTGTTTACCAATCTCTGCTTTCCGGGTTTTGATCATTCGACTGTCTCTGACTTTGATTTCTAAAGCTCATCAAAACAAACTTTCTCTGCACTTGGATCTTCTCTGCATTTCATTACATTAAAGGCAGTCATTAAAAACCAGCTAGGCCTAGAAGATCCTTTTGCAGCTCAAAGTCAAACTCTTCTTCAAAATTCCAGGTCTGTGTTCATCTGGCCACCTGGTGACTGTAACCCAAACCATAACCAGAATCCTACACCCAACTCCACGTATGACAATTCCAGGTTCCGTTCAGTAAGATATGGTACTGTTAGAAGTCACCAGAAAGATAAGGAAACTTTTGAAGTTCTTCAATTTTTGTGCAGGAAGCATTAAAAAAATGCCCTGCAAAGCTGCTCACTAAATAAATGACTTGCTAATGAAGGATTACGAAAGATTTAAAATGTAGTTTATTTTGATACAGCCCATTAATAAGCACCCACACAGGTATAAAAATATTTAGTCACCAAGTAATGTTTACTTGGTTTTGCTTTAATTTTTTCTTCTGTCTTGCAACATTATGGGATGAACGAGTGATGAACTGCTTAGATATTATTTAACATTAATATATGTAGAGGCAGGAAGTCTAATTGCCTGGGATAATGCACAGTTCACGTCATACAAAAATATTACTTAATTATACACATGGTGGCCTGTTCCTACTGGGAGGTTCTAATTTTGGCCAACTGCAAAATGACAAATTATTATTAAATTTCTGTCTTTACACATATTTTTTGAGAAAAAGCGGCACAGTGCCTGTTCAACACAAACCAGAGTAAAAGCATATTAATAAATCTTATTATAATATCATATACCGCCACCCCCCACTGTTCTGGAAAGAGTGGAGCATGACATGAAGGTTTTAAGGAATGTCACACCCACACATCCAAAGTCATCAAACCAATCGGCCTGTCATAAAAAGGGACTCTGGGCTAAAACATTGCTGCACTTACACTGTCATAAGTCCAAAATCAAAAACTGTACCACACCTACATGAAATGAAAATATGGTACTGTCCAAGAGGACTTTAGCTTTCAAAGAAATGACGAGTTTCAGTGATGCAATTTATCCCCATGATACGGACAAGGGCACACGCACGTAAAGACTCTGGGCTCTCACATCACGTGCCTCTGTTTGACACCTTTGAAACTTCAACCCTGGACTCTGTGTTGGATCAGCCTCACGTACAGCAAGTTCGGACACAACATCAGCGGCACTTTGTGCGACGTGTCGATTTTAGGAAGTGTATATAAGGCTTATCACTTTAATTATGACACGTTTCCGGAGTAATTTTCTAGGAAAATGTGTTTTCAGATAATAAAGAAACTTCTCCTTTTCCCAACTTAAAAATAATGCTCAAATGAAGCCAATTTCAGCTCATGAAGCTGAAATTTAAATTAAAAGCAATAGATTCCAAACCCTGTTCATTAAGCGTAATAGCAGAGAGCTTGATACAGTTTGCCATCTGGTCAGCTGCAGAATAAATTACTACTTAAAATGCAAAAGCACCAGGGCTCACGAGTCCTTCCATCTTCTTGGAAGCCTTGGAAAGGACGTGCTCTCTTAATGATGCAGACCGCTATCCTCCAGGCATATTTCCCCTCTTAACCACGCTTACATACATTGGAAAATCAAGCTCTTTACCTATTTAAAGAGAAGTGGGGAACAGAAGCAGCTGCCATCTGGAAAAAAAAAGAAACCTTAACCTGAGCACAAGGGTGCCTGGAGGTGTTCATATGACACCTTTATCCAAGAGTTTTGTAAATCACTTCACAGGAGACACATAGGCTAAGTGATGACTAATCAGCCCTTGTGAAATATGTCTGTTTATTCTCGTGTTGGTCTCGTAAACTTGGGCTTCAATGCCTTTCCAATTCACAATGAGCAAAAAAGTCCTGCTTACCTTGGCTTCTATACTTCAGTTTATTTTGGCAGAACTGCTAGCACCAACAAGAAGGGAGCCGACAGGTTTCAACCATTCTGACAGATAAAAGCAAACATATTTTTACAAAAAAATCACTTACAGTGCAGTAATATAGGACCGGTCATTTCTCACAATTAAAGCTACACTGCTGTACTTATGTATAAAAGTGACTAAATGGACACAGAGATGTATCTTTGATTTAAATTAGACCAGCTTGATCAGTGCCAAGCGATGGACATTAAATATTTATGAATGACCCTTGGTTGAGCCTCAGGCACTCCACTACCACTAGGACTGAATGGCAAGCAGCTGATGAAATTCAAAAGCAGAGCAGAGCCTGAGCGATGGCCGAGGCTGAGGCCAAGAAAGTGGTCAGGTCGGCGGACTGAGTAAACAAGAGCCAAAGAACGTTCTGGAGCCAAGCTCAAAGGTCGTCGTGAGGCCGACGTGAACTGCAAGAAAATGCTGAGGTTTTTAGGCTGACATCTCAAAGGCTAGCGGCGGTCAAGCTTTCCTGGCTGCCAAAAGCACGCTAAAAACAAGACAATTCTCATTATGAATTGTGCACTTTGAAAGGTGCTGCTCTCTAGTGGATGGGAGGACTCATCCCAGCAATGCTGTTATCACTAAATAGATGGCATGTTTCACAATTCATATGAATTAGTGACCATAAATTTGGTTTGGTGCATCTCAGTGCTTGTAGATGACTGTCCAAGTAAGGGTGTATCCTGCTTTACCATCCTTTACTATTCAGCACAGATTGCTGTGATCCTGCTCATGTAAGTGGTTACCAAGAGCAGGTGGATGGGTAGATGTCCTTGTAAATCTTCAGCTTTAAAAAAATAAAAGAACATCCACCAAAAAAACATATTGGCTCGTATCCTGGGTCACAGTCATACATTATTAACACACACACACACACACACACACACACACACACAATGGCAACAGCCCACCCCCACCAGACAAATAGAGGAACATTTTGTTCAGTAGAAACTGTACTGCAGTGGGTCTTAGAAAGCAGTGGAGGGCAGCACTAACCAGCTGGTATCGGAGGCCCCACTAAACAACAGCAAAATCATCATCATCATCATCATCATCATCATCTGTGCTCATAGAGAACGCAAATAACTCAATGGACAAAGCATGTGGTGATTCACCCACATGACTCAGCAGGGCTCTAAAGGGTTAATCAAGTGTCTGAATGTAGGACACCTTCTGGGCAAACTGTGTGCGGGCTGTTTGACTGGAGGGATTTATATGAAGTACGAGGTTCAAAGAGCGCAGTGTGGAGGTCCCCCGCCCCATGCCAAAAGCCATTCCTGGACTCTGACAGTGACGATGCACACTGGGGACAATTACCATAGATGCCAAAAGCATAGGATCACACAAGGAGAGAAAACCACCAACATCAAGGAATAGAAATGCCCGGAAAAATGGGGCGACACATCATCCAAAAGAGATTGGGGCAACCCTTTAGGAGAAGTAGCATCTTTAGAAAAAAGGGGGGGTAACAGTCCTTCAATAAAATGATGTCGTGCAAATTCCTCTTTATAGTTCAAAGGCTCACACTTCCCATCAATAGTCGAATCAAATCAAAGACGGCGGAGGCGCTTTTGAATATTTATGACAAAGATGAAACTGTGCATCTGATAAATCGTTCACCACACGCTCCTTTGGTTTCTTCTTGCTCCTTCTATGGCCACCTGTGAAGACTTCCTGGTGAATCGCTCTCTGTCTCTCTCGCTTTCTCTCTGAGAATGAAAGAAAAACGCTAATCTTGTGAAAAAGCTTCAATGTAATTAAACTACTTGGACACTTGGACGCAGCTGTTAATGGAAAGACCCACCAACAAGAATATGTGTCTGCCTGTCATCGAAACCATGGGAGAGACGGACGGTGAACAGTGAGGGAAGGACTAAGTTCTTATACCGGTTTGATGTTTCATAAACCATGGAAAGAAAACTCCAGAGAAGCATTTTATACCCTTGTCTCCTCTAAAGTCACATCTTTCTGGGGCTAATACCTTTTCAGAGCAAACCTCAGGAATACAGCAAGAACAACAAAATGATACCTCACCCGTAAACGATGCAGCTCCCTGCTGGCAAGACTCTGGAGGACCTTGTATGAAAATGCACGTATCTGCAGCCTGTAATGTACTGTTAATGATCCGTTTCCCTTCTATGCTGATACAACATCTACGTTGCACTAAAAGCAGGGGAGTGGATGTTTGTAGGCCATTCCTGTCCCTCTGTGTGATGCGTCTGCCCCCCTCCCCCCCCCCACACCCATGATCAGCACCATCTGACAATGCTGACAAAATGTAGAGTTAAAACGTGACACCCTTTCACTAAGACACGCACATGATCCCGACTTCAATGGATGCTGGTTATGTTCCAGACAGTTACTAGTTCTACTGTGTTTTTCTGGATCTCACAGGGATAATGGGTTTTTTGTGGCCTGAAGTTAGACCCGTTAAGCTGTATCTGATCTCGGTTCCCAATATTTTCTTAACTAGACCACATTGTTCCGAGCGGAAGCAGAGATGGTCGTGCAACGAAGCCAGGGGCAGCGTTATCCGAGCGACATCCGCGGCATGTCAGCCCCCATAAGACGAACTGATCTGTGTCTACTACAAGAGAGACTGGCAGAGGAGTCTGAGTAAAAATAAATCAGCCCTGAAATTAAACTTTGAGCCTGCAATCCATTCTCAACCCCGTTCACTGTAATGGATATGTGAAGTGCCTGGCATAAGCCACTATATTATAAAAGAGACATCGCTTCAAAGACTTTCTGGGCCTCCGTAACTGTGGTGTTTCAGCTCAACTCCTGCTGAGTGCTTTGTTTTGGGCTAGAAGGTTTTCCTGCCTACATGCTCCAAAAGGAAGGCGTTACTTGTGTTAGGAGTGAAGAATGATATTTCGTGGGTCGTCAGATGTAACGGAGAGAATTTTGCTCCAGGCATGTTCTGTTCAATGATGGGCATGCAGAGAGCATGGTTTCTTAAATAGGTATGGTAGTTCAACGTTATGGTTTCCCACATTTTTGTCCGTGGTTGAGCTTCTCTTTGACTCACCATACTTTGTTAACAGATTGATGAAGGAGCAGCGTGTTGTTTCATGTGATGGAAAGGGTTCTACCAAGCATTAGAGCTTCTATGGGAATAAGGAAAAGCAAGCCTGATTTATCCATTTCAGAGCGCTGTGCTCCATTACAGCTGACCATTTTTTCCTTCCAGTTTCACGCTGCCCGAAGGATCATGATTCTCAGCCTGGCCGTAAGGTCGACTTTCCATCAGAGCTTGAATTCCCCAGTAAACCCTCTGAATTTTGGCCAAAAAAAAGGCTTGAGAAAAGCAACTGAAACAAGGTGCAAGCAAAGGAGAGACAAACCAAAATGGGAAGTTATTTTACAGTTAAAGCCGTTTAAGATCCCGTTTCATGGTACTTTAGGGACTAGTTGGCTCAGAAAAAAAAAAAAAGCTGACATCATCAACTGCTGCCAGCCATTTGGTCCAGGTAATGAACGAGATTAAACTGCCTTCAGTGTCATTAAGAAGGCAACTAATAGCAGGCTTGCGGTCCTTATTTTCTACAATGTAGAACCGTAGAATCAATTAGAGGTGGCGTGTTTACTGCCCCTGCAATTTAATGCTGGAAACAATTAGGGATTTCTAGGTAAAGCGGTTATCTTCTGGAAGTGATGACGACGCATGTAGAGGTCAGGTCACGGGGCCAAGAGCTGGTCCCAGCTCCTCGCAAAGATGACCAACAGAATAAGGAAACGTGGAGATCAGGCAGTCTTCCGTAACCACTTACTCAGTACTGGGCCACTTTGAAGAGGAGCACCCTCGCCTACATTCCAGTCCATCACACACAAGCACTATGGGAAATTTAGAGACATCACTTTGGCCATGGGAACAGTGGGGAAGACCAATACGAACATGAGAGACCTAGGGTACAAGTCTAACCCAGAGCCCTGGAGAAAGGAAGAGAGTGGAGAGTGATCCACATTTAGGTATTCCATATCAACTTATTTAATGAAAATGCTGCTGTTCTACTTTGGATTGCTGTTTCTGTGACTTTACTGAGATGTTAGTGTGTTATAAAGTTGAATGCTCGATGGCGTTGGAATGCTCTTAATTGATGGTACTTACGGTCTCTGTTACCGGGCTTGCACCCTCTGGCTCTTCATGATCATCCACTTACCCTCCCCGTGTGCTCTCGACCCACTTTGGACAAAAATGCCAGCAAAATGATTAAATGCACTCCTGATGTAAATTAAAACTATAGATCGCTGTTGTGTTAGAACATATTCAACTCACTTTAGCTTCTAAAGTGCTGTTTGCAGCATGGTTGGCACTAAAAGCTTAACACGGGGTCACGCAAAAGAATGCAACGTCTGATAAAGGCAGATTGCTTTGGTTATATAATTTTGAAGGTCATTTAGGGGGTGGTCTACTAGGTGAAGATAGGTGTTGCATGAAGGGAATCTAAGTTCTGTCCCAAATGTGCAGCATTAGCCATCTGTGACTAGGAGGCCCTGGGAACAGAGAAACTGGCTGGTTTTGCATCCGGTGGGCGAGACGGCTGAGTTCCTCTCCATCTCATCACCGTGCAGTAATGTCTGCTGTCAGCTGGGCGCCCACAGGCCCGTGGGTGGAACTGAGTGAATACTGATCTCCTCCAAGCGTGTTACGTGGCACGATGAGGCCCTCGGCACGCGGAGTGAGAAGAAGCAGGTGGCTGACAGCGCACGCGTCGGAGGATGTGTGTGTCTGCCTTCACTCCACCCCGTTGAGCATCTAGGAGGGACAGAGGGACGGGTCAGAGAGTGGGATTCGGGGCTGATGTCTGCTGCATTAGCAGAACATACACAATAAACAGCAGGTGTTCGGGAAAACAACAATCCATTACAAAGAGGGGGAAAGTAATAAAACCAGGTGAATAACCCCTAAAACAGAAATAAACATGCTGAACAAAACAAGAAGTACGAGCCTCATGGATTCCCCTCTCAGCTCGGCTCAGCCTGTGCAGGTGATCAGTTCAACCTGGGTCAACTAAGCTTTAATTCTAGTCATTATACATTATAGCTGTGTTTATTATATTTATGTACAACATTGTTTCGCTGTGTATTAATCTCTCAGTAAGGGAGACACCGTCACACGCACCTGTTTTGATTGGCTGGGCTTCATACCAGTTACAGCATCCATTGGCTTCCATTTCAGGCAAGGCCAGTTTAATTTGCTAATTTACCATGACTTTTGTATTCCTTGATGTCTGTTTCCATCCAGCACGTCACGCCAGTGGTTTAAATATCACTTGGCAGCTTGATAGAGTCACTCTGAGCGGAAACACTGACGTGCGATTGAAAAGAAACGCTTCCTGGAGAGACTTTAACATACGAGCGAACCCTCTGCCATTCGGTTGACTAGTGGCGATGCACCAGTGACGGCACACAATCTGCGGTCGTTCTTACAGACACGCACGGGTGGATGCGTTATCTAGCCCCTCTCACTCGCTTTAATGGCGGTCTCCTGCGCAGCACTCGAATGGTCCCCATCTGCCTTACTGCCGTGTGTGTTTTGCACCATTACCAGGCCCTTAAGTTATACGACCCTGTCTGTTCCGTGAACGTGAACTCCACCCCACCCACCGGCGATCACCAGCTAGGAGACTGGCACAGGTGCACCGGGTCATTAATGTCTCGTATGAGACCAGCCGAAAGCACCTTCCAAACCGGAGGAACAAAATCCTGCCAGTGCCTCTATTGGCAGCCTGAAGCAATGATGGCATCGATGCAGCAGGATTGAATCCAGCCCTCCGCAGCTCAAATCCCCCTGCATTATAGCCTTGCCTTACCTCTACTTGGTTATGTAAAGCCTGCAGGAGAAAAAAAATGCAACCATGTCCAGCTGCTGTCCAACACAATTTATAATTCTCTTCCTCCTCTATCTAGATCACCACAGCATGCCATGGAGAACTTCCATTTTATTGACTATGGAGAACATTCACTTTCCAGACTACGGAGAACATCCAGAAGTGTTGGCCCACCACCACAGCTGACATTAATCTGATAAATGGCTTCAATTTTTATAAGTGCGGACTGATAAAAATAATTCATTCCTCCTTTATTGAATTTGCGTTGTAAAGCTGTAGGAATCAAGAGGAAGGCCTCACCGATGCCAGAATTCTAATTGCTCCGCTTCATGGGAGTACAGTGCTTGAGTGAGGCTATGCTAATTAGCAAAGTGCTCAGAGATACAACTGACAAAGCAGGGGAACTTCATGAGAGAACGTGAACTTTTCTATGGGCAATCGAAAAAAATAAATAAATAAATACGAAGCACTCTTCAAGATACAGCTCGTATAACAGCCCCTGTTCCAAATAAAGTTCTTGCCTGAGCTGAACAGGGAGATCTGTGTTCACTTAACAACCGCTGCCTCTTGAAGCACTGACTAAACGGAATAATTTGACCATCACAAAAAAAGGGGCTTTGTTTTGTTTCATAAACAGATAACAAAACTGTCATTAATCGTGGTGGGTACGGTGATACGTACATATCACAAATGGTGCAACCTTTAAACTTTTCCCCTACATTTATCGGTATTCTATTTTATCGGCTGTTCTTGATTTTGGGGCAAATGGCTGACCTGAGGAACCACCGGAGGTACAAAGGCTGTGGTTACAGTGTGGAGCGATGAACCGTTTTGCAAGAAACACGGGTTAAAGTTTCTTCCAGCAGAACCATGCAACCACCATGCCGTGTCGCCATTCCCAGTGTTGTCGTCCTCTAACTGTTTCTTGATTGCTATTGAGGCTGCATTTCATTAAAGCCAGCCCCGGTCTAAGTTACCAACACAGAGGATAGTTGCTTCCTCCATCGAGCCTAATCCCAGACTCCACTCCACCCTCCGCGTAGTGCCTGTACCCTGGGGGCCTTTGAGGGAGTGGAAGAGGAAATACCTACTTGAAGCCGGTGATAAATCACCCTGGCCATGCACAACGTAGCTTGGGTGTGGAACGCCATATCATGCGAGTCGCAGCTTGAGCCTGGATCGGGGACGACATTTGTTTTGAGAGTGCTTGTGAGCGACAGTATCAGTGGCTCCCACTGACTGGAATGCATTTCTGGCATGAGGGTCATCAGTGTAATGGAATGAAACTGGTCTAGCTTCCTCCAAAGACATGAACATCTACTCCCGGCCTTTCACTTGCAATATAGACAAGAGAAGGATAACTAAATAATGCTCAGATAACCCAAATATAACAAATTGCTTCAGATAATTGTGGAAGGAGATACATTGATGTTAAAAATACTAGGAAAACAAGGGAAATAACAAAAAAATATATAATCGCCTATGCAACCATCAGAAACTACAGAGGAGATTCCAATATACTTCAACAGCAATGTAATCCAGATGATATCTTTGGCAGAATTCAATTTTCCCAGCTAAATTAAAATGCCCTCCCCCTCATTATTTGAGAAATTGATCTTGGAAAGTCATTGGTGGCTGATTGCAGCAATGTACTTGATGTAATAAGCTTACACCTTGCATTCAGAATGCTGTCGCATGCCTTCGAAACTGGCACAAATCACAGCTAAGTACTAATTACACAGCTCAAACGATCCTTTAGGAAAAACGAGAATGGAAAGGTGGTACAGAAAGAAGAGGAGCAACCTAAAAAAGATGGAACATTGATGAAAACTGAACATTAACTATGGAGTGGCCTACAAACATATCTCATGGACGTCAAAATAAGAGGTGACCCACCAACATGTCTAATGGATGTTAAGGAAAGTCGTCATACGCAATCATATCTTATAGATATCGATGTAAGGGCTGACCTGCCATCACATCTGACAGAAATGTACACGTGTCTGCTCACAGAAATTTCAACGCTGCATATAAAAAAAACTGGCTGAGAAAATAAATTATTTTATGGTTGGCACTGTGGTACATTCTGCACTGTGCAAAAATTTTAGGCAGGCAAAGAAAATTACATATTAATCATATTTATGTTGGTGTAAAACTGAAATTTCATCTTGGTCAAATTGTGTCAGTTTACATATTTCAATGTAAACTATAAATATTTCAATTTCAACATCTCAAGTCACCCCAGAATCTGCAGTTAGTAACCAATATGCCCATGGATTTCCAGAACTCAACCACAAATACACCTAGCTTGGCTGATCAATTGATCCACGCCTTCTAAACGTAATAACCTAATTAACTTAAGTAATTAAGTGAGCTGGTGATGAAGTTTAACAAATACATAAAATGTAGTGGGGTGTTCTTGTAGTACTGCACAAGACTGTAAGACAATATTGTACGAGTGTGTGTGTGTGTTTGTGTGTTCAGAATGTATTTATGGTTGCTTTCATAGTCTTCATTTCGTGTGTGTATCGCTAGAGGTGGATAACTGTTAGTTCACCATATTACTGAGATGGTAAATTTGGGATTTTGGATGTTTTGCTTGCCTTAGGGCTTCATGAATGTGCTAAAGGCAAATGTAACTTTTGGTTGAATAAAATAACAAAGTAAACCACCTTTCTAATGAAGGACTTTGGGCTGAAGAAAAGTCAGGTGGGCCTATTAATCCGGGAGTGCATTAACCAAAAATCAAGTTCAAAGCTTTCCAAACAAACAAAGTGCATTAAAAATGAGCAGGTAAGTGTAAATATGTTTAAGGGACCCTGTTCAAATGCAGACAAGGCAACGAGAGTCAGTAAGTCATGCAAGTGCGATGCTGCATAGTTAGTGGCCATTTCAAAGGTGACACTATTCTTCAAAGGGAAACACATCAAAGAAAATGCAGCCAGCACCTTGGGACAGTCAAATGGTTTCAACACCACTAAAGATGCCACTTCCAAAAGGGAAGGGTTGGACCTAAGGCCTTCCCAAGTCCTCTCCTGATTTGAAACGTGTATGCGTGGATTTGTCATGTTCATCTCATGTCACCTGAGTTTCCATGGGATATTCTGGTTTCATTCTACTGTCCAAAGACCTGTAGTTAAATCAGACACCTCCACCCTTTGTATCAATCCTGGCAAACCAGGTCCACCCCTTCATGATGACTGTCGACCCCAATGTCATAGGTTGGATCCAGCTGGATAATTCCCCTTGTCATTTTGCTAGGAGTGTGCATGAGTCATTTGAGACGGTCATAATAAATGGAGTGGATATTGTTCATCAGGATGGACAAGTAGCCTAGAACATTTGACACAACTGCATATGGCTGTCCTTTTGTATCCACTTTGTATATTTACAGGTGTGCCATTTGGTTGCTGCAAAGAGCCAATTGTTCTACTAGGGGGTGGTCATAATGTTTTGACTCATTGGTTCGCCCTGTGATGGACTGGCTTAATGCCCAGCAGGTACCCTTGCCTTGTGTTCCATACTACCTAGGATGGGCTCAAAGCCCCTCCACCACCCATTCCAGGATAAACAGTCAGATAAACAGACGGTTAATCTTCTTTAATTTGGCAACACATTACTATAATATAGCGAAAATTCTATCAACCACGTAAGGTGAAAGGGCCTTCAGTGAGTCTCAGTGAGGAGATGATTGTCACTTCCCTAAAGCACACAGGATGGATGCTGGATTTTCTGCCTCCCTCATTGAGCACAGGCTGAAGAAATCTGGATCACTTATCTGGTAAAGGTTTCTATTCAGTTCTGTGCCCAGTGTTGCCTAGGGCAACGGGATTGGTTTATAAAACGTGGAAAATATTCACAATGAACGACTGAGACTATAACGTATGGCTTCCTAGCAAGGCTATCAATTGTGCACTTAATTACGGTATTTTCTGGTTGACAGAAAGCTAAATACAATGCCTGCTTTGGGAAGTTAGACTATAAAAAGTCTAGTTTATCAGCTATTCAACTTCTATGACGTGCTAAAAACAATGAGGAAGACCAGCATATGTACAAGCATCGCTATCTTTTCAGATATGGATCTGTCGTGTGAGCAGGTATGGAGGCCATGGAAGCCTAAGAACATGACGACTAGTGCTATGCCCTGAAGGTCAAAGGTTCACCCTGGCGATGGTGACCTGGTCGTGGAGACTCTACTAAACTGCGCTTAAGCAAGACGACAATGATCCAGCCCATCAGTGCACGTCATCCCGCACAGAGTATGCGAGTCTCTGAACAAGTGGTGTGCTATCCGCCTCGTAAAGTGGAGGGTATGGGCCCCTCCGCGGACTCTGGTACACGACGCAGAGCTCGTCGCCGGCTTCTCTTGCTCGATGCTGCACGACGGCGTTTACGACGCAGCCTGTGATTAGATTTTTGTAACGTTTATCGACGAGAGCTCGATGGACGCTGTGAGGTAGACGGAGGCAATCATCAGTCACTCATATTCATCGAGAGAAAGTCTGCTGAATGAACAGCTTAGGGTTTAACTGAATAAATTGGATGGAAAGTGATACCGGATAGTAAACAGGGTGTCATCTGGGATTCCCACCGATTGGCACACTTCCCTGACTCAAAGGAGCTTCCAGAAACTATCGAGAAGAAATGCAAATTCATAAGTGGCCTCAAATAAAATAGCACCCTGGTTTTGACATTGAAATCTAATCTGTCATATTTACAGGCACTTCTGGATCAGGATCGGGCAGCAAAGGTGGGCTTTTGGGGGTGCAGATCTTAAAAGACAAACTGTTTTCACAGAGAGAGGGAAGAGCGGAGAGGAACATGTTTAAAGATGAGAACAGCAGAGCCACAGAGTAAAAAAAGGGCTTGCTGTCGCCTTTGATTTTGTGTGACGTGCTCCTCTAAGCTTAGGATCTGAAGGGCGATTGTTTGCATTGGTCGCCCGGCGACGTCTGGCGACAGATATCCTTTCTGTTGCTGAGAACGGCTACCTTAGCATCGGGATGAGTCACATCATCACCCCCAGCTGTGAAAACTGCAGGCAGCAACGGACATGTCATTAATTCCGGTTAACGTCGAAACTGTGGGTGCTTTGCTGTGCCAAAGACAGCAGAAAATTGCGCTTTTTGTTTTGGCACTGCAGCATCCCACATATTTTGGCGCTGCGGAATTATCCGCAAAATTATTAAGAGCCGTTTCTTGGCAGCGCTGTCAACAGAGGTTTGTTACTTGAGTAATGAAATTAAGAGCGACGTCTAAGTGCACGCAATCTGAGGCGGAGGAGGGGGGCAGGAGGCAGCAGTGGGCTGGGAAGAACAAAGAATGATTAGGATGAGCTGGACTTCTATGCATAATGCAGAACTGTCTCCCCCAGTGCCCTCCATGACTCATGGTGGACTGATGCAGTGGGATGCAGGGGTGGCGACATAAGCCCCTGACGGTGAGTGCCAGAGGAGAGTCCCCACCAGCAGGGACAGCATCAGACTGAGGTTGCACTGTTTTGGTCCTATACGCAGATCTCCTGTGATTCCTAGAAGGCATCAGCAAGGGCCTGGAAGAGCACTGGTGACCAGTTACCCCAACACTGTCCTTTTCCTCATTTTTTCAACGAATCACTGTGGAACGCATTTAAACCTCATTTCTAAGTGCGATTTCAGCTACGCCTGTCTGGTATGTGTTTTTACTTTAGTGAAGTATGATATTATTACGGCTGATGCTTGCGTAGTTACAGGTTTCAACTGCTCATTTCCACCACCTGAAAGCCTTTCTCCTACTTTTAAAAACGTGTTACTATGACTGCGGGACCCTGGTTGAAGGACATAGCTAGGACATCAAACACGCATTCACAGCTTCGGTGATGTCAGCAGTGTGTCATCCTGATGAGGTCTGTAATGATCTGTGCTATTATCAGACCACACCTGACATAAAAGTCATCATCGTCCTCAGGTCGGTGGCTGTCGCCTGTAGGCTTCAAAATAATACTCGTGTTGACTAGCAAAACCGTAATCTATTTTTGGAAATGGCCAAAGATAAAAGGCTTCACTGCTATTTACAGAAACACGGTAAGGTGAAGGACTCTTTTCATAATGTGCTGTGTCTTTGTGTAAGTAGGGTCACTCATGGTAGTGACAAGGTCTATTCTGCACTGCGTGGGAAACAATTCAAAGGGAAAGCTCAGTGCTGTTCTGGCCACGGGACACAGTGGTGCGGCGGCTAATTAGCATTTAAAAATTAGATGTTAGACAGCCTTTGTTTACCTCAAGAATTGTGGAAAGAGTGCAAATAACAGCCTTCGCAGAGTTGGGATGTGCAGACCAGGTAAGATGGAGAAAGACCGTTGGCCATTTTGAGCATGAGCAAATACGTGCCACAAAAACAATTTATAATACTGGAAGCAATAAAGCACTTATATCTACAGGCCTGCAAAAACGCCTGTTTTTTAGATAGGTGCAAATTGGTGAGAAGTGCAATGGGCATTCTGCTGATGTTTACACAAATGCAAAACTAGTGGAAATGCTCAACACCTGCAATGGCCCGCTTCAAAGAAGAATGTCAGCCCCTTGACTGCAAACAGAAAAGAACAGAAATTCACCAAGTGCTTCTGACTGATTGAAGATCCTCTGGCCACATGATGACACCTCACGCTTAGACGCAGCTCGCAAATCCCGGCACGCGTGCTTTGGCTTCGGCTGCGCGGTGCTCAGTAGCAGGGAGGATGAGCTACCATCGTGGATGAAGGAGCACCAGCGGCCGTGTCTGGAGGGTATTGAAAATTGGCTATACCTCTCTGAGGCTACAGATTCTTTTATGTTAAATACCAGCTAACAAATGTGGGTGTGTACTAACATTCCACTCTTTAAGAGTGAGGTGAAATGCAAATTGAATTGATTGACCTCTCAACTGAATAGGGCCCTGACTTTATTGCGCTTATAAGGCATATATTGAACTATGAATTAATGTTTGATTCTTTTCGCACATTATTTATGCCCCACTTGGCAGAGAAAACGTTCATTTGTCCTCTGTTCTATGAAAGCGAGGCTGCACCCTAAGGATTCGCCCTTTGGCTGAGTGATTTACCGCTGGAAAACAGATCCTTGTTCAAAGTAAAACATAAATGTGCTCAATGTTCTGTGGAAGTCATTATTAAATAAAACATTTCCATTCATTTCATATTGCTATGTGACTTCATTGAAACCCATTAGCATGCCTTGTCATTGTCCTTTCTGATCGTTTTGTGCTTTTACGACTCTATCAGAACAAAGTTCAAAGAGCGTTTTAAAGTTTTAGATTTTTTAAGTAATTGTCATGCACCACCATATCTGTTAAATATTTTCAATCTTTTATGGCTCTGAACCCTGGGTAAATGCACCCTGAGGTATTTGTAAAGCATACAGGATGTACCTGCAACACACTTCTAGAAGGTTCATTTTCATCCCAGAAGGGAGCATGGCAGAGGTAAGATGACATTTCACACAGATAACGATGGTAAGTGCCAAAAAACTGAAGACATATCTAAAATTTTAAAACAATGGAATAGAGGTTGCTATGAAATATTAGCTCAACAGGGCAAAAACACAGAAAGAGTTAAGCTCATTATCTCAGCTCAGTATATTAATTTGAAGAGAACACCTGAGGATTTAAAAAAGAACACACACACACGCACACAACAAGCAGTCATTGCACTACACAGCTTTCGAAGCCGCTCCTACGTTTTACTTTTATGTTAATCCCGGCTCTCCTGAAATCCGAGAGTGGTCCAATTAAGGAGAACATAACGAGGGTGCTTTAGGTAAAGATCATCATTAAAGATTTAAAGAAAGCAGCAACAGATCATTGAATACTTACCGCACATGTCAGAACGGAATGAAAGGGGCTGCGTGCTTTACATCTGGGTCCTCCGCTGGCAGGGATGGATGCAGGGGCGAGGTCTGCGGCAGCGTTTCCATGATTCTGCTGCTGATTTGTCATCTTCAGCGCTCTAGCGAATAACTCGCCTCTAGGGCCCCCATTAAACACTTCTACAAATGTGGCACAGCATACTTCTGACAATAACAGATACCATGTGTAGCAAAGATTCTCCTGGTGCTGCTTGAACAGATCTCACTATGAAGAGGCGATGAAGGCTTGTATCCATGCCAAGGACTTCATTGTGCTAAGCTGACCACCCAGATTCTGAACAGAACTTGCTGAATGGCGCTCGCTCTTTCTCTTTCAGAGTCGGGTCACATTGTACAGTCGGACTTGGACTGCACCTAATGAGTAGAGTGTTGGATACAACCAAAGCTGATACAAGGCTTGTAGGGTTGTTTGTTCGAGTGTCGTTTAGGTGCTGTTCATTGCCTAGACAAGCCAAGTTCAGCTCCATTCTGCAGGGCAATGTGATTGAAGGCTCCCAGTGACACGAGAATTAGCACAAAAAAATGAGGTGAAGTTTTTTATGAAACACTTTGAGAGTAGGAAATTGCACGAGAGGGAGATTAAAGTCACTTGCATGAATAAAACAGAAGGTCCAGAGATCGCAGCTAAATCAAAAAGTTCGACATGCTGAGAGGAGATTGCGGCCTGAGAGGTTCTAAAGTACTCAAAAGAAGCAGCCACAAGATGGCACAATTAAAGAATGGCATTAACTGCAATGCCCTAGAGAACGTCACAGAATTTAAAGCTTTGATTGTGACCCATGGCCTTCCTCATTTCTGCCACACAGCAACTCCAAAATGCACGTCTGATGGTTCGCCGAGTCAACGATCAGCACCCGTGCTGGCAAGGCCTGGTGGAAAACATTTCATTGAGACAGGGCCAAAAGCGTGTCAGTGAGAGTGTGTTAAATGGCTTGATGCTTTTGCAGGTTATCTGTAGGTGATGATATTCGTGCTGCCCTACAACGGCTGCATGGGGCTTAATTGAAGTTCCAGGGAAACGAAAAAAGACAGGGCCAGGTTTGGAATGGGATTCCAGCTAAGCTGAGAGTGACGCTGGCTGTCAGCTGAGAGGAGCTGTCAGTGGTGCTGAAAATTCATGGTTCTGCTTAGATTGCACTCTGCTTGGCCATAGTCCGTCCATCCATCCATCCATCCTTGCATCCGCCCGTCCGTTCATCCATCCGTCCGTCTGTCCATCCACCTTTTAACTTGTCCAAGTCAAGGTCAAGGCCAGTATCCTGACTCACACATGTGAGGTAAGGGAAGGGGACTGGCACATAAATTAAACAAATACCATTCATAAACAAGCAAATCAAAAGACTTCTTTTTGATGGAAGGGTTATTTGCATTCTTATAAATAATGTCTTTATTTTCACCTGCTTTATGACGAAGGCCTTGTCAAACATTCTTAAGCAGTATAGCCAAGCATTTATAAGAAATCAGCTGTCAACGATGTTTGCATAAAATTGAAAACAAAATAACTCATGTATAGGAGTCTGGTAGTTTTCACTGTTATAAGTTAAATCCTCACTCCCCTTTTCTACTGGCATAAGTAATTTTCCGTGCTACTTAATATACAAAACGAGGCACCGGCCCCATCATATTTGGCAGAATGAAGATGTATTAACCATCGAGGTCATAAGCGGGTAATATTTGTGAAGCATCATCTCAGTCTGGATTAAGACTTTGGATCTGTTTCCTGCACAAGCATTCTCCGTTTAACTTTAGGAAATCTTTTCAAGACATTAAACTTCCTGAGTTTGATCATATCCAGGCTCACAATTCTGTAACTGCAGGTAAACGAAGGAAGGTCAACGGTAGACAGGCACAATTAACGTATCTTAGAAAGCAATAGTAACGTCTCATTGACGTATTGCTCAAGCTCAGCTAGAGTCTGATGGTGAATGCAGAAGTGTTCAACACTGGAAACAACAGAGAAGTGGCCAGGGTCCCTCCCACTAACCGCTGGCTTCACGTTTTGTTTATGTAAGAGCACTGCCTGACACCGTGGACTGATATTCAGTGAGATGTTTCTGTAGAGGCACGGAGTCGGCAATAGAGTCAAAAACCACAGGTACGATTAAAAAAATATAATGACATTCAAGTATTTATTTATTCGTTTGTTTGTTTTATTTAGTATTATGGTGTTCCATGCTTAACAGTGTATCCCACAGCAGGCCAGTCAATGATTTTCCGGCAAGAGGCAGGGCCTTTATCAAATATTCAGGTGTCAAAGAATTAGTTCTACTGTTTATTTTCAGTTATCCCATGTTATCTGTGTAACATGAATTTCTGCTCTGTTTTCTTTCAACCCCCAGCAACATGGAACCCAATTTGGATTTCAGTTTCAAGATATAGAAGAGCTGTGTCGTTTTGTCTGGTCAAGAAGCCAGTCAACAGTAGCTACAGTAAGACGCCAAATGACCTGGACTAAAGTGGACTAAGCAGCTATTAGAAGAAACCTTACAACCTGAGTAGTGGACACAGAAGACTCGTTTTTCAGCAATGGGCTGTCTCATCATGATGGTTTCATTATAGCTAGTAGCTGCAGATTCATACACAAATACATCTTCACAGTGCATTCAATTCCATTCAATTCAATGTATTTCCACAGAGTCTTTCACAAAACAGTCTCCCTGACGCACTTAATATGAGTGTGGAGTAATTATGGTTAGGTGTAAAAGAAAAAACAACAAGAAGACAAGGTAACGGACAAACCAAAAGCACCCCAGCAAGAAGAAAATGAGCCTCTTTGGGGTGGACGGTGAACTGGCCGTCATCTTCCTTGGCAAGCTACCCAGCAGATGAGCTGCTGGCAAAGATAGCAAACATTCTAGAAGGAGCTGGGGTGAGACTAAGCTCAAAAGGTGCTCATCTATGCCAGAACATTTTGATATGGATGTCAGAAGGTTCTGGTGTGCAAAAAGGTTTATGGGTACAGGGAGACCTTGAAGAATAGCTACAATAGGTTGCAGATTTTAGCCCTCCAGCATTCCTGGCACCGTTGTTCATGACCAGGTTTGTTCAGAGCCATGATAGCAATAAACTGTAATTCCAGCAGTGCTGTAGTGGAGGTGTGTTGAACTGCCAAGTCTGATAGATGTCTGATGGATGGAATGACATTGAGGGGAATGGTACTATTAGGTTGTGGGGCCTGAGACACCTGCTTTGCAAGCAACAAGCAGATGGAGCATGAAAGAGATAGTTTAGAGGCAAATTCTGCCGTGATCTGTACTCGAGATGCATTTTGTGCAGCACTACTCACAGAAGGATCACTGGTATCTAACGGCAATACCACCTTAACTGTAGAGTTTTCAGAACATTCTGTGAGATAATCCTCAAAGAATTTGTTCCGCAGAGCCTAAAATTTACAGAGGCTCGCTAAGCTGCACAAATTAGCTAACCACATGGCGTACTGGCTCCTGAAGCTTTTATCGTCATTGCTGCATCGGGAGCTCCATGGGGTAGTACACTTTGGGGAGTTGCGGAGTGCAAGTGCACAGGTGTCAGTGTTTAAAAACCACACTGTGTTCCCATCCTGAGACATTTAATAAGCAGGGCCTGTTGTTTAGTGGTATACGTATCTCTCACAGCTTGTGATCAATCAGGCAGGATTCATAGGACCAGAATCCAGGCTACATGAAGCACCATGGGCAGGACCAGGCCTTATCGTATGATGAAGACACAGGAACCAAAAAACAAGCAGTCGGCCTCTTTCTGTTGCGGTCACAGTGCTTCATTGCCTTGGGAGACAATGCACATGTGTATTAAAATGCAACCCCATGTGTTAGGAGGCAATTATTGCAGTCAAGATTTCTCTTCTCCACAAGAAAACCTTTAAGCTGGAAAGGAAACATCTTTGTTACAACAATAGCAAATTCATCTCTGGTCAATAATCCCATTTCGCTGATCCTTGATTGACTGTAGAAGCCTGACAGATGGTGGATCTGCCAGACGAACAGACATGAGGCGTTGGATTCACGTGTCTGCAAGCTGAACTTTAAAAATGCCTCTCACTTGGTAAGCATTGCCATGCTGTTCATGCCCCGTTTAAAATATAAAAGTCTCAAGGCAGTAAATTAGAGAGGTGGTCATTTGCTTTTGCTTTATTGGGACTGTTTTAAGGATGACTCCACTTTACACTTACCGTATATTGTTTTCAAACTTGAGCATGCAGTAATTTCTCCATCTCAATATGTTGACGTCTACCCAGCGTCACATGATCCTCCTTGCTCAGGAAAGGCTTCATGGCATGATTTATTTGGGTAAAACAAGGTTTTCTACACCAGAAGACCCCTTTATCTCAGATTACAAGATCATGGGAACTCTAAGCTCTTCCATCTTCCTTTTTCCTGTCACAGCATTAGGAAGGTGATGGAATAACGAAAAGCAAGACAAATACTGTAGTATAAGGTTGGCTGCACGTCAGGTTATGATTTGTAATAACGAAGAAATGAATGATTCCGAGTGCTGACTTTTGAAAACAATATAATAATAATAATATAAATGTTTATTGACAAAAAATAAAAACAGTCATTGGTCGATTCCATTTTGGTATATACAACTATATCATTATTATGAATTATTTTGTCCACTGTCCTCGAAGTTCTTATAATTCTTTTTAATGTGATTGCAAATGTGCAAAGATCTTGCAAGATACTGACACTCTGTGCACTGGTTATTAGAAATAAGTTGCACGTTTGCAGTCATGGAAGCCATGCTTACAGCTACACACATAATGAAATGAGTAAAAGGTTTTATGGGATATCTTTATGGAAATTGTGCTTATTTGTCATTATTTTTTAAGCCATCGACATTCAATCAGGAGATTAACATTTTTTTTAGCCCGCAGAGGAATCGGAGCCTTGTAAGGAAGAGAATAAGATTAAAGATATTCTTACTTGCTGTGGTAGAGTGAAAACATGCCAATAGCAGGACTGGGGACGTTCTCAGACTGACAGGCACCATGTCAAGGAGTACACGTAGCCTGGGAGTTTGTGGGACTTGAAACATATGAAGGCCACTCAGAGATACCATCTGTAAGGTCTGTATTCTAGGATGTGGTGAAGATCTACTTTTGTAAAGTTCTTGCTTAACTACTATATTAAGGTACAAAGTGCACAGTGTTAATTCCTGGGGATAAAATGCTCCAGTCTTGGTAGTCGTGGTGATCCAGTGGGTTAAACCGCTCTAGGTTTCCCTAGGGTCAGCCTCATATCCACAGTTGTCCGTTCCATCCTTGGAATGTAACTGATCCTGTTCCACCTGGGACATTGTTAATCACAGAGGTCTGTTGGTAGCAGCACTCACCATTCATCAAAGAAATGTTGAAAACCCATGAAATAATATTAAAAAATGGCTTTCATAAGAGATGTACCGGGTCATGACAAGGATTTCTCTAGTGGTCATATAGTGTGAGTCTTTGCTTAATCCATACTTTGCCATTGTTGCCACTGGCTGGGCTGTACCAGATGTAGCATCTGTACTGTCAGTTGGCCATTAGTCTGGTGCACTCATCACTTGGGTATCATGAAAGATGATGTTCAATGTGAGGCAAGCACAACCATCGCTCTCTCCCAGCGTCCCGGGGGTCTCAATACAGCTTAACAATCCTTCAATATTGTCTTCAGAAGCGGAACCACAAGACATCCCACTTTTCCCAATTCTCATCAGCAAAGGAGCCACGGACACTAAAGCTCCATGCTCACGTGGCAGCCTGGCAAGCTCTGGCTAGATGGAGAGTTTTTTACTGCTGAATTATTAGCTACGGTTGTCCAAAGTTAATTGTCTTACCTTCCGGAGCTGTTAGCAGTTTTACTGATACATTAACCTTGACTGATGTTCTTAATAACCACCTGTTGGTATTCGCAGTCGTAATTCATGGCACACTGTGTCAATAGAAATCACTAATGGGAAATGATAGAAATATTAATCTTAATATTGTGACATTATCAGAAATGTGTATGGAAATAATTATTTTAATACAATGTCAAACGAGAGAATATGTCATATTACGTGTAAATATCTTAGTTTTAATGAATTCTCACAGATCAAGCTGGTAATTACTGTCACTATTGGGTCATTAGTATCATTTTTGAATGAAGATGAATTACACTGTCTTTCAAAGTGAACAGAGACCATTTGTTTATGGATATGTAATGATATGTGAAATGTTAAACTATGAAATATAATTTTTTCACTTATATGACCTGCCATTGCAATTGGGTAATAATCCAATAATAGCCATGTAATTGTTTAAAATTATTGAGTATTATTAACCTGATAATAAAACAAATCTCCTTGATTATTATACCTTCAGTTTGAAACGGCTGAATCATCCTGTCTTTTTCTATGTAGTAATCAATCCCTCCTCAGTTGTATTGTTCATATGTTTATCATTTTAAAAGTCCCTACTGATGTTTTGCCTCAGGTGCAAGTTGTTTGTTTTAGTTATATTGGGAAAAGTATTATTTTATGTTATAGAAAATGTGTATTTGTTTAATAATTTGTGTTGTCATAATTGATAAATGTCATTGATTAATGCCATTATTATTAGCCTTATATCATCATCATATTATTATTATTATCATTAATAACAACAACAATAATAATAATAATAATAATAACAATAATAATGATTCTTGAGTTTTTTTTTTTACTTTTTACTGGACACCATATTGGATCCTTTCAGTTAGCTAATCACTGGACTGTACACATAAATGATTGAGACCCTCCTTAATATTTAGGTAGTGTAATGTGACAGGTACAATTTCTGCATTGCAAACCCAACACTCTGTTGCATCCCTTACTGTCCTGCAGCTTTCTCGCATCCCACTGGCTGGAACATTAGCTCGCTGTCTGCTTGCACCACGCAGAAAAAGCCTCTGTTATCGGGAAACAGATCGGCCGGCTGCTGAAAGTGAAATGATCAAACGGTACACATCATTATTGCACTGGACTGGTTTCTCAGTCTCCACGTTATCAAATATTAGAACATACTGTAGCTGTGTAAGATTATTGAAGAATGGCAGTTATCTGCTTGCTGTCAGTCACCTATTCTGACAGGAATCCTGCACTTTCAAAAAAGACGTCAACCCACACCCACATTGGTCTATGACAGAGACATTTAATCCCCTTCCAGCAGGGAGAGGGAGGGTGTCCGATATGTTTAGCTGATGTTGTCATGCCAGGAATTGATCTTTTAGGATATTGATATTGTCATTTAGAGTGCAGCCGTTACGAAGGGGAAATATGGTAGTGATGGGACAAATGAGGCTTTAAAGCCCATGGTGGGTGGGAGTGTCCTGAGCTAACCAATCAATGATGTAGCTAAATGAGGCTTCAAAATTGATTGGCTAGTATAAGATGCTCCCACCCACCACAGGTTCTGAAGCCTTATTTGTCCCATCACTAAAATATGGTGCGCCTAACAGCGCTGCCACTTTAGAACCTGCAGTGCAAATTTGAGTTGATCCTCCCATGCGTGATCGTGGGAGTGAGCTGATCTTAGTCTAAAAAAAACTCAGGGGAAAATAAAGACAAGTAGGTCTTCCTCTTTTCTTGGCACCAAAGGCCCACACTGAAATTACAGTGTTGTTACAACCAGAGGCAAATACCCCTTTGGTGTGCTACTGCACTCGTGCACATACACACACACACACACACACACACACACACACTATTATTATTATTGGTTGTAATAGCATTTCTGGGTTAGTGTCACATTTCACACATAACTGTCATTTTCTGACCTGCACATCAAATATAAAAACAATTTGAAAGACAGGGATCTTCAATGATGGGGGCATAGGAGCTAAGAGCAATTATTAAAGGAAGGTGCAGGGTTGACAGAAGCATTTTATAAGAAAACAGCTCTCTGGCACTTTGTGTGTGTGTGTGTGTGTGGTGTGTGTGTGTGTGTGTGTGTGTGTGTGCCGGTGTGGGTAACTCCTGTGCTACTTCAGCATCCCCTTTTCTCATAAACTTTAGCCTGTAATTTATTCTATCTTCTGGTCAAATGTTCTGCTAACATACAAAACCAGTAAGCCCACACGGAAAGAACACCTCGCAGTGTGCAACAAACTTCTTGGGTTTAACAATTCAATAACATGTTTTGCATTTAATAATAATGATGTGACTTTCATTAGACAGTCATTATCATAAAATTTACTCGTTGATGTATTTCCAAATCACAGTTTTCCAAACAAGCTTTTTATTGAATGATGCCACTTTTTAAAATGATGTTGCACTCTGTCAGTCAGATCCAGCTTGTGATTGGATCCGAGTCTTTACACCGTGACTGAAGTCAAAACTATTTGCATCACAAAAAATCGAACACGCGCAACGTCACCATGTTGCCATGACAAAGGACCTCAGGAAGTCCCTTTTGGAAAGTTCCAGTTAAGCCCCTTTTCCGCCGACATGGTTTTGATGCGGTGCCGGTTCAGCCAGCACCTGTAGCGTAGAGTGCTGATTACACCACATACACGTGTAATCTAGCGAATACCAGTAGTGTTGCGTTCTCCTAAACATTAAAGTCTGATCTGGATTTCTGAAAATGGCTTTCAACTGCGTAAAGACACCAAATTGTCATTGGATTAAGATGGCTCGATAACACTTTTCCGAAAATGACTAAACGAAAGACTAAAAAAGACTAAAACAATCTTATAACTATCCGCCGATGCCAATCTTCTTTTTGTTTCCGCTTAAATAATTTTTAAGCAATTTGTATGCCATATGTAACATAGTCATCTAAAAAATGCACAGGCCGTTAAACAAATACTCCAGTTCCCTAAAGGAATAATTACAAGATGAAATGCCGATTTGGCAACGTGTAACCAGGCTTGCCTGTGTATTGTGTTGGATTATGACTTTTTTCGATAACTGATCCACTGTTCCGGGGCAGAATATCGAATCTGGAAATCCCTATGTGAAAACAAGCTGCCAGTTATTCTACATATAGTAATACTTGGAAACGGGATGGGGTCCGCTGGCTTTGCTTTGTGTTGCCGTGGGAGCAGGTCAGTGATGTAGCTGATACTTTTGTCAGCGTGAGTTAGGCCCTGAAGGTGGTAGAAACGACGTAGCTGCAATGTTAAAATGATATCATTAATACATTAAAATGACAAAAGTCTATCATTTTTATGAGATCTTGTGACATGTGACAATTAAAACTACAAACTAGCTGGAAAAAGCCACTCGAACTGAGTTAGGAAGGTGTCATGAGGGGCAAAAAAAGTCAGAAATTAGTGTGGTGGAGGAACATGGATTTTGGATGTATCAAAGAATGCAAAGAAAGCTGACATTCTAGGTCATGCAAACAAATGATTTTTCCATCAAGGAATAAAAAACGGACCATTCTGCAATCACTTGACTTCTCAGAAACGTCCACAAATCTAGATTTCACACCTTACGTTACAAACATAAAACAATAAAAACATAAAAAACAACCCAAATATACATCTTGTATTAATTCAGATTAAAAATAATCATCCCTAATTCATATAGTATACCTAAGTGAATTCAAGCTAATATAAACCTAAACCTGACAGTTGAACAAACTTGTTTTGTGCATGTGCTCTTTTGGAGTAAAAATACTGTCAACAGTCATGTGTCACAAACATCTCGTAAAAACAAGATGATTATGTCATTTTAACAAGATAATTATGTCAGTTTAATGTTCATTATGTTGTTTTTAAGAAGTTAAGTGTGTTGTAAACGGCGCGGATCATTTAAGAGTGGTGTGCGGGGAGAGGGGAGAGAAGTTGGGTGCGAGCAGAGCGAGTTGATAGCCTGCTCAGTGTGATGGCGAAATAAATTAAAAAAGGAGTCTTCAGACCAAAAGAGAAGTGTGTGCCTGGTTCATTGCATCACCATCTGCAGGCCAGAAGGACGGGGAGTTAACCCCGAAGTTCGAGTAGGATAACTTTGGTCCTGGAGCAGTGCGACCGCATAAGTCTCCCCTGCGCTTCCAGAAAAGGTTAACAAATGCCATTTTAATATGATAATTATGTTTTTTTTTTTTTTTAATGTGAGAATTATCTCGCAATACACTTCTGTAAAAAATATGAACAATTTCCACAACAGACAAAGTCGAATGCAGTGATACCCCTATGAACACCTGTGGAAGGAAGAAAATGATGGTGAACAAAATAGAAAGCTACGTAGCTAACGTCACCTATGTTGTGTTCACTATGTGTTATACAGCCTAAAATTTCATTTAAAGTGTTCCATAGTTAAGTGTAGCTGATTTTACCTCTTATTCTGATATATTTTAAAGTCTCATGTCCCCCATTGTCATCTATGATGCGTCATTTGTAGTAATTGGGGTGGCGCTGTCCCTATTCCAGAAAAAAAAAAAAAAAAAAACGTGGAACATCCCATCGCTTTTGGTCTCAGACATTCCGTCATGGAACAAAAATATTCTGCTGGTGATTATGAGCTTGACCTACATCTGGTTCTGTGAGCAATGTCACAAGCGTTTTTAAGGGCAGGAATTTACATATGGACTACCAGGGTCTTACCTACTTCTCAGGGAGGAAACTTCCAAAGACTCCAGAATAACTTCAGCCTGAACTTAACTCCTGGATATGACAGTGTTGTAACTAATCCACCACTACATCCACAGCACTGCTAATTTTGACTCTGTCACTACAGATCCCGAACTTGACCAGCTGATTCAGGCACTACAATCTCCCTCAAGTATCTCCAACAGGCCTCAGTGCAAGATCCTGCATTCTTCCCACTCAATAGCTCCATTTCCACAGACTAGATAAGTTCCAGATGAGTTGGACTAACAACCATTGAGTTAGAAATTAATTAAACAAATTCTGTGCAGTGGAGTGGTTCTGTACTTTCTCCAGGTTAAAGTTTTCCACATAGCACATGAGACCAAACTGCAATATATGACCAATGTATGTTGGTCAAGGACAAAGAAAGACATATAAACCCTATTCAGAAACTGTACTTGTCCATTCAATTCCTTCAAGCTTGCCTTCAGAGCTATTAAAACAATGGCACCTGTCTAGGTTGAGGTACTCACCAAGACATCAGAAGACTCATTCTCAATGTTTAACTCGTCTGGGTTCTCAATGGTGAAATGAGCTTCTCATCGACATCAATTAAGCAGACTTCTTCACAACCTTCAAGAAATGTCTTGAAACCCATCTCGTATGAGAACACCTCCATTAACCCATCCTACCACTGACCTACTCGCAGTCTTCACTGACTACTCCATGATCATGACCTGTTAGCAAACACTTAATGCTCTTTTCTTGTGTCTTGCACTTCGCCTACAAGGAATCTTGGCCTAACAATTTTTTCTTTAGACAAACTCTTCAGTTATGTTTTAATAATATAAGTTTTTAACAATCCACATGCTTCTGAAGGCATCTGAAGTGACCTGAAACGATTCCCTCATTTCCAACACTGTGCCTTCATTGTCTACCATTTACATCCCACATGACACAAGGTGAATTCCTTGATGACTGTCAAGACCAAGGCAGCCTTCAATCTCTTTGAAACTCTTTTTGCTGGATGGGGGCTGCTCACATCAGTCAGAATAGAGTATTGCCAACAGACAACCATGTAACCTCCCCAGACAGGAGCATCAGATTTGGTCAAGATCCATCACTTTCACTGTGATTATAAGCTGCAGTCCTGGCCCTGCCCCATTTAGGTCATTCCTCTTTCACATAGGGTTCTGGTTTAGCATGTCAACCATCTCCACAAGGTGGCAGGACCAACAACTGCCTTTTCAGAGGTTAACACAGATCTGAAGAATCAGCTGTGCACCTGGCAAAACTAACAGTCAATTACCCCAACCTCATGAACTCACACATGTTCATTGTCAACGGAGCCATTAACCAGCTAGCCTTGAGTGTTTGTTGTTATCAGTGCGAGTTGGTCATTTTTAGCGTGCAGTTTATCTCACAATTGGTCAGTACATGTTCATTTCACCCCATGCCCTACATAATAGGTTTATCTAATTCTTAATCTAAAGCCTGACCACCTGAATATGGTCACTTTTAGAGGCACCTTGGGGGTTAATACAGGACCTGCTGCCACACTTGATTTATTGCAAACCGAGTTTGCCGGTTTGTCCAGCTGGAGGTGGTTGTCAACGCCACACATACACAGCGTTTAACAGCCGTGTGGTGTTCCGCTTTTACAAAAGTCATCACAGGTGGCAGCAGAGCATGTTTCAGCAGGATGCCCCAGAAAGAGTCGACCGCACATCTGTCTTTTTAAGTTTCATCTATCTTTTCCTGAGGAGTGGGCAGAAATGTAAAAACACTTTGACTTAAGTGTGCTATTTGTTTCATGCAACCACAGTACTATGTCTAGATTTTATTTCCAGGTAAGCGCTACCACTAGGAAAGGTACGTGAAAACGATACTGTAAAGGAGAACGTTCTGTTGTCTGAGCCAAGGAAAGGTGAGCCACGCTCTGCACGGAAAGCGGATAGCTGATTGACCTTTGACACAAGCTCTCCAGGTGGTTTTTGTGTGTGCGTGGTTGAGTTTTGTTATAGTTCTGCATGCAAGTTTTTCATATGATCCTGTGAAAAACTGAATTATGTCAAATCACAGGTTTATGCTGACTGAAAATAAAATTCAGACTGTGATGCTAACAGCTGCAATTTTTGAATTAGTGACCTTACACTAATTGATTTGCTGCTTGGAATAATCCCCAGTTTAACATGCAATTTATGGTGGCTTCTTCTGAAATGGGCCTAAATCACCCAGAAAGACACCTATAATAAACTGTTTTGACCTTGTTCCTAAATTATATTCTGTCTGTATAAGTATCAGTTAAGATTTGTCCAGAAGCTCTACTTGAAGCCAGAGCAATATATGAACCCAATCGATTTTAACCAGTTTGCTTTTGGTTATATACATAATGTGTATGTGGCCTTTATGCTGTGGAGTGACCTTCGCGTGCTTTCCGAGTTCCGAGGGTCTCACGTCCTTATACTCTAGCACTACAGCCCAGAGTTTTTTAATTAAGCAATATGATGTTATAAATGAATAAGTGACAAATAATCAATATAGTCTTCTGTAATAATGCCCCAAAGCCAGGGAGTCAACACATGGCTGATTGACATTTCATCACACAAATTAACCAGGAAAGTTTAGACTCCTGCATTTAAATAAAATGACACTGCTGAGGTTGCAGTCCTCTGCCTGAAATCTGCCAAACAAATCACACCCCAAAAAAATTAACAACCGCAACTTTTCCCTGGGAGTGAAAACAGGACAGGATCGCATCCGAACTCCCTGGCTTCACCTTGGGAGTTTGGGCTGTGAAACTGGAGCCTGTCATCTGCCATTCAGATTGCATCTCTAATCAGCTTCAGAGATCTCCCCTTCTGTCCAGCATCTGCCCGTTAACGTCAATGAAGATGCTGCCATGTCCCTCCCCCTCAAATACGTTTTGGTAAAAAGCCAAAAAAAATAGTAAAAAAAACGCAATTAATTGTAGCAGAGGGGATTGAACACATTTAAGAGACTGACAGGTTGTATCATTTCTCTAAAATCATCATGCTAAAATGATGTGAACGCTTAGGGTTCTCTTAAGGTACGAAGCGACAAGCGAGAATCCATCAGGCATCAGTGTCAAGGCAGGGCTTTGCAGCTTAGTGAGGTCTACGGAGCTCGTTCTCTCGATCTCAGGGGCCCCATTGTCACTTTCTTCCACCAACAGCAGGGTGGAGACACTCCTTTAACTGTTCTCTGTTGTTCTCATCCAGAGGCATTCAGCTCATCTTCCCTTCTATCAAGTTCAAAGAACTGGTGTCTGGGCCCACTCCTCGACTCCGTGACATCATGGTGAGTGAAACAAACAGGACCCCCAACGTGGGCACAGCACCTGGCCAAGCTGCAAACCGCGAGAGCAGGTGGTCTTTGCACGCACATCGAAAGCCGAGATGTTTTACGGGACCGGCAAAGCGAAGTTAAAAAGTAATCGAGCTTCTCATCATTCAGGCTCTGCCGACTTGGCAGTTCTGCTCATTATGACTTAATATTTTTCCCAGCATGCTTCATTCATTTTGGTGATTGATTTTCTTGTGTGGGTATCGTCTCAACGCACATGCTGCACGATGGCGGGCTGCATGGGTACAGAGGTGAATGAGTGAACGTGAAACCCTCGTCTGCCATTCCTTGGAAAGTCTGCACAGTTTCTGGTAGTTAGTAGTATGAACATGAACACTGTTGAACAGGTAATAGACATGGTAGTATTTTGTTTTCCACACACCGGTGACCATAAATCCTGACACTTTGAGGTTGAATTTAAAAGGGATCATGGGTAGCAGTGGGAGAGATGGCTAATTTGTTGAGGCTCTTAAAACTTAGCACTACAACTACGACAAGTCAGTTTCTAATAAAAACCGTACAAGATGGAGAATACCATGGAAAACCTTTTTACTTTTCTTCTGTGATTATCATTTAAGCAGCTGGTAATTACATATATAAACACCAAGGGGTCACCTGCTTACGTACATCTAGCTACCCACTTTTGCTTCCAGAACCACTTCAAGGGTCGACACGGTGCGCATTCAGAGAAGCCATTCTGCACACCACAGTTTAACTCTGCTCTTATTTTTGCACTTGTGACCTTCCTGTTGGCTTTAATGAGTCTGGCCATACTCCTCTGACCTCTCTCGATAACACGGTGTTTTCAGCCACAGAACTGCCGCTGACTAGATGTCTTTTTGTTTATTGCACCATTAGACCGTGTAACTTGCAAAAATCCCAGGAAGGTGGGTGTTCCTGAGATGCTGGAACCTCCATATATGGCACCAACAATCACAGCATGTTCAAAATTGCGTAGATCGAGTATCTTAGCTGTTGTAATGCTTAGCCACACAATAAGCAGACCTCTTGACCCGGTCTGCATGCTGTATGTATCCGGTTTCAGCCACTTGAGTTGCTGTTAGGAGGTGTGGGCTATTTGTGTTAACAAGCAGCTGGTCCTAAAACTGGACACTGAGCGTCAATCATAGGAACAATGTTTTTCATGCAACCACGCGACAAAACAAAAATCTGACACCCAATCTGTGGAGAAAGGGGTCATGAAGCATTCAGTCTGCTGTTGGTTTCAACTTAGATTAACCTGGGAGTCCATCCATCCATCCATCCATCCATCCATCCATCCATCCATCATTTATAAGGTCTAATTTCTCCATCTTTAGTATGAACACAGCCACTCTACACTGATGCTCTCGCCATTTTTTCTTCTCTTCTTTTGAGAATATTGGAAGATATTACCTTTCAAGGATGTCCTCGCTTCTGCTCTTATCACCATGGGGACTGTAATTCCAAAAATAATGAGGGCTGATTTATATTTCAAAGGCTCTTCAGCGTTAGCACTGAAACTGATGAGAGTCTGCGATAAAGGGTTGATGAAGACAAAGGAGAAATTTCTTCTTTTTTCCGCGACGTGTATTCACATCGGGCTGGTTAAACCAAGGTGTTCATAACAATAAAAGCATTAGACGAGAATCAGATGTGAATAAAACGCCATAAAGTCACATTTACACCTGATGCATGTATTATCATTATAATGAGGTCACTTGTGGAACATTACGTAAAATTTATGTAATGTGACGCAAAATTTATGTAACACCTGAGAGAGCTACGCTGGGCAGACATGCTCTATCCACCCACCCTGTTCTGCTGTGTTCAGAGGAGGAAACCATCACAGATTCTGCATCCTCTTCTCCCAGCATGTCAGCTACCGAGCCCCCGTGCTTCGGCTGTGAAACCGGGGTTCCTCCATGCCGTTTTCTTATGGATGGAGCTGTAAGGCTAAAGCATCTGTTAAAGAGATCCATCAAAGGCCACATGTCTGACATCTGCTCCAAAACGGGCGATCCCCCCCCCCCCCCGCTGCCATTTTACTGTGAGTTACTTCTGCTTTGACTCCTGCACTCTGTCTGGCATCTTACACGACGGAGGAATGAACAGCGATGGAGTCAAGGCTCCGTTCATCATATCACTAGCTCTCGTTCTCTGTCCTGTGTTTTCCTACTTCTTCAACACCGTCTATTAAATCCGAGAAGTCCTAATTGGCTTTATGCGAGGCCTTTTCTTCATTTATCCTTCTCCAGGCTACTTACAACGCCGATACTAAATCTTCGTCAAGCTCTTCGGGGCAGCAGTGCTGGGCAAAGCACTATATGAAAATGTATCGGATTGACTTAGACTGATTGAAATTCCAGACGACGCCCACCCCAGGTAAGAAATCATTTTACTTCCTGTGCTTGGAATTGTGTTCTGCGATATCTACTCATCGTGCCATCGATGAATGGGCATTCCACAGAGTGGCTTACAAAAGGACTTTCATCACCTCCCATTTTCTTGACAATAACAGGCCCTTTAAAGGCCGTTACAATTAAGAGGCAACATGTGCCGCTGAGTGAGGCCGTTGCATTGTAGTTTAACACACACAATTAGGAAATCTGAACCGTGGGTATTAATGAGTGAGCGACTGTGTGGCGCAGAGACTATGCCTAGTGTGAACAGAACCGTACTCTAAACACATGCCCGCCCCCCTCCCAGCCCTGTCCGCTCCAGAGGCTGGTTTACAGCCACCCGGCCTGCTGAAGTGGCATCTCTGCAGCCGCTTATTGCTAAGTGTTGTTTATTGTGGCTTATTGTGCCCCAGCATCTCAGCTCATACTGTGGGGGGGGGGACATCAGTCAGAGGAATGGCGCCGTAAAGTCGGGATACGGACGGCTTTGCCTCTCGTTACTGAGGCTCGCTGGGATTACAGAGTCAAGGAGGCGTGCCGGCAGAAAACAGACGCCTGTATGTTCAAGATTTCCGGACAAATCTCCCTGAGGACTGACACAGGACACTTCTCATCTCCTCCCCCTCCTTATCACATCAGGCTAATGGGACAGAGGGTAATATCTATTTTCTGACCGATAAGTCCCACCCCCCAAACCGTCTCACTTCAAGCTCACATTAGTTATGCACAGTCAATCCTGGCAGCCGTCCAATCAAATAAGGCTAATGTGTGCTCCTCCTCCAAGCTTGACTGATATATTTGGATGAGACTGGCACACTGCCCCCCACCCACACCAGTTGTGACCCCTGATTTTCCTGGCATGACAGACATAACCAGTGACAAATCTTGGGACCCATAAGACATATACACATGACCACTGAACTCACCTAACAAAAAGGATGGGATGTACTTGCTTGATTAAAGTGCTTATTCATTGAATAGCATATCAAATGCCTTTATCTTTAGACTCATATTTCAGTTTTGCACATGGACATTTTACTGCAGCAGTTCAAGTACCTTCTCGATAGAACAACAATAGAATGTCCCCTGGGAATGAAACCAGCAACCTTCAGGATGCATGAGTCAGACCTTTAATTGCCATGGTATGTGCTGCTCATTGTTGAGGACTAGAGCAAGAATCCCATAGTAAGAAGAAGAGATGGTCTACCAACCGGGGCACTGGCTTCTATTCAAGGGTAAAGGCAAACCGAGGCAGGACATTTGCATATGAATATTGAAAGTCTCCATCCTGTGTGGGTGAGGACTTTTTAAATGACATAAACAGACTGATCTGATTTTTGAAATCCCCTCCTGGATCTTGTACAGAAGGATGTTGCCCGGGGGTCCGAGAGATCACCATCTCTTCCTTTGCCACTGAAACCCACGACAAGTCAAACCCTGGTCTGCTTGTGACGGTCTAATAGAAACCAGTCGAAATTCATCGTTTGACACGAAACGGTCGCCTTCCTGGGCATAGCTGTTTTTTTTTTTTTTTACAATATCTGCCTTCTTTGATATGTAAAGCAGCTCACTTTGCTTTAGTTTGGAAGTGTTCAAGGCTTGGATCTCACTGGTGATGACTCTGGTGAAGACAGCGACAGTGCGTGCTCAGTGTCTCCTTCGTTTCTTGCTGTACACCACATCAAAAAGTTCCCACAAACCCAGCAAATCTCATCTATACATCAACTGAAGCCAGCACAGGGTACAAGGCTGGATACACAAAAGATGGGCCGTTTCAGCAAATATAGGCTTCCGCAGAATCATCTGTAATTTACTCAAAATGCCTAAAATACAATAACCGTATAATTATAACCACGTTACATCAACGTCGCGCCATTTCAATCCACAGCCAAAGAGATGAGCTTTTAGAGCTGATAAATAATTCAAAATAGAGCTCAGACAGGAACTATTAGATGTGTTTTATTTTTACCCATATAACTTGTGCCTGCCTTGACTGAGAAGGATGCCACACGACACGCATGACGTTCCATTTAGACTCATTCTCTGTCCCTTCATGCTTCCGGTTTGAAGAAGTTGGCTATGAGCAGAATATTTAGCGCTTCCGAGGATCAAGTGCTGAGAGGCCGTCAGGATTACAATTGCAAATGCTTACTTTTGCAGCTTGTATAAATTATCATCCTAATTTCAGGAACAGTTTAAAATGTGCCCGAAGTTCTACCCTGACATTAAAAATAACTAAACCAAGAGGGAGCCGATGGAAGGAAGGAAGCCATTTATTAAATATCAAACTCTTATCTACAAAGCTGGGCTGAGGAAATTTCGGCATGAGCAGTGCAATACTCCAGAAGGTCAAGTACAAGATTTTTAATGTCCAAACTTATGCAGAGGTAAGCGTTTATCAGAGAAGAACCTTTGAAGGAACGCTAATTTTGCATGATTCGTATTTCTGCAGACTCATTTTTGATTGTCTGCATAGCATACTGAAGCCTGTTAATGAAGCAGGTACTTAACTTAGTTATTGGTTGTGGGTAAAATGGCTGTCAAGGTATGTCAACTGATTGTCATGTCTAAGACCAGACATCAAACTATCATGACTGGGAGATCTATTCATCCTTCTGGAGAAGAAGGGCTTAAAGTCACACCCAAGTAATCATTTTCTGGCTACTCATTCTGACTTCTCCAGGTGATGCTAATTCCTTCTTGATGTGCAGCAAATGTTCCTCATGAGGTATATTTGCTATTCAGTGAAGATCCTAATATGTAGATTGAACGCCTTCCCTAAGGTCATGGCTAATGGCAAATAGGCTGCCAGTGGTGCATCAGACCAGAGTGACTTTGGCAGGCCGGTATGGGATAGCTTGGACATCTCCAGTCATTATATCAAGAGAGCTGATTTATCTTAGCAGTGATGTGTCATGTAGCTCAAGATAAGACTGCAAGTTTAGATGTAAACAAAATGAATCATAATATGTAAGTTATTCAAAAGTATTTCTAACTCCAGAAAAAAGCTATTTTAGGTTAATTCAAATTGAAATAAACCAAATCCCAAGGTGACATCGTGTTCATTTGCAGCTTTTTTTAAAGAGGCAAATCACAATGTGGATGTCACATGTAGGATGAAGTCCAGCCCGTGATGTTGCCCTGTACTGAAAGCCCTTTTCTTTCCACGGGATCTTTTGCTGCGTTTCCATTTGTCTACATGATGTGAGATGTCTTATTGTATTTTAAGCAGAGAAGCCTGCATTTATGAGACACTTTTATGCACAATACAGATGAGATTCAAGGTCATACCTCAGGCTCATCCACTTGAAGATTGAATGAATCAATGTCCATTAGTTTCATAAAATCTATGAAACTAAAATAGACATTAAAGTGATGTATGGTTAGGAAATCATTTCTTTTTGTTTTTTTTTTTTTTTGTTAATAGCCAAAGAAGCGTCACGGAAACATTTGGACTGGTGGGCAGTGGTTAGTTCCATTGTATGGCCATCATTAGAATGTTAAGTATGACAAATGAACTCTGCTTAGCTAATTTTCTAAATTATTTTCTAAATTAGAAACAATGATAATTGGATGTGAGCCGAGAAGATTAGAAGTGAGATGTCCATATTTTTCTTTTCTCTTTTGTTGCTCCTAAATCACAACGGTAGAAGGATAATACCCACTGTCCTGACCTACCACTTTCTGCATTTCGAACTCTGACAGGTAGCTCAGTCGGATCTAAAACATAAATCCCCAAAGAGTCTTCAAGACGTTTCCAAGAATCTTGAAATGAGATTACTGTATCACCTCAGCTGCTTCTCCACCCTGACCTCTGCTGCATGCATGTGTCTCTATTTGTTCAGCTCCCTTGTATCTCAACTGAAATTTCCTTTTATGCTGATTTATCTCCTGCCATAATTTTCTGAGAAGCAGCTAAGAGCTCAGAGATACTTTACTGAGTTAGAAATAAGACAGCCAGGATTTCGCCTGAGGAATACCGAAAGCTAATATGAACATTAACAGAGGAACGCGTTGATTTCAGAAGGTAGATACCATAGACTAACCACATGCTGCAAAGAGGTTCGATCGCCAACGTAAGGCATGCTAAGGGCATGCTGCTAGGAATTTTACATTGAATTATCTTTAAAAACTTGCTAAAGGGTCATTTTCTTTATCTGGTATTGTTTGTGAGTCATTTATTACTACTGTGTTGTCATTAGTATCATTTTTTTGTAAAGCCGGATGTTGTTTGTATTCACATCTATTTCTTTGTTGTTTTTTTGTCTCTGTGTACGTGGTCAATAGTTGGGATTGTTCAGGAAGTACGGCAAAAGTGTTGTTTCCTTCTCTCAGTGAAATGCCTGTATTTTGATACCCTTGGTTGTAAACTTGCTTTTTCTTCACTTCCTACATGTGAATATTTTATTCTAATTACTGGGACTTGTTACGTAAATGTGGTTTAATGAGACTTTTTTTGTTTTTGAAAAAAGGACTGGCAGTTGAAGTGTCCTGAGAAGTCAGAGGTCTGAACTCCACCATGTCCCCTTCTTCCTTACCACCACCCCGACATACAGAGACGCAACACAGAATCTGCAGGTGCCGACGAGAGGAAGGGAACAGCCAGCTTCTGGCGGTGAGTCATCAGACGGTTTACAGGAACATGTTTTAAATTTGCTTCATTGTGTCTAACATGCCTAGCTGATGTATTCAGTATCGTACGTCGGAAGATGGAGTTGGTGCATAATTGTCATTAACACCTCAAACTAATCATATCTCATGAGGTCACCACACAGAATATGAAATAGCAATAAATGTAATCTGTAAATATTGCAACCAGAGGCATCACTGGCAATCTTGAGACTCATAAAGGCTCGTGTAGTACGGTGTTTCCCTCACCACTCACATATGGTTGACTGGATCCCAATTCCACACTATTTTTTAAGTGCTATGCGATGCCTGTGTGATACAGTGAAAAATCCCAAAGGGACACGAGCCAAATCTCCCTCTTTTACCAGATGTCTGTTTTATCAGAGGCGTCAGGTTTGTGCACTAATCGCGCCAAGCTGACAAGCTTGAGGAAGCAAAATACCAGCGGTAAGGCTATCGTGCATCTGCACAGACAGATGATGTGTGTTTAACACGCTTACGTTTAATTCTAAGGCATCCTCTTATATCTACACATGTTGTGTGAACATATTCCATATAGTTTAATAGAATAATCATTTGAAGAAGGATTGAGGTGTCAATGAAGTATCATTTATAATAATAATAATAATAATAATAATAATAATATACACAGCCCCATGCTCTGAAGAGCGTGAGACAGCCCACGCATGCCCAGCTGTGCAGGTGACAGGGTCACAGAATACGCCCCACCGACCATTTACTTAACTGCTGCCCCATGTTGTTTACACCAGCAAGTTGTGTACCAGCAAAACCAGCAAAAGTAAATATCACCAAATACCAGTGTGCTCCAACAGAGGTGAAGTGGATGCCTGTTTGACAGTAATGTTTCTTGGACCATTTCTTTACCACGGAATAACATTACCCCTTTTTTATAGATACTATCATCCATCCATCCATCCAACCATCACCCATTCTTCCATCCATCCATCTGTTTATCCTGATCAAAGTTGTGGGAGGGACCTGCAGTCTATCCCAGGCAACACAGGGAACAAGGCTGGGATACACCGTGGACAACATGGTTGAAATTTCCTCCGCCATTGCTGAAAAAAATGGATTAATACAGGTCACTGCTTGTGATGTCTGGTTCAATTTCAGTTTAGTTTTTTTTATTGTGCCCTTCACTACATAGCTGTCCAAGGTTAATAAAATCTCGCCCAGCATGACATATTATCGCTTTGGGCTTACTCTCTAGAGACCTCAGGCCCGGGGTTCCATAAAGTGCTTTGCAACTCTGCTCTTTGTTAAAAGTGCTATATAAATATAATTGAATAGAATAAATATACATAGAATAAAATATTATTTGCAGAATAGTTTGGTTTCATAATCTAACTGTTCCCTTATTTGGAAAAAGGTTCAAAGGAAATAGGTATGCCACGTTTGTGTTTCCATGTTTATGCCAATTGCCTTTGCCCTGATTGCCCTCATGTGTTCCTCCTGTCTCTTGTTATTTAAGGCGGTATCTCGCCGCTTATCTTTGCTGTGTAGTTGTGTGACCACTAGTTGTCGTCCTTGTTCTTTTTCCTGAGTTTTCCCAGCAAACAGTTAACATTCTCATAACTTTCAATAACGTTCTCATTAGGTTCTTAAAAAGTTCGTTTGTAATGTTATATAACTGACGTTCCTTTAACGTTCTTCAAACGTGGAACGGGACACAACCAAAAGACAACATTGTAGTAACGTTTTTAAAATAACGTTTTTTCAAAAACGTTTCTGAAACGTAAAGAAGAATGGACATAGACATTCTAACAACTTAAGAACAACGTTGTAAAAATGTTCTGCTAACCCAAAATTGTTAGCTGGGTTGTCTGTTCAATCCTAGTCCCCGTAATCCAATTCTTGCCTTGGTTCCATTTGAGTTCCTCATCTTTGTTGCCCCTTACATCCAGGTCAGATCCCAGTGGTTAGTTTCTCATTGTTTATTATACCAGCCCTGTTTCACACTCGCACCCGCATCCTTGCTTCTCTATCCAGTGAAAATCATGACACTGGCCAATCAAGTAGCTGTTAGAGTAAGTGAAAAGCTAATCTAGGTTAACATTTAAGGGTGACTTTAGATTCCGGAGAGATTATATATATACACTTTGACCTCCTTGACTAGGTAATTAACATCAAAACTG
>JAACJT020000002.1:16569807-16586307 GCA_009936485.2 Gymnarchus niloticus | reverse complement strand
ACCTCTTGAGCCATGACACCCACAAACCCCTAACCTCTGACACTAGTGTTCAGCCACCATACCTAAACCCCCAGTTGACTAGGTAATTAACATCAAAACTGACCTCTTGAGCCATGACACCCACAAACCCCTAACCTCTGACACTAGTGTTCAGCCACCATACCTAAACCCCCAGTTGTCTTGGACAAACATGAGTGTGGAAATACTTAATCTTCCATTTATGAATTCCAAATTACACTGCATTACGACAACACTTCACGTCATTAAAATGGCTTCATGTTTTTAATGGTAATTTCTACTTCCAGGCACTGGTAGCTAGAATAATAGAAGAATCATTCAAAGGTCCCAAAGCAGGAGTTTTCGGGTTGTGAGTGTTTATAGCCAAGATCCTCTCTGTGGCTACAGATTGGTAGCCAGCTCAGCCAACATCCAGAGCCCTAAAATCCCACAGATTTAAGCACTGTCACCTACCATGCTAGGTAATTTCATAACACGCAGCATGAAAAAAGGCTGTTTAAAAAAAGAAAAAAAATCCGGTAATTGATGTGACAAAATTTCCCCCAAAAAGACAAATAACATACGGTGGCAGATAACGTGAGTAGATGGATGAGTCTGTGGAGATTCTCAGCTGTAGTACTGTTGTGCAGAATCGTGAATTGCTGAGCCACACAAATGTGCAAAATCACACGTTGCTCTGTATAAATATAGCACTGTTTACACAAAGCAGCGCCTGATGGCTCGACATGAGAAACCGCCAGGACTTTCATATATCCGCCTTTCTCACGGTTGCTCCTTATGTCAGAGCAATCTCAGAAAATTGGAGAACGTTCAGTGTAATTGGCCATGCTGTAGAGTTAGTCTTCCTCAAGGTCATAATCATCTCATCTGACTTTTATAAAAAGGAAAATATTGGCTGTTTAATCGCTGCTACAAATACAGAGGGGGATATAGAAATACTTGTGTATGATTTTGCATGTATTAATTACTAGAAAAACAGCACAGCCTCACATACGATGCAGTCTAAGCTGACGATCCCTTCAGCAATGAACATGAGGACTGTGTGCCTGAAAATGCACATATTCTGAGGTTACTGGCAAACGATGTCAAAAGCTGTCTGGAGGAAGCGCAGACTGCTTTTGTATGCTAAATGAAGGAGACCAATCAGATTTATTTATACAACTGAGGTCACAGTCCTATCATCTTGATCCATTAGTCTGTTACCCATCAAACTTCTGCTTCACTTTATCCTGATCCAGCCAAGAGAACCAGCCCTCTTTATTACTGCTGGATGCTGTTTTCACCCCCTTTCTCACTGCAGACACATGACAGAGAATGTATTGCTAAAGACCGGAAAACCAAAACGGAATGAAATCACGAGAGAACCACAAAATAGAGGCAAACCACAAGAGAGCCGCAAGACAGAAAATAAAAAGGGCTTTCTAAGAGACTGTGTTAAGATTCTCTCCGAGAGGGTGCAAGAACAGAACCAAGAGGCAAGAAGAAAAAAAAATGGGCTTTACTTGGGATGAAAGTGGAGTTTAACAAAATGGTAAGGAGGAAGGAAAACAAAAGGCATCCATTTTGGTGTATAAACAAGGGCGGGGCTTCAGGTATGAAAAACAGGTGTCGGGACACAGAAGGCCCTCTGTATGAGAGCTAGCTTGGCAATCGGGTTCTGGGTGTGCTTTACTGGTGATGAAATTAAAGAAAACTCAATGTTATGTAACACTATACAGTGACTGGAAAGGAGAAACGTGCAAACTACGTGGGTGAGCTTGTCACCTGACATTGGCACAGCCCATGAGGTCTACACATACAAACATTGCCCTAAAGATCTAAGTCACAGATAGAGCAAAGCCTGCTGGCAAGGGCCGGTGAAAGAGCAGGGGCCACAAACTTAAGAGCATTAGAAACAAAGCCGACCTGCCCTTTCCTGCACGTATAACCTTCTGCCCAGAACAGCACCATCGAGTGGTTCATTACAGTACTCCCCCGCTGTGTTACCCACCCCTCGGGATGCACAGAAGTCATAAAGAATCCAGCAACGCCACCACACCTTCTCCTGATTAGGACACTAAATGCCTGCAACATTAGGGGCCTTTTAGCAATTAGCTGGCCCGCGCCCGGCCACTCTGCACTGGAGTAAAGTACTCTGATTGTCATATAAGAGCCTTGCTATCCGCGGATGATCAGAAGTCTGTCTATTGAAAGTTCGCAAATCTACCAGTGGCTGCAGTGACTCACCATGATTCATCATCGGCATAAAATAAGTTTACTTTTCTTAATATAACTGACATCACAGGTGACTGAGTCGAGCATTTAGAGAACATTTATAGGAATTATTGACGGGAATAGTGTCACAAGGAGAGAACTCTGCGTTCAAAGCTGTTTTGATATTTTATACTGTATATATATTTATACACTATGTTCTGAATTCACTTCCAAAAAACTGTCAGTCTCAGAACAAGTATCTCCTAGCCTGCTGTACAAACAGGTTGCAGTGGCTGCAGTGTTTTGTCACGTGTGGGGACCGCAGGTAGTGGAGCAGGTGTCACACAAAAAAAGAGTTCGCCATCCGGGACGTGAGATTCCAAGTGCCGCAATCAGGCAAATCCATCAAACCAGAATAGGGGAGAAGTAATTAAATAAGGAAACAAAAAGTCAGGAAGCATCCATTAGGGGAACAATGCTAAAGCTATTTAAAAGTATGTTATTGATCCTCCAGCTCCCTAGAATCACAGAGGCACAGCGAGCTAAAACAAAAACGAGCTGCATGCCTTCGCCTGCCAGTCCACGCCTCACTTTCTGTGTATCAGCTCTGCAAACCCCTCAGAAATTGACTGAAATCCCCCCCCACCCAAATCAAAGGAGTCCATGTCCAGCCATAAGCCCTACCAGGGGGAGGAGCCATGGTGTGGCCCCAGCATATGAGGTAGACCCCATTTAGGGGTCTTGGCTACTTGACTGTTGACGTTAAGGGACAATAAGCCCACCCCCCACACACACACACTAACCCCATGATCCCCAGGACTGTAACAAAACATCAGTTCTGATCCATACATATTTTATATCCCCCCCCAACTCTATGCCAACTCAGAAGCGCGCATGGTGTAACCATGCCACTTACCAGCTTGACAGACTGTCAGCGGGACCATCAAATATGGGGCCATCCCATATGTCATCATGAAATGTGAGAAGAATATTCACTATACATAAAACAAGGAAATCAGAGGACTACTCTTCCGTGACATGGGAGAACATTCTACTTCAGTTTCAGACATACACCTTTTCAGGAAGATATATATATATATATATATATATATATATCCTATGTCACCTGAACATAAATTACAATAGAAGAAATGTGATTGACTCAAGATCTTAGATTACTTAGCCCTAATCATCAGTTCTTAATTAGATAGTGATAAACATAAAGGTCCTGGTGCGACTCAAACCCACAACCTCAAACTCCCCTCCACCACCATTCCTCCGCAGTAAAAGGTGACCGGGAAATGGTTTTCATTTTATTATGAAATCCTTTGAATTTTTAATTCCACCGAGCCAGCCTGTCTAATTACTGGCAGTGCACTCTGAGTGCAGGCGGACAGCAGGTCAATGAGACGGCACTCAGGAGGCGGCAGCAGTTTTGGCAGGACGGGGTCATTGAACATAGAGAAGTACACGTCATGTGGCACCAGCGAACGGTCACAGGACGAATACAGTAATCAAATCCAATTCTAAAGAACATTTTGAAAACAAGTTATTACAAAACAGTTTATGTGTGATTTTCCCAGGAGGTGAATCCCTTATAAGAAGTTTGAGTATAACTCTTGAAAAATATTACCTGCTACAAAGTTTTTGTAACAAAAAGATTCTGTAATGACTTTGGGGAGAGCAAGGATTGTTTTGGGATTTCGGCTGTGATGACTGCCAATCCCGTGTTCATATGTTGGAATGCACTAACTGTAACTTGTAAGGAAGAGCTGAAGTTCATGCAGAAGCAACTGAAGGCGAAAAATCAAGGAAAATAAAAGCGCCTACTGGAAGAAAATGGAGGACAAGATGCAGACAAACAACAACATAAGAACAGTGTGGGAAGATGAGGAAGATCACCAACTACAAGCTATCTGACACAGCAGGTGGAAGGAGACATACAGCGTGCCAGTGAGCTGAATCAGTCTTTCAACAGATTCGACTCAGGGAACACTGGCCATACACCTTCTAGGATTTCATCCGTCCACATCCCTCCTCAGGAACTCTGCTATAGTAGGGTGTACTAGTGAGGGGGATGGAAGGGAATACACGAGCCTGGTGGACAGCTTTGTTGAATGGTGTCAACAGAACTCCCTCCATCTAAACATCAGCAAGACCAAGATGATGGTGGTGGATTTTCAGAGGAGTCAGTCCCCCCATATCTCGGTTAGCATATGGGGGGTGGACGTGGAGGTTGTTCAGACCTGTAAGTACCTAGGGGTACATCTGGACAGGAAGCTTGGGTGGGATGCAAACACCGATACCCTGTGTAAGAAGGGACAGAGCCAGCTGTACTTTCTTAGAAGGTTGAAATCCTTTGGTGTCAGTGGGAGGCTGCTCCAGACCTTCTATGAGTCTGTGGTAGCAGCGGCCATCCTCTATGCCGCAGTATGTTGGGCAGCAGTATTAAAGCAGGGGATGCCAAGAGCCGGAGCAAGCTGCTCAAAAAGGCTGGTGCAGTGCTTGGGATCAGTCTTGACTCCCTGGAGGAGGTGGTGGACAGGAAAATGAGCAACAAGCTCTTGTCTCTTATGGAGAAGGCTTCTCACCCTCTGCATGTGACACTCATGTCCTAGAGGAATGCCTTCAGTGACAGGCTACGTTCCCTAAGGTGCACCACGGAATGTTTTTGCAGGTCCTTCATTCCTTCGGCCCTCAGAGCATATAATACTGCCTTGAGCTAATCTTGGTACAGTCGGACAGCCAGCCAGTCACCAAATAGATAAGTGCAATAGTCATAATTTCTCAATACTACTTATTACTTATTCGTACAGCTTGCACATTAAACCATTGTATAACAGATTACTTTATTGTTGACTTATTTAAATTTTTTTTTTTTGCATTATTGTTGTTTGTGTTATTGTAGTGTGTTGTTGCACTTGTGCTTCACTTTGCACAGTCAGTTGTTGTGTACTTGCACTGCTTGTGTCACAGATGGCTCTTCCATACGGTCATTCTCGCACTCGTGCGGTCCTCTTGCATTGATACAGACTCATTACTATTATACGGACTGTGACTTGTGATGTACAGTTCTTTATCCTTAATCTTCTCTTTGTTAACTGTTGTGTTGTTATTGTCTATGTGTGTAATATTGTGTGCCTTTGCTGCTGTAGCGTGTGAATTTCCCTTCGGGGATTATCTATCTATCTATCTATCTATCTATCTATCTATCTAATGTGTCCAATGGGAGAATTGAGACTCTACAATAAGTGTAATAGGAGTGGTACCTCACATCTGCGGTGCCCCCTGGTGGGCAGGCTGTTACCAACTCATTCCAGTGCTCTGGAGAGGTCAGGCTGGACATCCATCTGGGATACAAGCATTGATGGCGAGCACTCTAGACCTGAACGAAGTGAAAATGGAGTGAGAAAAAAGAGGAGGGAAGGAGAAACACCAAAAAAAACAGACAACCGTGTCATTTGATGGACAAAGGTGCAAAAACCTGAGAAGAGAAAAATAGCTCAGAACAGACAGTTGTCATTTTGGTCAAATAATGGCAAAACAGACACTGATTGTCAATAATTGAGACAAAACCTTATGGCTTTTTTAGAGCAGAAAGGGCAGATATGATCTTACTTCAGTCATCAGTAAGGGGGGACACCAATAGAACATGGATGGCGTGATTTTGTAGGAAAATTTAGACCTGTAACTGCCAATGGATTTCTAAAGGTTATGGTAATAAGGTAGGTATGTCATGTACTGCCATCATTTACCAAATGATGTCATCTTTATTTGCTAAGATTACTGCACTCTTGCTAACCATAATAGGAAATATTCGGTAGAAGCAAATGAACTTTCTGCCTATATGCACAACATATTAAGACAATTTGCCAGATTGCAGTGCTTCATAATTCAGCCAAACCTGTCTTGTGTATAAATATCATCATGTTTACAAGTAAGTACCAGCATATATTAGGAAGTATCAAATACGCTGGTGATTCAGTCCCAGAAAGTTTTCCAGCTTGTAAACTTAAGCCATGTGTTATTCTGAATTCCATGGCTTTGGTGGCAGCCATTAAATGCCAACTGGGGTTTCACTTCATTTATGTCTCGTTTGAATTATAGATCGGACTCATTGGCTACATACCGGATCTAACTGATCGTTGTTATTTTTTGACCATTTAATAAAGCTTCAGATACAAAAACAGCAGTATCCCCACTCTTGTTTGTGATTCCTTAAAAACAAAAATTCACTCCCAGCCCACATAAGTTATATCTTTATCACTTGTCAGCCAAATGCAGCCAGAAATCTTTGGGGCACAGGGAGATATTCTGGAGATAATAAGCTTTTATTTACTGATCCATACCCAATACATCTGAAATAACCACCAATGTATACAGCCACACTGAACTTCTATTTGGCATTGCTATAATTACTGCCAGCAAGTTACTATTCTCAGTGGTCTATGGTTCACGCATCGTGGCCTAAAACCCCCAGGTGAATCGTGGGCTTTTCACCACCCAAAATGTTTGTCTTTGGGATCCCTCTCTGCTGGAAAGCTTAAAAACTCAAGGGCCACAGCAATGGACTTGTGCTGCAAACTGTTGTTATTGTAATGCATTCCAGACAGCCATCATTAAGAGGTTTATGGTGACGGGTGTCCAGCAGCGTCTCTACTCGTATGAGCCGTTTTGGTCACGTGTTTATGATGTGCCGAACAGCAGTCACGTATGGCCTGTTATTGCTGTTGCGTATGAGTTTATAACAGCAGACATAGCTGGAGACTTTGGAACTGGAGAAGTCGATACAATGCATGTATCAGCGGATTTAAGGCATGTAGACGTGACCTCTAACTGTAAAAGTTCGAAGGAGTCGATTCTGTGCCAGGTTTCCCAACAAGTTAATTAACAAGGACTGTTTTGTCTCATGGAAAATGGGGGGCTGTAAAATCCCATCTTTAATGCCACATTATAATCGAAACATGAAACTATTCACCAGGATCAATATGGCCTTCCGTCCATGACAGGCATCCGCTGTCTCTTTCAGCAACCCAATCTGATCCAATCACGTGTATCTATCATTCACACCCTGCCCTGCCTCCGGTCAATGGGTCATTCCACTACAGTAATCAACAGTCAGTCATCATCAGAGCGGAAAGTCACCATCATGAGATGCATTTAGGATTTCACCTGCTCTGTAATCTTTGCTGATTTACATGTGTGCTCATTTTTCAAAGAGCAGTTGCCATCCCCGTGTTTCATTGTTTCTTTGAGGATATTTACTGCGATGCCCTTTACCACAATGTCCTGTGAAGCCCGTGAACATTGATATATCAATAAATAAATAAATAAATAAATTTTGATTGACGGTCATCATCCCCCGCGTCAATCAATCTGTTCACTGACTTGTTCATTTCAAAGCTCAGGAATCTCTAAGCTTCCTCGTTGTCCTGAACAGTCAGCATACAAGCAGAATGCTCCTTATGATTGATCACCAAACTCTGTACGGAGAAAAATGCCCTTGCCTGCACACTGGGCTCCTTGCATATTAATGCTCAGTGTCAGTTTGTAATATAGATCGCCCATTTGGCCTGAGCAATTCCCCGGTGTAAATTCCCCTTGGTCTCTTTAACGCACACTGGCTGGCACAACAGGAAGGTCAAAGGACAGGATGTTACTCTGCACTCTGGTATCTTGGGCTGGTCATTCTCTCAGTTGCATGAGGTGCCTTCTCACTTTGAGTTTTCAGCATCTCGACTCCTGTGAAATGTCGGCTGTGGCTTTAATTCAATTTAACACCTCGGTAAATGTGCACGGAAGCAAATGAAACATGAGTGACGTGTCAAGAAACTGTGTGAGCACCCCTCACGTCAACCAAACAGAAAGTCCACATTAATAAGCAGGAATCAATAGTAAACATTAAAGATTATAATGTGTGATTCCAGGCAGAAACTGAAAAAAGTCCGAAAGGGGAATAAACAGAAATGAAACATTAACTATTTCATTACATATCATCCATCCATCAAGTTTTCATGCCATTTATTGCATAGGGGGTTGGAGTGAGCCTGGGACATATTCCAAGAAAAACAGGACACGTCCAGGACGGGACCCGAACCCATCACAAGACGCATGTCCATCCACATGCAACGGACAGTTTACTGAAACCAATTGACCTAACCTCATGCTTTTGGGTGGTGTGATCAAACCTGGGACTCTCACTGAACACCTGCAGAAACACAAGCACAGCCAGATAAACCCTAAACACACAAAGCGGGAGGGCGAGAATCGAATCCACATCCCTGGAGGTGTTAGGCTACTGCCACTGAAGTACCCACCGCGCAACATACATTAGCCAAAATATGCAGTGCAGAACCTGTGCAAAGCGGTAATTAAGATAGCCAATTTATCTGTGCCAGTGTCTCAGTACGGCTGCAGACTATAGGTATAGCTTACCCTTCTACACATGTGCACAACTGAATGCTAACATTCCTGAACAGGGTCATGAAGGGCACATAAAACACCCCCCGCAATAAAATCAAATGGCAGAGGTGAATAATAATTCAGCGAGGACAGCCAGAAGAGGACAAATGGCAACATTAAGGCGATAATCAATGGCAGAGCAAAATCTTCAGAAGGCGACACACAGGCAAGGAAAATGGACTTTCACTTCCACAATTTCCCCCATCACATTTTCCAAGGCGAAGAGTTAGGAGTGAACGTCTGGGAGCGAATCTTATTACAGCTCACAAGAGAATGCGTAATCAAAGCAGAACTTGGTGCCCTCTGGTGCCTCCGCGCACCGTGAGAAATGACACCAAGCCTCAGGCGATCTGGAGCAAGCAGGAAGATCGTGGACCCCCGGACCACATTCCCAGACAGAAACCCTGACCTCGACACAGATATGTCAGGAAGGTTACCGTGTGCCTCTCCTCACGTGTAACCGTGGACACGTTGTAATGTGGGCTACAGCTTACATGCCAGCTTGTTTGACCATAGCCAATTGTTGGGCAGCTTTGAGCGTTGCATCGTGGGATCGTATCTGGGACCTTCTGTTCCTTTGATGCTGTAGGCAAATGAATTTTGCCATGCAAACAATAAAGTGTCTGTGTCTTTCTGTCTAAAAAACCAGACAATAATATGCCTTCTGCTTCTCACAGCATGCCAGCCATGTATTCTGCACTTAGACAGCCATTCCACCCATAATCATCGCTTTTGAAGGTCAGCTATTATTCCATTATTCTGTAGTTTTCTTTTTTCTTTTTTTTCTCTGAAGCTATAATTTAGCTGGAAGGTCAAATAAACCTTGACTATGTGGAAAGCTGATTCTTCCTTCAAGGTCAGTCATCTCTCATTCCTGTGTGTTGGAGGTGTCGCAGACCCCCGGACGTACGCCTGTTAACGATTGCCAAGATCCGAGGAGCACAAGTGGTTCAGAAGACAAGGGTTGGTAGTAAAGCAGGATGGGGAACATGAGCTCAGGCGTGTATTGCATAAACGTAGACATACAAGCACCACAGCTCAAAGGAAATGAGAGGGTCAGAGGAGAAAAGGATAAACCCTATTCTTCCCAGAAGCCTTTGGGGAACACTATCAGAATGATGAATCCATCCTACTTCTCGCTGTGACAATAGTCTATTTCAGTTACAATCTCAGGCACGCACCTTCAGATGCCCAAAGCAAAGATTTTTGGCAGCCTATTATTTTGGAGCATTAAACGAGCAGCTGTCAGGCATGTAATGTCTTTCATCTGATCGTTTCCTTTTCACTTTCAGTTCCTTTTCGCTCAAATGCTAAAGCCCCAAAACTGAGAAGCTGCCCAAATCACAAGGTTCACTTAAGTTTGGGGGCTTTTTTTTCCAGCCAATCAGAATAGGCAATGCAAAGGGTGACCCATGACATTTGACCCCTTGAGAAAGTCCAGGCCTAACACACAGGGCAGGGCTCTACAAAAAGACCAACAAACGGAAGGTGACCGTGAAGGTGCTTGTGGACACGTACTGCTGGTTCAAGTCTCAGAAATTGCACTTCACTCATATCCTTAAGGAAGGTACGTAATTAATCTGAGCTGCTCCAGTAAAATTTCCGCTTGTTTAAAAGGGTAAAATGTAAATTTCTTTGGATAAAATACTGTAATAGTCCTGAAATGTTTTTGGGTTATACCGCCAGTTGGCCTTGGCTCCCAGGGGATTTTTCTCTTCTAACTAGTAGAGTTTTAGATTTTTCTCCTCCGTTGCCTTCTGGCTTTCTTCCATTCGTTCTCAATTAGCGAAGAACGTTAAGTGTTGTTACGCCCGTTATTGATAAATCTTTCAAGTGCTTTATAACAACAAAGTGGGGAACGGTGCTCTCTCTCTCTCTCTCTCTATATATATATATATATATATATATATAAAATATGAATTTAACTGAATGGCTGCAGTCTATGCTAATCTGTCCACTGATGGAAACATATCTACTGGGGATCTGAAGACGTTTTAACTGGAATAGAAGATAGGAGGTGCTTAGAACTTAGAATTAAAATAACAAACCAAACGTGGGTGTAACACAGGGGTGCTGTGCTGAGAGAAAATAAAAAAATAAGAAGCAAAATACCATGACTTCTCTGATTGGTGGATAGCTAGATGGGTGGGAACTGGGGGTGTTCACCCAGCAGAATACAGTGGCCGTTTTGATTGGTGGATGATTGAGGGGGCAGGGACTAGGGGCCTTCCAGGATTGTTAAGTATTGTTTATGTTCATCGGTTCCTAGTTGTGAATTATTCAGTAAGATGTTATTCAGAAAACGTGTGTCTCCTGACACAAGAGGTTAGCTGACAGACAATGATGATAGAGGTTGTTTATTAATCCAATAAAATAACTCGTATGCAACTGGTTGGCAAAATCCAGCACAGAAACTGCTGTTGAACCTCTCTGTGAAAAAATGTACACAAGTAATCTTAGCAAATTCCATAAAAAGAACTGGCACAAGTTGTGAGTTACCTTTTTTCAGATACAACATCAGCTAAACAAATAAATAACATGAAACCCAGTATCACCGTCCAAACAACAACGCTGGACAGGGTGCTATCCGAGTTCTATCAGCATGACAGTTGTTGCTACTGAGTGGTTCATCCATATTGATACAAAGGGGTTGTTGAAGAGAAATGAAGTCATTTCAAATAATTCCTGTGAAAATCTGAGACAGACACCAGATCAGCATGGAAAATAGAATAAAAGACACCATCAACAGGCCTCCTGACCTGGTGGTGGCAATAAGACAATCATGTCTTAGTTCTTCTAAAACCAGGGTGAAAGCACATTTGTTCACCGTTGTCTTTAATAGCTTATGATGGTGAGATACTTCATTTATTGAATGTGTTTATTTTATTTTACTTCTGATGTTTCATGCTTTCATGCTTTTTCTTCCTTTTTTTAATTTCTGACTTTCTCTAAATTTCTTTTTATTGTTTCTCTGCTTTTTAAAATGCCCGCAAAGCGCTTCGTAATTCCTGTGCATGAAACAGTGCTATATAAATAAAGAGCTAATTGATTGATTGATGCTAAAGTAAAAGAATTCAACAGAAGGTTCAAAATGCAGGAAGCCACAGTCCAAAGGGTCCGATAATCTCTAGAGGACACCCGTTAATAGGCCATAATACTGCTCAAACATCATATTGACACTGGGAAAAGGTAAGCGGAGGTTTATATTCTAGAAAGATCTTGCTGTTAAACCCTAAAATATATGGCCTTGGTTTAAGATGTAGTCTCATAATGCGTTTCATGTTGATGATGAGGAATTTGGACAGTATGAAACTCAACCCATTTAATTTTTTTCCAAGCAACACATTGATGTCTTGGCCTCAGCTAAATAAGATGATGTTCATTAACTTAAGCTGCGACCCCCACTCCCAGGTTGCCTTCCTTTTTCCGGTAGGAAGCCAAATGAAAATCCCTCCTCTGATCTCAAAGTACACCCCCCCCCCCCCAAATCAACCCCTCCTGAAAGTTAAGACAGTTTGCCATGGCAAAGGGACGTCCCTAGGCACTCAAGGGGAACCAAAATAACGGGGGCACTAAAGCAGAAGACAGACCTTTAAACATTTCAAGCCTGATGCGACATACCAGGATAAGCAATGCAAATATCCAGAACACTTGCAGAATCTTACTGCACCAACTGTGGTCTCATGTTTCATAGGGATGATAAATAAGAAATCGGGAGTCCATTAAAGGGCATAAACATGCAGGCTATTATGAGAACTGCCTAATCAAATGCAAATGAAAGTGGCAGGGCTGAACCTAAATAGAATACACATTGTTAATGTGAACGGTGCTTTTCCCAGGTTGGAAAACACATAAGACAAGTCTGAATTTATCGCTATGCTGCCAGCGTATCAGCAGACAAGACATCAAGCACGGCGGCAGAAACTGCCGCGAAACATTTATGAAATGTTTGTCTTCAGGAACCTGACAAGTTCTGCGGGACTTTGGTTGTGTAACACCGGGTGGAATCTCAATTACGAGACGGCGGCAATGTAACTTATAGAGGAGTGACATGCTGTTAGGAGGCTGTAGGGTTATCAACCCTTTAATCACTGGGACAAAGCCACATAAACCAGAATGGACGTTCGAGGTGGTACCTGCCTGCCTCCCCCCCAAGACGTGTGTGTGGGGGGGACAATTACAGAGCTTTGTGGTGAGTTAAGTGATAGCTACGCATGCTGCCAATCATTGTATGGCAGCTGGAGTGACTCAAGAGTGGCAACTGACGATTAGTCAGTAAACAAGGCTAAGTGACTGCACACTGCAGTAGATTGAGTTTAAATGGTGACTCGGACACACAGCAAAGATCACATGAAGTAATACCCAACCCTACCAGGCAGTTGCCGTATTGCAGGTGTTTGTGCATCGAGACAGTTTGTTTTTGTTTCGATGAATTTGACTGGAAATGATTTACAGCTAATTTGGAGCCCCACGCAACATCCGAATGACCCCTGTAGAAAGTCATTAGTATTTGAAAAAAGATTTAATCTGCAGCTGTACATGTTATCGACAGGAGATGTTGAGCTACGTGTAAAGGACCTCTTGTTATCATAGTTGAAAAATGAGTGAATGTGAACATCAGTTTTACTCCATCGTAAGAATGGCCAGAGATCCCCACTGACTCCAATCAATAAAAAAAAAACTTTTCTTTAAAAGCCTCATTGTAATTCGCCTTCAATAACCAGAACACTCTGGAGGTGCTTTGAAAACATCTGAATAGATCGGTTTTCCCTGTCAGAGAAACTTTGTTTTTTCTCAACGGAACTTTTTAAGCATTAAGGGGATCGTTTCTCTTTGAAGCCATCACCATGAGTTAAAGTAGGAAAAAAGTAGGAAGGGAAAAAAAATATTTTCCAGTCTAATCGAATTACTTGTGCGTGAAGTTTCTGAAAGGTGGCCTTGCTGTTTTATTGAATAAATTCTGTAATATATGCGTGAAAGTAAGACTCATCCTGTCCAAGTGTGCAGATGTCTTTAGGGTAGACTGAGAAGGGTTTGTCAAAGAGGGAGGGAGCAAAAAGGTTTTACCCCTCATAATCCAAAATTAGCCTGCCTTTGGAGGTACCATATTTTTACTGTGTTATTGTTAACTTATCACAGGAGCTCACTGAACAAATGGGAAGCCGGGTCCCGATGTAACGGTGACGTTTCCACAACTTGGCATGCCGTGTCATGGGGCTTGGCTGGCTCCAAAACACGGCTGCGGGGAGGGGAGATCCTCTCTTCTTTCGTAGGTCTTTCACTACCCCTTCACCCCCGGGCCCCCGGAGAGCCATGCAGCCAAGAATCATCCAGCCTGTCCACACAGAAGGCTAGCTGTCTCAGTGAAACAAATCCTAGGGGGCTAACATCACCCACTCCCACGTCAGCCCCACATGGAGGGAAGCCGGGTGGAAGTGGGGCTGGCTCTTCCCACGCAGCAACTCCCAAAATCCTCTGTCAGCTGTGCATCAACCATTGTGGCATCGGTTTCTCTTAACAACTGCTTCGTTCTTTAAGCTGATGATGCCTTTAAAGCCATTTCTCCTCTGTGCTGTAAAGAAACTTAAAGGCCACATTCACCATCCTGTGCAAAGAGAATAAACCCGAGGTCATTTAAAATGGAAAACGGTCTTAAATTCTTTTCACAGTTACTCACTGTCAAACAGTCATTCGGCTTGATATCGTTTGTACGTTAGATCATTAGATGGCTGCAGGAGAAGTGCCTTTAACCAATTTCACCAACTGCTGACATTAAGTTCAGTGCTTTTTGTAGTCCTTGGCAAAGCAAGTTTTTACTACCTGACTAAACAAATTATTATAACCCTTTCAACATACCGCTATTCGAAGGGACCAGTCATCTAATGCTACCTGTAAATCAAAGCGTGTTCAGCAGAAGTGAAAGCATTAGTCAGAGCAGAGAAAATGGCCCAATCGGTGTGTGTGTGTGGGGGGGGAGCAAGTCATTGTTAAGCACTCCATCGGTTCTGACTAGAACCAGGAGAGCTGTGTTTTATTAAAATTGCTAACAGGGTGTTTTACAGGTCTCGGTCCGCCTGGCTTGCTGGTCCAGAAGGCAGGTGTGGTCAGCAGTTCTGTGGACAGTTTCTCCAAACCTGCTGAACAACACCTGATGAACCTGCCTGACATTTGTAGGCTACTTTCTGTAGAAAAACACAAAAGTCCAAAAAAAGAAGCACTGGAATTGTCTGGCTTGGCTGCAAATGTCCTCTTATGCAAAGGCACTGCTGACAAGAAGACTGCATGTAGTCGTAATTCATACACAAAATGCTACAGGGTGTCTGCATTATTATACTTCGCAAGACATATGGGAGAATTCCTCGCAACCCTGATCAGGCCGAGAGCATAGAAGATAGATGTATGGATATAGGAGAATTATACATACAGTATAACTCATCAGTTTTACACACATATTCATTACATTTCACGTGTATTATATAGAAATACTTTTCACACATATCAAATACAAAATTCTGACACGAATATGAAGTCCTAGTAGTTGTGCCAGACTTGGTTACGTAAATAGGTAGGTATCTAGAAAGGTACCCAGAGCCTGGGGTCCACAGGCCAAAGACACCTGTTTTTACTGAAACAGAACAGCTTTCTCTAAGGCTCTGGCATTTCTAAAAGCCTCCCATATGACAGATGGCTTGTAAACGGATGAGTATTGGGACCGCGTGTGTTCTGGGGGGGGTAAGCTTTTTTAATTCAGCAAAGCAATTTGGATCGATTTTAAGGAAACTCCCAAAGGTAAATTCATCATATATCTTTCCTTTAGTTAGCAGCAGACCTGCACAGGACCTCCGCTGCAGGACGCAGCGACGCTCTTCACATTTTGGTCTATCCAGCATTCCACCTTTTTACCGTTCTTACAGTTTTTTAACTTTTTAGGGCTTTGAGCAGCTAGTAATAGAGCTACTAGTTACGATCTGGCTGGTCACGGCGAGTTCACGGGACACTCTATCTTCCTGTTTGTAGCTGACAGACTGGACCTGACCAAAATGATGCGGGTTCAAATCTGAGGACAGACACTGCTGTTGTACTTATGATCCACATCAGTAAGCATCCAGTATGTAAGAGCATGTAATGATTAAACACGCAGGGTTAAAGTCTTGTGGCCATCTCCACCTGACAATGACAACCTCCCCACGCTAGTTTAATACTGCATGCCAAATTCAGTCAAGCCACTTAACCCCTCCTTTATACCATCCCTGACAAAGCGGGATGACGCCCTGCAATTAGTGTGTAGGAGGTGGCAGAGGTGGAGACCGCTTTACGGCAGAGTGCCAGAGGCCGGCCATAATGACCCACACTAGCTTTGGAGTCACTCATAAAATAATAACAATAGATAGACAGAAACGGAGGTGTCAACTGGCAAAGGTCCAGTTCTCCACAACCAGCTGTTTACCTGGTCTCCACTAGTCATCCTTTCCACTAGTTCCTGTCACTAGCATGATACTTGGAAAGGCATGGGGAGTGGGGTGGGGTGGGTAGACTTGGGGTAGGGGCCGGAGTGGTGGGTGAATGTGTTACAAAGCCCTGAGAGGCCTGGGTGAGTCAGCGAAGGAAGCTCTTTCTGATTTTACCTCGGGTCAGCCTTGTCAGATTGTGAACACCATGCAGTGATGGGTTAATGTGTTCCTTCCTTTTCAGGGTGGAGGGTCATACAAAGAGCACGGCAAATGCTTCAGTGACAATGATGACACCGATTAACCCCCCCCCCCCCCCCCCCCCCCCCCCCCCCCCCCCCCCCCCCCTTCCCCCCCTCCCTCCTCCCGTCTCCCCCTC
>JAACJT020000002.1:16557623-16569707 GCA_009936485.2 Gymnarchus niloticus | reverse complement strand
CATGAAGAATCATTTTCACACATGAACTGGCCACCACAGAATCCTGACCTTAGCCCCATTGAATGTCTTTGGGATGTGGTAGAGAAGGCTTTATGGGGTGGTTCAACTGTTGTTGTCAAAACAAGATTCAATGAAAAATTAATGCAAATCTAGGAAGAAAAAAATGTTGAGACATTGCATAAGCTCGTCCAGACAATGTCATGATGAATGCTCCTCAATCAAAGCTAAAGCTGGTCAAATCAAGGACTGAAGTGTGCAACTTCTTTTTTTGGCCGGGCAGTGTATTTTCATTAAAAGTGGACCCACTGTCGCATTGTGGCCTCACACATCCCAGGTCAGGGGTTCATTCCTGTCCCTCTACATGTGTGCCATTTCCACATTCCTGTGGTTGGGTTATCTCTCCAGAGTCCAAAGTTTTTGTGAACTGGTGTTTCTAAAATTCCTCGTACTGTTTGTTTTTCCTATGAGGGACTGGCATCCCCTGCCTTGTGCCAAATGCTTTCTGGGAGGGCGTCATAGCTTACTGTGAGTCTGCATGGAGCAAGCAGTTATGATGGACAGACAGACTGACAGAAGAACAGATGGATGGATGGATGGACAGGTGCATGGATTTGTTGGCTGAGGATGAGTAAAAACCAACAAAACTTGGTGCACGTGAAGGCTGGGCACTTTAAGATAAAAGACACATCAGGCATTTAGGCTCAGTTTACACAGTTAAGACGGGACCTTGAACTCTCGGGTAACACACCTCCGCACACACATCACCCCAAAACCCCTAACAGCAACACATACTGCCCACGCTCGACTGGCCCACTACGTCTTATTGGGGCGGTTTCCGCCTTGTTGTCTCTTGTAATCACTTCTCTTCCTTCGCCCTGAACCATTCCTGTCCGTCTTAGTATCTCCATTCCTCACACCTCTACTCTTCATCAGACATTTCATCTACTCATGTTACACAGTTTGTTATTCCGGACAGATCTTAAAAGTGTTTAAGTGACTCATTAATAATTCATGAGCACAGGAGGTGGAGAGAGCACATTATTGTCTATCTAGTGTTCCAATGGTGGAATTAAAGGTATATTACAGCACTCAAAGCTGAAAAAAATGAAAGCAAAGAATTGTGGGCAAATCAATCCTCTAAGTAGATCTAAATGATACTTTCCATTTGTCCATTTGTACAAGTACATAGGAATTTTTTGATTCTTACACGTACTCTCCCATGAAACACACTGAAAAACAGATGAAAGCAAATTCTGAGGTCAGAGCACAGGATCCACCATATATCCAGTACCCCTAAAGAAATATTCAGGGTTTTAAGCCCAACAGTGAATCACTCTATCAACGACAGGATTTGAACCAGCGACCTTCTGGTTACAGGGACCTAACTCATAGAGCCACGTGTTGACCTAATATATGATACCATTAAAACTCCTGGGCTGTGAATACTAGATCCTCACAAGCCCCTTTTACCAGGGGGGGCTTGAAGGCCTGGTCCTCCTCATCCTTAAACTTTCCCCACTTTTGTCAGTTTCACTAATTTTCTGTTTCTCCTACAGGTATGGCATATCCCTCATTCTGACCTCCCCAACCCTGATCTACCACGCCATCCCTTGTCTTCTGTAGATCTCCTGTTGATATGTCAGAGCTCTGAGGACAGGAAATGAAACACCCCCACCACCAGTGTTGGCTTCCTTTATCAGAGTTGCCTGTTCCTCACTGCCTGTGCTCAGCTAATGAACTCATTTTGCACACAGAGAATGCTGCTTATCTTCACAGATACCTCAGCCCCCCTTCTACACCCCCCTTTACTCCCTCATCCACAGTCAATATTATTGTTTCCAGAATGCTGCGAGATTCCCCTATCTGCTTTTTCATTAAAGGCCGATTCTCAAAGAGACAGCAGGGAGAGATCCTGAGGCTGACTGGCATAAGGTGGGAAAGGCTAAGCAGGGGAGGGGGTGATATGAAGAAAAGATGGGGGTGGGGGTACCCTGTGTGTTCATGTGCAGGTTTCAAATGGGGAGATGTTTGACCAGCTACACCGTACGTGGATAAGGTGAGGGATACTGTTCTATGAGAAACAAACCACGAAAAGATAAAAGTAAAAGACAATTTTTGTGTAAGAAACAATCTGTGGCCTTGTACTATCCATTTAGACAGTTATACCTTACTCTTGGTATAAACTGTGTGTCGTTTACTACTGCACAAAATCCCGTTGATATCATTTTTAAATTTTAACGTATCATTGTCCGTTCTCGTTATCAAAAGTGCTGAGCGATATTGGTGCTAAGTTCATTTAGTATGTGGCGCCATCTAGGGTCCGCCTGGGGATGACGTGTGGTAGATGCGAAGCACAGATTAGTGGTTGTGCACCCAAGACCTAAGGTGCTTGGACATTTTGAATGTTTTTCTTGGACTGTCCTGAAACTGAGCAAAATACATTAGGTTTGTTCAATGAAAAATAGAAAACCAATTTAAGATATCGTCCCGTTAATATTCTAGATTAGTCTATGTCGGTTAGACATTAACTAAATTAAATTCATTACGAATTTGTCAGAACTCGGATTTATGTGAAATTAAAGTCGACATAAGGCGACAGGACAGTAGATGGGTCGTGGTTTATGGTGCTTATAAAAATACAAAGTAATACAGACGCACACACTTAATTTTAGTTTATACGTTTATGATTCGGTTCGCTTTTGAAAGTGATTGTTCTTGGGGCAACACCGCAGTATTTTTTCTCTTAAAGAGGCACTAAAAACAGACATCAAAAGGGAAACTGGTCACTTGCTGGTTAATCGCAGACGTGAAGCACGGCTAGAGTGATGTGACCGAAATCGCGTCCTCTGATGTTTTGTTTCGCTGAGGTTTCCATTTTATTATTACAGTATCCAAATACGTGTAAAATACGTACACACGTTTGCGCTGCGGTTGGACATACAGTAGGCGATATGAAGTGGCTATTTAAAAGCGGAAGTTTGCTTGGACAGCAAGAAAGGGGTAAGAGATCTGTGCTACGATCGAGATCTGGGACTTTAAACTATAGACAAGTGCCACTAGCCCTGGTCTTTACCTGCGCGCACTCCGCTGCTTACCTCCAGACTCCAGTTTAAAGCGACGACAAAATTACAGTAAGGAGTAACAAACTGGCCAGAGCTTAGTGGTTTATAAACATACATGCTACATTTCGCATAGGAATGTGTGCGGAAATGATAAACTCGTACGAGTGATAGACTTCGCTTGTGGGCTTACTATGTCCATCTTTCTGCTCATTCTGTTGCTCATCCTTCTTCTGGGTGTCGTCGTTTATGCTCCACCAGGCACCTGCAGGAGAAGACACAGGAGAGCAGCCACTGTCACCAACACTGCCCTCCTCTAACTCTAATATCTCGGTATTAGTGGGCCACTGAGATGCGGTCAAATCGCTGATTAATAACGTAACCGCAAATGAATGATTCTTTTTTCTTTCTTTTTTTTTTGAGGGGGGGGGGGGGTTAAAAAAAAACTACTTTTTAACGTTTCAAATTTGGCGACCAAGCGGTACGATTAAATTAAAAGGCTGTGTAAGTAAATTTTCGTTTAAAAATGTTTGAATTTGTAATTATTGAATGAACTTTGTCTAACTTAAAGCATTTTTAAACCTGTTCCCTGTGAACCTTAATTGTCTGATACGAATGAACAAGTGAAGCAGTTCACTTCAATAGCAGTTTTTCTATAAGGAGACTATTGCTGTTCATTCAGACTTGTGGAAGACGCAATATATTCCGTCATCGACTTGGCCCGTGGCATCATGAAAGCATACAGGGTCAGGGCTGACCACGGATATGTGTCCTTGTATACGAAATGGTGTTTCTGGCTACTTATGGACATAGCTGACTTTGGTTTGTGTAGTTAAACCGCTTATACAGCAGGTGCTGCGGCAAAGTCATAATCTGCGGTCACCACAATCTCTGTTGCCTTTGGAGAACAACTGAATAGATTCGAACTTCTAGACACATTGGATCTTTTACCTGCTTCCAAAAAAGGTTCCGTGGAGTAATGGGCGATGTCCTACTGTACCTGCATTCTGCTAAGCAGCCAGTAGGTGGCAACATCCGCAAGCCATTGGATACTGTATGGCCAGGCTACTCGACTCGCTCCTCGTGAGTCATATGCAGCTCTCCCACACATATTTTGTGGCTCTACAGGCATTGATAGTAAGAAGTGGATTCAAGTCTATGAATCATTTTTAGAATCAAATTCATGCAAACATTTGCACATTCAACCATCTGTCAAAAGAGGGCGCTCTAGCTTTTGTACATCTTGTTTTTATCTGCCTGCTTCAAAGTACAAATTTGCACAGCTACAAATGATGACGTAAGAAAATGGCGAAATGCAAAATTTCAGACGAACATGGCTTATTTAACAAAGAACGAATTTGCATTAACTGAAATAAACAATAAGCCTGTGTCTGAGTTTAGCAGTGCCAAATGCGCCAATATCCAATGTCACCATGAAACCTGTCATGCCAACTTCGGAAAATTACATTTTCCCCAGAGTAATTTCAGAAAAAAATAAATATGCTTAGTTCTAGACAGCTTTTGTGCCCAGCAAAATTTAGTACGGATGCAAGATAAAAGAGAGTGATCCCATTGCAGCAGCATCACATAAAACAGCATGGAATGTTGTAATGAGCCACAGGACTTTCTCTGGAGAGCTGAAGTGTTTCCTGAAGCATATAGTTAACCTCTTTATGCTGACTTTAAAAATAAAGATGATAACATTCTCTGGATATCATAATTGCAACTATCAGATTCTGCACTTCTCTGAAGAGTAGAAACAATTTCTGTTGATGTGTTTGAGAAATTTATTGAAGATTTAGTTTGGCGATCCTTGAGTCAACATATATATCATTCATGGTAGAGTTCATGGTGTGGGTACATTTTTTTTATTGCTGCTGATCTTGTTGAAGAAATGTTTGTATTTCCTCCCACTTAAAGGAGAGGGCATTTGTTTGGTCCTCTTGGAAGAACTTGAGGGATAAAATTAATCTGAGTAAATTGGTGTTTGGGGACCACCGATGGTGCCCTTTGGATGGTTGGGAAGTAGAAGACTGAGAAAGACACTAAGGATAGAAATGGGTGTCCACAATTTTTTTGTGTATCACTGCATCTGCTGTAAATTAAAATCAGCAAATCTGAAGGTAGCAAGTGAAAATGTGGTTAGTGAATTAAATCAGAGGACAATCATTAAAGCATTGACAGTTTTGGTCCTTAGTTTTAGAATATGAAACAAATGATTGTGAATGGAGAAATGTATTGGTAACTATATGTGTAGAGTTGGACTAGTAGATCATACGATCTGTACATGTAATCAATTGTTTATTCTGAAAGCTCTGTACTTTATTAGGGAACCCGTATGGAAGAGAAAGGCCTGAAGAGAGGAAAACACCAGGTGTGTGTTATGGTGCGGTGGGTGGGGAACTGAGGAACCAGAGCCTGAGCAAGGCCATGAAGAGAAGAACCAAGACGAGGAGTTCGGACCCCCGAAGCAGCGGGGGCCCAACCTAGCAACGGTCCCTAGTAATAAAGAAAACCAATCACTATTCGGAAAAATGAAGAAAAGCAACAGTCAGGGTGCGAGGTGGCATCTCCATACCAACACTACCTCATTGTTGTAGGGAAATTAGGGGACTGAGAGAAGCTTCTGGAAACAGGAGAAGCGTAAAGGGCCTGCCCTCCCTCCGCCGGTGGGAGCTCCTCCCAGAGACGGAGGAGGATCTGCTGTGTTGGTGCTTCACCTCACCGATCAAGTAAAATTTGTGTTAAAGTTTCTTGCTGCCTCACGTTTGAATGAGTAAACACAGCAGCCACACTGTCATGGCCTGGAACTGCACACTGAAGTTTGGTGGTTAAACAGAGGTAACACTTTACTGACTGTTATTGATTCACTGCCTGCAATTCAAGAATTTCTTCAACAGAGAGAGAAAACTGATTTTTCATGCGTCAGTAATGAAAAATTTATACCAGATGTCACTTTTCTCACAAACATAATAGGTCACCTAAGCACACCAATTCTGTAGCTACAAGGAAACAGAAAAATTCTCCCTGTTCTTCAGAGTAGTTTTGCTGTTTAACATAACCTATTTCTCTATAAAGAACAGCTTCAAGGAGGCCATTTTACTCATCTTCCACCCCTGAGTGCCTGAGTGGGTCAGTTATGTGGCATTTCCTTCTCCGCTGAGGTCACCAGCTATCTGGCTGAACTAGCAAGCAAACTGAATGCTCGTTTAAACGGCCTTAATGATCTTAACCCACTTATTTAAATAATCCATGCAAAGGAAAATCCACCGGATTGGCATTGAATAACTTCACAGTTTTTCACAAAGTAACATCCATCCAAACCAGTGAGACATCCTGATGTAGTAAGGTTTTGAATGCGTTTTTGGAAGGACATGGTCACTTTCAAATGTAAGCCACAACCTTTCTTTTATTAAATGGCAAGTACTGCATTTCATATAATGTCTGTTAACACATGTTGAGAGTTAAGTTTCTTAGAGTTTTCTTTTGTAAGGTTTATTTTTTTGCTTTACACGTGTAGGTTAGCTGTTTTTCTTGTCTAGTGATGTGTTACCATGGTTTCATCAACAAGAATTTTGTGTCAACTCAATTTTTATTAAAGTGTTAATTGCTGCATTTATTATTGTTTTTGAGTTTGAGTTTTTGTTGTTTAAAGCATAACCGCTAATATGAAAAAGCTTTAACTAGGTGTTCTAGTTTAGAGCATGTTCATTTTTAGTATTAAAGTAATTGTATGACCCTAAAAATCCAAGTTAATCCGTATTAGTTTGTTTTGTGCTGCAGTGCACAAGTCAACGTTTTGGTTCATGAGATTACTGAAGGGAGAGATTACTGGTGGGTGGGAATATCCTGAACTACCAATTGCCAGCATTGATTAGTAGTTTGAAATACCATTATAGATTTTGAAGCCTCATATGGCACCAGCATTGATTGGTTAGTTCAAGGTAGTCCCACTCACCACAGGTTTTGTAGCCTCACTTAGCAGTAGCATTGAACAGTTAGTTCAGGATCCTCTGATCCACTGAGGGTTCTGAAGCCTTATTTACCCCATGACTACCTGAGGTACTTGAAGTTGTAGTTTCCTGCTGTATGTGTGTTGTATTACCCTACATTATCCTGCAGGGGACTTCACTGCTCACTGGAGCACTGCTACCAAGGAAAATCAATGTTCAGCAAGCACACTTGCTTGGCCTCAATGAAGTTGTAGATCCACTGGTTTTCAAAATGAATGTTTTATTTCTACATTGCAAAATGTCCTGTTGTCTCTAATGTGATGTGTACGGTCCAGTGTTGATGACGTTCATGTCCATCAGTCACACTTTGTAGAATCCTGCTTCATTCATGTAGAGCAGGCCCCCCTCCTTGAAGCATCAATGAAGCCATCCCTACTATGAGGCTGAACCTGCTCACACACCTACTGTGATGCTTATGCTTGCAAAACAAAGGAGATGGTTGTTGACTTCAGAAGTACTGGGACCAACCACTCTCCACTGAACATTGACAGCTCACTTGTGGAGATTGTCAAGAGCACCATATTCCTTAGTGATCACCTGGCGGAGAACCTCACCTGGTCCCTCAACACCAGCTCCATAGCCAACAAAGCCCAGCAGTGTCTCTACTTCGTGCGACGGCTGAGGCCCATTTCTCACCACCCCTTCTCACAATGTTCTACAGAGGGACTATTGAGAGCATTCTGAGTAACTGCATCACTATCTGGTTTGGGAATTGCACCGTCATGGATCACAAGACCGTGCAGCCGATAGTGAAGACAGCCAAGAAGATCATTGGAGTCTCTCTTCCCTCCATCTCGGACATTTACACAAAGTCTTCACCCTCCTGCCGTCGGGAAAAAGGTACCAAAGCATTCGTGCCTTCACTACCAGACTGTGCAACAGTCTCATCCGTCAAGCCATAAGACTCTTAAACACTTGGGGAACAGACTAATACCATACACACACACACACACACACACACACACACTCTCACTTAACTCAATCATATCTTGTATTTATTATTATACTGTTACCTTCTTCCTACTCCCAGTGTCATGTTTACATCTGCTCTTCATTAATTATATTGTCACATCTTTGCACAACCTGCTACATTTTGCAACTTGTAATATCACAACTGTGTACTGGTTGGCACTGCACTGTATTCATCTGTACCACTGTTTTGCCTGGGCACTGTTTACAATGTTTGCACATTTGCACACGTGCACTTTATGTTACGTGTGGTTTTTTTGTAGTCCTGTGCTCTGTGTAGCACCGTGGTCCTGGAGGAACATTTCGTTTCACTATGTACTGTACTGACTGTATATGGTTGAAATGACAATAAAAAGCTACTTGACTTGGTGCAGTACTCTGTTCTGCACATAGGAGACATTGCAAAAGTCCAGGCTACATAGTACAACCAGGACCAGCCTTTCTCCAATAGGATACACTAGAGAATGCCAAAGGCTCCTGCTTCACTAGCCTCCTTCGGGGATGGAACCTTGAGAACTCGCCTGACGAGGGTCTGAGACTTACACAGGCAGAGGGATTGTGGGAAGATGGTGGGCGGCGTCATGAAGACGTTTAAAAGCATTGCAGGACAGCACAAGGTGGAATAGCCAATTAAACACAAAAACAGCACACTCAGCTTCTCAGATACCATCCTGAATTCAGAAGCCTATGACATCACCACCTCACTCATTGCCGTCTTTGTCTTTCCCAAGCCTTCGCCTCTATATATAGGCCCTGTGATGTCATTGTATTTTCCATTGGTTGTAGAAGAGCGGAGATTACCTGGACTTCATTTACCAACTTTGTCTTACCAGCTAAAACCTACTCTTTCTAAATCAATGTTATATGAGGATAAAATCAAAACCACTCTCCACGTTTTATCTACCTGCTACATTTTGAATATTTTGCAGCTGACAAGCTCCTGCTCTCCATCCACACCTCCATCTATTACTGCCTGCTCCATCCTGCTCGGTGTCCCCTCTACAGTCACCGTATCCATATTTCAGGCTCACTGACAGGCTGGTGACCATGTTGTCACCCGTCGCCCCCATCACCATGTGGCATAAGCTAGTCCCAGTCTGTGGCTCCCTGGCGTAATCTTTCATCCTTTTGTTTTCCTGAAGGCGTCTGACTTCCACCTACAAGGATGTTGCATTTCTCTGGTGCTGTTTTTCAAACATTGCTGCAAAACTCATGGCCTCTTCTGACATAGCTTAATTGAGCCAACCTTTTTACTGTCTAACATTTTATTTTTTTACATTTGAGTACATCTGTTAAGTTTACAGGAAATGTTTTCATAGAAAACTGGCAGGTGAGAATAATTTGAGACTAGAATTCTCAGCTAGACAGTATGAGCAAGTAGTGAAAGGAGGATTGAAATTGTGTTTCTTATTGGGGTAGGCTTGACTGGAATCCTGCTCCAGTCTCTCCTCCCACTCCAGTCTCTCCTCCTACCACTGCAGTTTCTCTTCCTCCCAATCCTCTCCCATCTGTCCTACACCCGCTTTAGGCGCGCCGCCTGTTCCAGTCTCTCATCCTCCCACTCCAGTCTTTCCTCTCACTCTAGTCTTTCCTCCCACCACTACAGTCTCTCTTCCTGCCAATCCCCTCCAGTCTCTCCTCCACATGCTTTAGTCTCTCCTCCCATTCCAGTCTCTCCTCATTTCACTTCAGTTTCTCCTCCCACTCTACTCTCTTCTTCCTGCTCCCCTCCAGACTCTCATTCCCCTTGTCCAGTGTCTCCTCTCACTCCAGTCTCTCCTGCTCCCACTTCAGTTTCTCCTCTTCCTCCTGCTCCAAATTTCTGCTCCAGCAGCACCAGTTGCCACTCTCCTCACATCTCCTACACATCAAAGATGTGTCCTCCTTGTCTGATAACAACCCTAGAGAGGGGGTAGTATGAAAGATTAAAGCAAGGGCTCTGAAATAACATTGTTCCGGGAAATCTCACAAATAAGCAGCCTTGGGGTCAAGAGCCAGATGGTTTTGGGTGGAGATGGTCGGGAGTGGAGGGGGGCTCATAGCAGCTGGGTTTCAGAACATTGTCCTGCAGATGCATACTTTGACTGTGGTGGAAATTGCGCAGGAGATACAGCTGACCTGTGTCAGCAAAAAGAAAAGAGTGATATATGACACGTCCTACAGGCAAATTACAAACACTGCGAAGACATGAGCAGATGCTTTTCTTCAAAGTGACATTTACAGACTACGACGATCCCCTTTTGTTCTTCAGCATAGTCACTGCCAGTTTCTTTCAAGATCTACAGCAGTTTCTTCTTCTGGGACCAGCTCCAGGTACCTTCTGGAGTTGAGCCCAGTTGCTTAGTCCACCAGCATGACTTTTGTTCAGTTTTGTACTGAGAATTTGAGAATCCTTGACTAACTCTTATTATGCCAGCTATGTTTTTGTTCCAAATCATGCAAGTGGGCTAACGTGGTTGGACTGTCATGGTGTATCATTTCGACGTAACATGAGCATGCTCACGACCAATGTTGTGTGTGTGCGGGTGGTGACAGGTGTGTCACGACCCATCAGAGCTGATAGTTAGGGACTAATGACTGTGCTGGAAGACAAAGCTGTGGAGGCTAAAGCTAGGAGTCAAGCAGCTGGGGAATATGCCTGACTGCAGGCTTTGGGGTGTCCTGTTTGACTCCTCACAATATCAAGTGCAGCAGGCAAACATAAACACCAAAAGAGTTATTTCAGAAAAATACAGTCCTTGTATTATATTCAAATTTATTTTCCCACAGAAAGGAAAATGAAGTACTAAGAAATATTACTCTTCCTGAGGTCATGGATCTTGTTGGCGGAAATCTTTGACCATTCCTCCATCACTGGAATTTCTGGAGTTTTTTTTCCTCCAAAGACCTTAAGACTTGTTGGTTTATTTTATTTGCGGCCTATTTTTTCAGGTCACATGATGCTTGGGGATTAAGATGGATAACTCGGAATGTTGATTTTGTCATCAGTCAGATATTTCTTCTTTCCCTTTGCTATATATGTTTGGGATCACGTGGAATGGCATATTTTCGGACAAGCTCCAGGCCCTTGGTAAAAGAAAAAAGGTTTTTGGCCAAAATGTCTTGGTGGTTGCTGGAGATCATGATTCTGTGTACATTTAAAGAGTACCTTGAACTTATGAAAGGCAAACTCCAAAACTGCCACAGTAGGTCTACAATTCCTTTGGTCCTGACCTTCATCCTTCCAACTCCATCAAAACAATGGTGGACAGTTACAAAAAGCACAATTTTGGCTCATCATACTGTAATGACCTTTTGTGTGCTGTTTTCAGCAGCTTCTCTGTTTTTCTTCATGATTATGCCTGACAGTAGACTGAATGTGTGTGACTTCCTTTGCATACCCCTAGGAAACAGGAAACCATTGGGGGCCACTGTAAAGTTTCCTAACTGTATGCTGTAGTTCAAAACACTGCATGTGGAGCTGAGTTAATTTTTTGTATAGTTTTAAAGAAAGCTTGGAAACTACATCAGCTTTGAACCTTGGATTTAGACAACATGCAGTTCTTTTTAACACAGGTGAGTTGCTATCCCCAGCACTGATTGGTTAATTCAGGATACTCCCACCCACCACAGGTTTTGAAGCCTCATTTGTCCTATCACTAGATATTAATCCCGAATACTCTCCTCTCTGAAATAAAACCCGCCCACTACTACCTCTTCAGTAATCCTAATCCCCATTTCCTCTTCTCTCTGCCTGACAGTAATCCATGCATGAGCGACTCACATACTAATGAAAGAGGAAGTGACAGGCAGATAAGCTGATTGCCAAAGAGGGCACAGAGACATGTAGGCATGCTGCCCACACTTTCATATGGTTTACTGGCATCTTTTAACACAGAGTTTGGATCTCCGTACAGCTTCCCTGATAACATACCTTTCCCAGGTGTTCAGTCTTCAGTGTGTGGTTCTCCATGTCAAGAGGTGGTACTGTGGTGGAAAAACAATCAACTCGGAGTCTAGAGACAGCAAACACTTTTATTACCTTGATTATTCAGTGCACAGAA
>JAACJT020000002.1:16544544-16557523 GCA_009936485.2 Gymnarchus niloticus | reverse complement strand
CCCCCCCCCCAACACACACACACACACACACACACACACACACACACACACACACACACACACACACACACACACACTTCTCCGAACAGCAGACATAGGAAGAAAACTGAGCTGGGGGGGGGAGGTGATGCGTGAGGAATGTGGGAAGCGCAAATCACGCATTTCTGCCACGAGAGCCGTGGAACAGTGGCACCATTCCCACAACCAGAAACAACGGTGAGTCGGCCCTCGGCGGATGCACAGAACGGAAGTTGCAGAAAAAGAAAAAAAAAACGCCTGGGATACTTTGGTAAAGGGGAGGCAATTACCAGCGTGTCAGTGCTACCGCGTTGTCAGGCCAGTGACAGTGCGAGGGAATGGTATCGGCACGAGTTTTTTCCCCTTCTTTCTAGCGCCTTCCTTGAGGTCTATAAACACAAAGTGTACCAAGGTGAAAACCATCAAGTCCCACAGCCAAGCCTTCACAGAGAGTAATGCTTTTAAATCATACACAGTAAAAGCAAATGAAACGATATATGTATACAGGCACTAGAAGAAGTCAAAGTCTCTGTTAGGTGATCATTTTCTGTCTGTAAAATTCCTTTTCTGTTCGGTTTGTTCCTGGCTACAATTTTATGGAATCAAGGTCAGCCCCTGAAACACGTTTTTAAGTTTAATGATATAGAAAAGATGGTGTCTAGGCATTAATAAAATAAAAAAAATGTTTGCTGAGGAAGAACGAGTGTCAAGGAACAAGACAGCAAACAAACTCAGGTGTCAGGGAGAATACAAGCGCCGTGCCGCATCTCAGCTCTGCCTGATTTTCAGCCCCTTTCTGCCGCAAGGCCCTGGTTTCTTTCCAAATTCTATTCAATTCTAATATGAATCAGCAATGAACCGCCCTTCAAACTGCTGTTTTCATGGTGAGTAAACAACGTTCTCGCAGCAAAAATACGGTGCGCTATTCAGGGTCCACGCTTTGGAGCAGGGAAATGAAGATACATCACACATGGCTTACATCTCAATGATCCCAATGCAGCAAACAGGGCCAAGGGTTTGGGGGAGTACGGGGGGGGGCTGCTCCGGGGTCCCTCTATCTCGAAATCGAGGCTGACGCAGCAGATTCCGTCGTTTCGCTCCCCGTGTAAGGTAAGCTTTTCTACTACGAGCCATTTCAGGCATGCAGAACAGTTGCCGGGGGGGCGGGGGGGTTATATAATTACCTCTGTAGGTGTTCATTAATGTGTGCTATCTTTACCGATAGCTTCGCCATCCAGTACACCAGTACCACAAAGACAGTTGAGGTTTATAACAAGCACATGGCCGCGGACAGACTGTGGACAGGCTGGCATGTGGGAACCTGTCGGCCCATGTGAGCCAGGCCACCCACACCCGCAGGTACGCTCTGGGGGACCACGGCGCCAACAGAGATACGGCATGCCGTCCACATTTCCCAGGCTTCACGGGACTCGCCTAGCAGACTCTGGTCAGAACCGATTCGTGAGACAACTTCGGTTTAGCTTTGTGTCTCACAAATCACCTCACGACAAGAAATTCGGTTTTGTTTTGCGTCACACGGACCACCTCACAACAATGAATTTGGCTAATTTTTACATTTCACGGACCACCTCACAAAAACGAATTCGGTTTAGCTTTAGTATCTCACGGATGACGAGTCCGTTCGTGCATTCCCATCTTTAAACAAAAGGATTCCCGTTCTGAAAGAGCCTAGGATTCCCGGGAGTCACATCCAGCTTGGTGACCAGCTTTTCCGTATTATGTTGCTGACACCAGTGAGGATACTGCATTACGTTCACCGCCTGAATATGAATGCGCCGTAAAGGTCAACCAAAGGCTTGTTCCAGTTTTAACATGAATCACCCCTCATACAGACACCATCCTGAAAGGTGAGATGATAGCTTACTCTGGAGAGTGAGAAAGGCAGTAAAACATGAAGAAACAAATATTCAAAACTCATTTCTGAGGCTGTTGGGGGGGGGCACACAGAGGAACAACAAAATGTCACATGACCCAGATGCTGCACGTGCTCAGAGCGGGCAGACTGAAGAACCATTGGCAGAGTCAAAAGGATGATAGGGGAAGCCCATTTTCACCCTGCTGTCCAAACACTATTAAGAGGATCTTCAGCAGACCTTGTCCGTGCAACGGTTTCCATTGTCTGGGCTCATGTGCCATCTGTGCAGGTTTAAACCAGCTTGTGTGGAAGCTGACTTGATTGGCTAAATATGTCAGGCCTGCTCTCATGATTTACATTCTGCCCAGATGAAGATGTAAACCCGGCTCGGTCTGAGTGCCAAGCCCATGCCGAAGGTTTCTCGCCCCCTCTGGGACAGCACATTTTACAGTACAGGAAAATATGCAGGATGCGCAAAAAAAAATCTGCAATTTACATCCGCGTTACATCAAACAAAATGGGGGAAAACTAAATCATTAACAGGAAACCCAAATTGTTTAAGTTGATGATGGTGGGTATTAGATTGTATTTTTGCCAAAAAATACATAAAAGCCAAAAATGAAATCAATTATCATGACCAGTGGGAAGGACTCAGTAAGTGGGGGAACATCCAGTTTAAACCCATAAGAGAGTGAGTTAAGCTGCACAGTGGTACCTCCAATTCACACTATACACCACGCTGCAGTTACCTGAACTGCAGACTGCCTCCAAAAACAGCTGCAGTTTGGACTGCGTGTCACAACGATAAAATGGCTGAAGAAATCCATTTCATTTTACTCAAAGCCGAACTGGTCCAAATCAGGTCGTAAATAATCAGATCAAAGATACATTTGGGGTTTTAGCTGAAACAGACTGAGGCGAAGCGTGCTGATTGGATCAGGCAATAAAACACACCGGGCTCACTCCCTTGGACTTAGCCAATCACCTGCTATTCTTTATGGCATTATATTTATAAGCATTATACTTCAATAAGAAAATATACCCATTTTCAATGCAAATCATATACAAACTTTCACATAAAAATAAAATTACCAGGACCAATGTGTTCAAAACTAAATCTGTGTCACACTCCAAATTAAAAGTGAAACCATTTAAAGTCATGTGTGTAATTTTTTACCCCAGGTTTGGCTAATTATTACTTTGGGGCTTTAATTAGCTGTAGTGCAAGTCGAACAACAAATAAAATTTTATACAGAGAAAAGGAGTTATTGGAAGAAGGAGCTCGTTTAATACCTCATATATGAGACGTCAAAACAAGTTAAACGAAAACTTATGAATATACTGAACCGTCCTGACTCAGAGAATTAAGTTTTATTTATTATACTTTTCAAGTTACATTCTATTCACTTGTATTTGAAATTAACAAAATAATAATAATTCCAAACACTCTTTAACTTAACATTTTTTTTTTTTTTTTTTAAATAAGTACTTAACCAAATGTAGTGCGTAGAAGCATCCGGAAACAGCAGACCACAACGTCTACCTTGAACGGACACAGAAATTAAAGTTTCAGCAGATATGACCGCGGATATCAATATTGCACATGACGTGTGATAAGATCCTGAACACGTGAATAACTGAGCAAGGGCCTGTAGACTCTTAACCATCGAGATGGTCTCACGTTTTGCAGCCACGCGTCTGCAGACTCGTGCCGATCATTTCCCTCCCTCTCCGGATGGATCCGCCGCCATCAGTCATACATTCCAGAATCATGTCACTATAATGCACATTTATCTTGGTTGCATATTATTAATAAGAAACCTTTACAAATTATTCTGGGATATAAGAGTGTGCTGATCGATCAATACTCGGTGTGCCGTCAGACGTCGGCCCGGGCGATAGCGAAAAGGTCAAAGATGCCGTTCCTCAGTATTACACGGCACCCGACTCTCAAAGCCACTGTACTCTGAAAAGAGCCCAAAGTGGACGCATTGCTATTCGTACGGCGATCCGAGAACTCACGGCCGAATGAGCATCCTTCGCGTCCGTTAAGCATTTAAATAGCGCTGACCAGTTTTAAATAACCCTCCATACAAAAATAAATTAAATAAGAAGTGAGGCCAACTACAAATTGACAGCTGACAGTGGTCATCAATTATTTCATTTTTCTTGCTGTTGCTAGTCCAGTTTTTTTTTTTTTTTTTTCTTTTTTCTGTACTGTTGTCTCTGTTCTCGGGTGTTTTATTTTACAAACTGTTCCACAGATACAAATAATGCAGTCTTACAAAATAAATAGAGGTACGCTTGCATGGCAAGCAGCTGTCTTTCGCCGTTTTCCCTTTGAGCTTACTGTCCCGGGCTGGGGGGGGTGGCTAAACAAGCTCAAATCACCTCTGAAACTACCACCTTTTCTCTTTTAAAACAATATTGACATGGTTAATCTTTACATAAATATTTACTGGAATAATTGAAAAACTACAGTTTTTTTTTTTGTCTTCTTCTTTTAAGTTTTAACATGCCTTTCATTACCGGTGAACACAGGAGGCGAGGCCTCTCAGGAATGGCGACCCATAATTCCACAGCACTGTACAGCAGTCATTTGACAGCTTTCGTGTAATACAAATGAATCCAAACCTTTTTGTAGCTCCCATGGTAAACACAAGAGTCTCCAGTTTTGATATTGTCCGCTTGTCCAACTATCCCAACAGAGAAATAATAATTATCAGAAGAGCAAATTATGCAGAAAGGGTCAGAAAATGGGAGGTGCCCCCAAGTATTGTTGAAAGACCTAGTGATTCTGGTAAAAACAAAACAAAAAAAAAAAAAAAAACAGAAAATAATGGGGGGGGGGGGGGGTTATGGTCTTGATGTAGCAGCCGTTTACTACGCCATCTGTCAAGGATATTTCCTAGAATTTCGTTGTGGTCTAATGGCATATTACAGCAGAACGTTGTATAACCACACATTGAGAGTGGAAGAAAAGGCCTTATTTGCGGTACAGCCTCTAATTCTATAGGAACGATGCAATAATGCTGAACTTCTCCATGGAAACAGTGGTCCAATTATCCATTACTTAATATGATTTTTCTGGAAGGCACTTCTGTCACTGGGGTGAGGGAGACGACAGGGGAGGCCTACATTTTACTCAGAGCTGTCTGTTCTTCCAGCACCTGCAGGTAATCTGGGGTACCTTGGAGCTTTGCTTTCAGCTCAAAATAGTCACTTTTCCGCTGCTCCACCACAATTTTACTATGGTTCCCCCCGATGAGGGACTTTTTAACCTTTTTGTCTTGTGGTTTCTCTGGGTACCGGATTTCAAAACCACCCATCCCTATACTGTTGAAGTCCTTTTTCTTTTCCAGGTAGCTCTGGAGGAAGATGTTGGACTCCCGGCTTGGTAGGAACTCATCCAGCTCATCGATGGTGCTGAGTCTCTTTCGGGGGTCCAGCGGCTGCAACGAGTCCTTGTCCTTGTCGGAGCTGTTCCTGAGCAGAGTCTTCTGCCTCTGGGAGTCAGCAAACTTCAACCCAGACTCTGAGTCACGCAGTCCGCAGGTGTGACTCTTGCTCATGTGCTCAATGGTCTGTGGGATGAAGGCCTCACTGGCCAAGTCATCCTGTTTGCCAGACTTGTGGTCATGCTTCCTCAGGTGCAGTGACATGGAGCCACACTCCTGGCTGCCCAGACCTTCAGGACGCCCCGTGGGCCTCTTGTTCCGCCTCAGGACGAAGATGAGCAGACAGAAGGCCACAAAGACGGTGAGGATGAGGACCACCAGGATGCTGAGAATCATTATGGACAGCGGCACGGGCCCACCTGGGGGTGTCCGACCCACGCCTGCTGGAGCTGGGGAGGTGACCACGGGTGTGGGGCTGGTCAGGACGAACGGGGGCCTGGCCACCAGCTTGGGGCACAAGATCTCGTTCTTCAGCAGCCTCAGCTCAATGTTGGAGAACTGCACTGGGGAGGCGCAGCGGACCTCCTTCGCCGAGACGCCATCGCCCAGCTTCTCCAGCCACAGCTTCAGAGCCACCAGGTCACATGTGCAGTCCCAGGGGTTACCCTCCAGGTCGATCTGCGTGAGAGACCGCAGCTGATCCAGGACACCGCTCACTGGCAGGGTCATGAAGTGGTTGTTCTTTAGGTTCAGCCGGGCCAGGGAAACACTAGCAAAGACATATGCCGGCAGACTCCTGAGAACATTATTGTTGAGGTACAGTAGCTGCAGGCTAGGCATTGAGTCAAAGGTACCTGCTAGCACCTCCTTGATGGCATTGTATTCCAGGTACAGGTACTGAAGGTTCATGAGCCCCAGGAACATTTCAGGGTGGAGCCTCTCGAGCTGGTTGCCGTTCAGGTACAGCCGGCGGAGGTTAGTTAAGTTGGAAAACACTCCTTTCCTGATTGCCATTATTTGATTGCTGCCCAGATGCAAAAGATCAAGGCCCTCGAAGCCTTGAAAATCAGTAGGGCTGATGTCCTTGATGTAGTTGCCACTGAGGTGGAGTTTCTTGGCATTGGGGGGTCTCGGGGCCAGGTCCGCAACATTCTCAATGTTCCTCTCCTGGCAACTCACGCTGATACCAAAGTCGGAGGGGTGTGCTTTGCAGGTGCATGGCACCGGGCAGGGGGACAGGGGAGGTACCCTGGTCTGGAAGGACACGATCTGACTGAGGTTCTTCCCAGGGAACAGCTTCCCAGCCACGATTCCCGAGATTTTGGAGGGGTTGGTGGTCTTGGGCGCCCTGGTCACGAGGCGTGGGACGGTCGTTGGGGCAGCATTAGAGGTGGTCTGCCCAGTCTCGGGCTGCAGTGGGGGCATGCGGACGTCAAAGTCGCTCCCCATTCCCATGGGGCATAGCTCCTGCTTGTTCGTTTCCTTCAGCAGTCGCCCATAAAGGTCACTGGGAGTTTCACATATGGCCTCCCCAATGTAAATATTGTATGGCATGTTCTCCAGCCAGGCTTTCAAAGGCAGGAGGTCACAGGTACAGTTCCAAGGGTTGTCGTCCAGCTGCAGTTCTACAATCCGACCGATGTGCTCCAAAACACCGATATAAGGTAGCTTCTGTATTCGATTTCCCCGTATATCCAAGTGTGTCAGGGATGCAAAGCGAAAAATGTTGTCCGGAAGGTTCTGAATGAGGTTATCATTCAAAATAAGGACCTTCAGTTTGTTCAGCTTGTTAAAGGCTCCTCGTTCAATGAACTTAATCAGATTGTAGTCAGCCTGAAGGTATTCCAAGTTCTCGATTCCTAAAAAAGTGTCAGCCCGCAAAGCCTTTAATTCGTTGTTGTTTAAGTGCAATTGCTTTAATGAACTCAGTCCAAAAAAAGCCCCTCCCTCAATGTTCTGCAATTTGTTGTTCCCCAGGTGTAGAGATACAGCATGTGTAAAATTGAGAAAGGAGTTAGGGTAAAGGATAATCAGAAGGTTATTCTGGAAATTTAAATGGTACAAGCTGGATGCTGGGGGTTTCAGATTGGTTGGTCTGTAGACTGTAATTTTTTCACAGTTCACGTAGAGGACGTTTTCGATGGACATACAGGAGCAAGCGCTGCAGGTCTCCGCTGAGAGGTCAGAATCCAAGTCAGCGGAAGAACTGGACATGGAGAACGCCAAGAGAACTAGAAGCAGCATTTTCTGTGTGCAAAAAAATCCCCCAGATTATAATTTAATAACCTTAAGGGGGGGAAAAAAAAAAAAAATCAAGATACAAACTGAAACTATTTAACAGTAGGCTATCAAAATATGTCGCAAGGCTCGAGAATCTAGTTTACGATTTTCTCGTAAACTAATATTTGAAGACATTCGATGTTCGAATGATGATAATAATAATAACAATAATAAATACAGGTTAGTGCCATTCTTCGCTCGTCATTTCGTGAATGAAAAGAACTAAGAGGGCTCCTGCTGACTTCCAAGAAAACTGTGAAGATCTACAGTAGATACTTCGGTATACTTTATCGGAAAATGTATCCAGTATCGTTTATGATCTACCCTACGCATGTGGGATGCAAGGCTATAATTTAAAAGATATTACCGGGTATAAGGAACACATACACATCAGCTACCCCTGCTCCCCCCCCAAAAAAAGCCGCTTATAAAGATACAGTAATAGTAAATAAGTTAAGACTCACCCGAAGCCACAGCAAACTGGCTTTGTGTGAAAATGACAGAGAGCATTGAGGAGCCTACGGAGGAGCAGTATATCCACACGGGCGTCCGTGCTGTCACCCCCCGAAAAAGACAGAGCTCGTCTTGAAATGGGACTTAATTTGATAGCATCCCAAGGTCGCCGTTATCCCTGCCAGCCATGCCGGGTCGGAATAGGCGCAGAAGGGGCTGCGCTGGCCCCGGCGACCAGGCGACAGGGACGCAATGACAGGCAGCCGGACAGCTCCAGCATTCTCCACATCAAAGGAAAGGGAAAGAAGAGTTTAAAAGATGAGTGCGTACGGGCAGCCGGCACACACAGCCAGCCTCCAAGCCAAATGACGCAGGGCTGGAGGAAAGCGATCCGGAGCGCCTTTACTCACCTCCGAAGTGCCGGCGTCGCAGGACCGTCGGATCGCTCCGAGCTCCGGTTCTCTGCGAGAAAAACGGGGAAGAAAAAAAAAAAAAAAAAAGAAAAAGAACAAAAAAAGAAAAAGAAAAATCGTGCCCTGCTATTTAGAAAAAAGGCAGATCGACGCGGAAAATGACTAATTCAGGCAAGCAGAGATGCGACAAGTTAGCCGGAGGAGATCCACCAAAGCCGGGGTCTGCGAGCGAGGAACACAGCAGCATCGGCGCTGTCATCGGGGGTCTGGCTTTGGCGAAATGAGGGGGAGCGCCGTGTAATGTTAAGCCCCCTCCACCCCCCCACCGCCTCCCTGTAGCCAAAGTCAACTGGGCTGCATCTGCATTGAGTGGCGCGGTGTAGGGTACAAGAGGAGAAAATAAAATAATAATATATATATATTATTATTATTATTTATTAATAATATATATATATATATAGTGTAAAGAAACGTTTTCAGGAGCGGGCGACTTCACCGGGGATGCAGATCCATCACACTAGGAGCTTGGAAGCGTGCCTCCCTCTCTCCTTAACTGTCCTACCGAAACCGGTGCGCCAAAGCATTTATTAAAAATAAAAATAATAATAATAATAAAAAAATGTCCTACTGGATAAACATCACAGTGTAAGCCTGCAGAGGAGAGCGCTTACCTGACGATTCACCGGGGGGTCGGCAGCTGGCTGTCTGTAAGGCTGGGGGGCTTAGGGCGCCAGGGAGCGTGAGTGGCATCCTAAGGCTGCCCACTGAAAGGGGACCACTGCTTAACAAGTGGGCGACAAGTCACCATGCCTGAAGTTTGCCCCCCAGTTTCCACCCCCGAGGGGGGCATCCTGTGACATATCAGGCGTGATAAAGGCAACTTAAACAGGCGCTGGTTCCCAAGCACTGAGCCAACAGGTACCCACCCTCATGCAAATATAATGTTTTACCTTTACTGCTCCTGCTGTCTTATATATTAAGCGAGGTGTGGATGTACATATGTAATAAACCCAGTCAGAGCAGTGACATATTCTTTAATGCATTTTATGTGGTGACTCGTTTTAAAAAGCTAGGATGTTAGTGCTGTAAGTGATTTTTCAAGACAGAAAAAGAGTGTTTAGGTGTCCGAATTGTATTTTCGATTACTCTTGGATTCGCGTTTACCTGCAGTGAAACGGCGCAGAGCCCCGAAGCTTCTATTGAGCATAGCGCCCTCCTCTGGTAGAACTCGGCATTCGTTTATTTACCTGTGAGTTGAGTGAGTCAATGAGTGGGAGAGTGGAGGAAAAAAAGAACAACTTGGCGCATCCCTCATAGATAACGATCAAATAGGAATGATATCACCTCGAAATGGAAACATTTTGCAACTCAAACAACCCCCATGCATTATTTATTTATTTATTCATTTATTTATTTATGTATTTATTTATTGCATTATGTTATTGAGGTACAGTTTATACGTTATTATCATCCACAGATTTATGTATGACCGGAGGGGGTTTGAGTGTGATAAATTGTATATCCTATCAAAAAATGCATGGACTTCACGTTTTGAACAACGCTCGCACCCGTGTGAAGCTGCTTAAAGTGATTTAATTATGCAGATTCCTATAAACAGTCTTTATTAATGTGTGTGTCGTCGTCATGGTATTACTGAACAAGACAGTCTGGTGAAGATCTACATCATAACAGGAACAGTACGTTACGCTGACAAGTTGGTAACTACAGGACACGATGTCTATAGCGTGGCAGGCGTAATTAATTCACCTGGATAACTTCAGCACAGTAACGACGCATATGAGTTAGGAATCTGCATGCCCTTCAATACACTTTCGGACAACCCTCTAGTTTGGGCACGGCTGTAATTGAAGAGCTATTCAAGCACAACAAAATGAATATTTAAAGTTTGAGACGGACAATTTCGAGCCACTTAGACATATTCGAGAAACCAGGGCGTCAGGATTTCTTTTTTTTTTTAAATTTTATTTTATTTTACATAAATCGTTTTCATTTAATTCTGCTGTCTCCATATCTGTTATAGTATCGGTAATCAGTCCTCGTTATTTATTCATTTCAACGTCCAGCACATAATGGAGGCAGTCTCCCACTGTATTCATTAAAATAATAATAATAATAATAATAATAATGATAATAATAATGTTTAACCGTGCCTCCTAAGGAAACGAAGGGTGCATTTGTAATTATTTATTTGTGCATTCAGTGGGGTATAAAATGCATCCTTGCCCTGAGTCCTGAGCTGCTGAGCGAGTGTCTTTTTGGTTCTTAAGCACACGTCGGCCCTCTTTAGCGTACTCATTACAAGAGTGTCAGCAGTTTCTCCCTCAATCCTGCCTTTCCTTCTTTAACACTTCCTGAACTTGACATGTTATGGGGGTCTATTTTTAACTTTGACAGAAGATGACTGAATGGGTGCCGGGACATACAGTGCGTAATGCCCAGGGACCTCCTGGGGAAGCTCGCCTGTGGGCCCCCCGTATTATTATTATTATTATTATTATTATTGTTATTATTGTTAATAATATTATTATTGTTAGTAATAATAATAATAATAATAATAATATTAATACAGTTTCAGTGGTGGCTAAAGGCGTCTTTCCAAGAATACGTGCCTTATACATCATGAAACATGTATGCACTTCGAATAAATGTCCCTCTTCCCAGCAAACAGGGAACGTTCCCACGACGTCCAATAATGTTCTCGTTCCCTTCCTAACGTTCTTGTGACGTTCCTGTAACGTACCTGTAACGTTCCCTGTTTGCTGGCTTTTTCCAAGTGGCTTGCAAATTCATTGTGGAATTTATTATTATTATTATTATTATTATTATTATTAACAGTTAGGTTAAGTATTCCCCAAATTTCTTTTAACGCGTTGCTGGGAATCAGTGCATATGAAATATTAATATGCACGCCGGGGAATAAATTGCTTTGTTCTTTTCGCTTGACACGTAGGAAAATGTAATCTCGTTGTGCGTAAAAGCGCCTTTCTCTTTGATTGATTCTATCGCTAATGTACATCGCAGTCATTACTCCCATGGTTGAGGCGAAGTCCAGGAGATTCACTGCGACAACTCAGCTGGATCCAAAGACGCAGATATAGTGGTATGATAGTTATTAAAAGGGGGGACCGACAAAAAATAAGTATATGCGCAGAGAGATGGGCTCAACTAATTAGAAACAAACACAACCTACAGTCGCCTTTAAGAAGATTCATAGGCTTAATTAGCAAATAGAATCCATGAAACAATTATGCAGAGTTATGCACCAGGGGATGAATGAAAGGTCGTTAACTCTATGTCCAGCTCATTGAAGGTGTATCGGAAGGCTCAAGTTGTCCTTCTCTTCTGGTCCCTGTAATATTTGTTTAATTTACAGTCACACTTACTGTCTCTGCGTTTATTTCCCCCAAAATCAATTACACCGTTTGCGTATTTTTTTCCCCTTTTCGTTTCTTCTTTGCAGCTACCCATTTACCTGCACCATGTAAATTTAATGTTTGCAGGATACTGCTCGGGCATGCCTGGGACTTGAAGCTACAAACTTGGGATTAAACTGCTTGGCTCTCCACCATCTGATTCCATTACATTATTTTATGAATTATGCAATATGTATGTACTGTAAATATTCTTTGGGGGTATTCTACCTGCTGCTGTTTTTTTCCTAGATATTTTCTAGACTAGATTTTTCTTGGAATCTCCCCTCCCTGTTTGGCAGTTCAGACCTGCATGCTGATTGCATGTTCAACCTGTGTTTACACACACATTTTAACATTAGATATTCGGGAGATTCATTTAACTGGGGAGGGGGGTGCCTCAGTTTCACGGATTGACTTGCTCCAGCTGTCTTTTCTGTTTAATGTATAATATCGGTGTGTTCTGTTTTACTTCACCGCCCAGTGACCTGCCCTAAAGCCTCAGACTGAAATGATGGGATTGTTGGGCCAACAATGTGCTTAAAAGACCCTTTAATGTCGTTTTGCCTCAGTGGTTTCTCGCCCATCCTCCGGAATGTCCTCCAATGTCTCTGTGTCCTTGAAAAATGAAAAATAAGTGTATGTTCTGCTGCTTGACCACTGTGTCATGTGACTTTATATTTCACGACAGAGTTGAAGATGATGGTACTCTATGATAGAAGGACAGCTTCTTTTTCCCACTGCATCAGGTGGCACCCAAAGATTTTTGTCACAGATTCATATTTTCATATAACACCTCTGTACACCTGCAATTACAAAAATAATAAATAAATAATAATAAATAAAGCTTTTTCATTTTTCAGCTCTGAAACAATTATCCAAATTTGTGTGTGGGTCTGTTCAAAATTTCCTTCGTGAGGTTGAATGCAAATTGATTGCATTTTTAAGGGAGGAACTTTAGTAAGTTACTCTCTGAGAGAGGTGGCTTGCAGAATGTTCAGCAAACCATTCTCATGGAGGTGTGGCCTCTAGGACCTTTAGTAAGGTTCTTACTGGGAGAGGTGCCTTGCAGAATGTTCAGCAGACCATTCTCATGGAGGTGTGGCCTCT
>JAACJT020000002.1:16516789-16544444 GCA_009936485.2 Gymnarchus niloticus | reverse complement strand
GACCATTCTCATGGAGGTGTGGCCTCTAGCACCTTTAGTAAGGTTCTTACTGGGAGAGGTGCCTTGCAGAATGTTCAGCAGACCATTCTCATGGAGGTGTGGCCTCTAGCACCTTTAGTAAGGTTCTTACTGGGAGAGGTGCCTTGCAGAATGTTCATCAGACCACACTCATGGAGGTGTGGCTTCTCAGAACTTTAGTAAACTTGTCTGTGGGATATGTGACCTGTAGAAACTTAGGTTGTGCACTTTTGTTTCTCAGGCAATTTGAAAAATCATAATGATACATTTAGGCTACATTTTATTGCTCGAGTAGGTTGGTATTTACTAAAGTGGTTCATGTTCAGAGTCTACTTCCTGGGAGCTGTTCGGTCAGTCAGTGTCCTTCAATGACCTCTAATGGTATTCCTCTTGAAATTTCTGATAAATAGTATTGTTGCGTTGTGTTCCCAATGTTTTAGGCTGAGTAAAAGAACACGGTGTGGTGGGACTGTGGCTTGGGGCTCCAAAACTGTATGCGACCATGGTTCTCCAAGAGGGTGCGGCTGCCAGTGTCACCTTGCCCTGTGAAAAATAAAACACTGATAGAGTAGTATCCTTCCTGAAGGCTAAATTCCATAAACGTTGTCCTTTATTTTCAGCTGTGTAAGCTGTACCTTTTATATATAATGATGTAGTGACATTTAATGATAAAGATAATAAATTAAATAAATAATAAAGACCGATGAGAAGTGTTTTTTTTTTTTTTTTCTTTCCCCTCTGTTTCCTGTGTTTCCATCAAGATTTTTGTTGCGGTGAATGAGAGAGAGCTCCCCCTAGAGGCATCATGAAGGTACACGCCATTATAACGAGCACACCTTAAGTAATCTGCAGTAATTTTCATTTATTTATTTATTTATTTATTTATTTATTTATGGGGGGGTGGGGCTGCTGTGCTAGGTGATAGAAGCAGTTTAGCATGTCACTTGTGTGCATGAATCAATCCACAGTTAATGTCTGCATGATGCTAGTGGCATCACATAAATCATTGTTTTGGAGCTCAGATGGGAGACTGTGGAGGTATGCATCATTCCTGATTTCTGGTTTGACGGACATTTCTGATGTATGTATTGGGAAAAACATGCTATACAAGTCTGAAGCTTTGTCCAAGATGTGTTTTGCCTGATTGTGCATCTTATTTGAGTGATAAATTTGTATTATTAAGACCAGAAAAACCCCAGTGTCACCGTGATTTAACCTCCAGTTTGCATCAATACTGAGAAAAACATTGCAGGTGTGACACAGTTAAAAAATGGCATGAAATCTGATGAGTGCTGGGTGATTTTAAACATGCCTCGCAGGCAAAACACAGACAGCTCTCGGTCAACAGCACTTTTCAGTGAGAGGAGCAGATTTTGAAAAAATGAACTTGCAGTCATTCTCCCCAAGTGGCTCGACCTCTTAGCAATAACTTCCATTTTATGAGGTAACTCCCGTGAATATCTTCGTTTTAGAGATTTTATTGATGGAATTCCATGCAGAGAGGAGTCACCAGTCAGATCTCTGAGGTAAAATATTTTTTGTCCAGTTATCAATAGGAGGTTGGTAATACGTTTGATGCCAGAAAATAGAAATTCACCTGCTTTATCAGTGTATAATCAGACATCAGCACGCTTCCGTTAACTGACTAACACTGATTCTTATGATTATTTTATGCACACACAAATAAAGTTATTTTATTTTTTGTCACATTAAGTCTGACTTTGTTTTCAGTCTCTCACACAGACACACATCCCCACAGGGAAGTATGGACACACAGTCATGCAGTTACATATCCATACACATAAACACTCACGCCTATCTCTGTTTCTCTTTCCTCTTTCTCTCTCTCCCACACACACACACACACGCCTGTTTTCCCTGTCTCTGTATCTCTTCCCTCTGTCTCTCTCCCACACACACACGCCTGTTTTCCCTGTCTCTGTATCTCTTCCCTCTGTCTCTCTCTCCCACACACACGCCTGTTTTCCCTGTCTCTGTATCTCTTCCCTCTGTCTCTCTCTCCCACACACACACACACGCCTGTTTTCCCTGTCTCTGTATCTCTTCCCTCTGTCTCTCTCTCCTACATACACACACTCACCTGTTTTCCCTGTCTCTGTATCTCTTCCCTCTGTCTCTCTCTCCCACACACACACACGCCTGTTTTCCCTGTCTCTGTATCTCTTCCCTCTGTCTCTCTCTCCCACACACACGCCTGTTTTCCCTGTCTCTGTATCTCTTCCCTCTGTCTCTCTCTCCCACACACACACACACGCCTGTTTTCCCTGTCTCTGTATCTCTTCCCTCTGTCTCTCTCTCCTACATACACACACTCACCTGTTTGCCCTGTCTCTGTCTCCCTTCTCTCTGTCATTGTCTCACACCTCCTTTCTCTGTTTACCCTATTTCTCTGTCCCTCTCCCCTTTGTCTCTCTCCCTCTCTCTGTCACACACACAACAGTCTATCTTGTTCATCTCATGCCCCTTTCCTATGTAAGGAAATCACTCCTGCTGATCCTCTGAGTATTAAAGGAGCATCACTACGACTCGCTTGCCTCTGTTTCTCTGTGGGGTGAAAGGGCGCGGCATTAAATATCCATTCGCAATCCCCAGGCTGCCATGTCCCTGTGCAGCTGATGCAACACAAATCAAAGGTTGGCCTCTGCTCGTTATCGGCGCGGCTCGCTTGACATTTCTTCTCTGTGCCGGCCTGTGGACGGGTATTCTGGTTGGCGTGCTCTCCCTACCAAAAGCGAGTGGTGGCAGCTCCAGAAAGCCAGTGTCATTAAGCTGCCATTTTTGCCTCATGTGGAATGCCCTATAAGTCGAGGATTGGAGGGACTACAGGTGTCTCACTGGATCCGTGCATCTTTCCTGTACCCGCTGCTGTCCAGTTTGGCTTGACCCACCTTGGCAAGGATCATGACCTCAGATGAACCATGTGTGAAATTTGAGTCATCATTTTTCACAGCAGAGTGAGCAAGCATGAAAATAACGAGGATGACTCCACAGTGAACGGTAGTGACAGTCAACAGTCAGAGCTGAAACACGGATGAGTAATTAGGGAGGTCAAACAAAAGAACACAAATGACAAAATGCCATTCAGAACCATGAACTGAACCATGAAAAGCCTGCATTCTGGGAAGAATCAGCATAGTAGAGGGTCCTTGGCAAATGTGGGTCATCACCAGGAAGGCCATTTAACCAATATGTCTGGTCTCCCTTCAGTTATGAAGCTATGATCGCTCTGTTATCCGTTTAGTTATGAATCTCAAATCTCTCTCTTCTCCCTTTAGTTATGAATCTCAGATCTCTGTCTTCCCCCTTTAGTTATGAATCTCAGATCTCTCTCTTCCCCCTTTAGTTATGAATCTCTGATGTCTCTCTTCCCCCTTTAGTTATGAATCTCAGATCTCTCTCTTCCCCCTTTAGTTATGAATCTCAGATCTCTCTCTTCTCCCTTTAGTTATGAATCTCAGATCTCTCTCTTCCCCCTTTAGTTATGAATTTCAAATCTGTCTGTTCTCCCTTTAGTTATGAATCTCAAATCTGTCTTCTCCCTTTAGTTATGAATCTCAGATCTCTCTCTTCCCCCTTTAGTTATGAATCTCAGATCTCTCTCTTCCCCCTTTAGTTATGAATCTCAAATCTCTCTGTTCTCCCTTTAGTTATGAATCTCAGATCTCTCTCTTCTCCCTTTAGTTTTGAATCAAATATCTGTTGCCCCTTTATTTACGAATCTCAGATCTCTGTTCTTCCTTTAGTTATGAATCTCAAATCTTTCATATGTCTGTCATTTACACTCACTGGCCACTTCAATAGATACACCTGTTCAACTGCTTGTTAAAGCAAATATTTAATCAGCTTTATGAGGCAGAAAGCTCAATGTATTTAAACATATAGACTTAGAAGAAAATCTGCTGATGTTCAAATCAAGCATCAGACTGAGGAAGAAAGGTGACTTAAGTGACTTTGAATGTGGCATGGATTTTGGTGCCAGACGGGCTGGTTTGAGTATTTCAGAAACTGATCTACTAGGATTTTCACGCACAACCATCTCTAGGGTTTATAGAATGGTCCAAAAAAGGAAAAACATCCTGTGAGCAGTAGTTCTCTGGGTGAAAATACCTTACTGATGGCAGAGGTTAGAGAAAAATGACCAGAATGGTTCAGGCTGATAGAAAGGCAACAGTAAGTCAAATAACCACTCCATACAACCAAGGTATGCATAACAGCATCTTTGAACACACAACACAGTGAATCTTGAAGCAGATGGGCTACAGCAGCTAATGACTACACCTGGTATCACTCCTTTCAACTAAGAACAGGAACCTGAGGCTATAGTGAGCACAGGCTTATCAAAATTGGATGATAGAAGACTAAGAAAGCGTTGCTTGGTTTGATAAATCTTGATTTCTGCTACGACATTCAAATGGTAGGTTCAAAATTGGGCAAGACAGCATGAAAGAATGGATCAATTCAGGCTGGTGGTGATAGTGTAATGGTGTGGAGGATATTTTTTGGCACACTTTTGGCCCCTTCATACCAACTGAGCATTGTTAAAATGCCACAGCCTTTCTGAGTATTGCTGCTTATTGTTGCTGACCATGTCCATCCCTTTATGACCACAGTGTATCTTCTAATGTTACTTCCAGCAGGAAAATGTGCCATGTCACAAATGCTCATCATCTCAGGCTGGTTTCTTGAACATGACAATGAGTTCTCTGTCCTGAACTGACCTCAACAGTCACCAGATCTTAATCCAATAATGTCTAATAATCCAGCATGTTTGGGATTTGGTGGAATGGGAGATTCGAATCATGAATGTAAAGCCGACAAATCATGCCAATATGGACGCAAATCTCAGGAATTTTTCAAGCACCTTGTTGAATCTATGGCACAAAGAATTAAGGCAGTTCTGAAGGCAAAAGGAGGTCCAATCCAGTATGAGAAAGGTCTACCTAATGAAGTGGATGGTTAATGTACGTTAAGGCAGGAAAGCCCAGGTTGAGAAAGACATCACGATTGCACCTGGGCTTGGTGACAGCTGCCACACAGGAAGCCACCTTTTGTGTCTTCCTCACAGTGGCAGCGTGCCTGGTGGATAAGGAACATTTTCTCGTACAGTAACCGTGGTTCAATTCCCTAGAAACGCTCGGCCACTGAGCTTCAACACTTGACCTAAATTGCTACGGTAAGACATTTAGATGCACCGATAGCTGAACGAGAGCTGCTTTTGAATAAATAGTTCCGTTAAATACATAACGGAATGTGGCTGCTGTAGTCTTAGCAAACCAAATGGGTTGTCAGCTTCTTTGGAGTCGCCATCATGCATTCTGCCGTGACTTGCTGATGCACCTCTCCATGTTTCCATTTAAAAATGGAACGTTTTTTTTACACACACTACAGAAGGAGCATTGGAAGAGTTGGAAGGTTTAGTGTGCAGGAGCTCTCTGCTGCCTACTTAGAAACAGGCAGCTAAATGTGGGCAGTGTTGTGAAAAAGGCAAGGGTGGGTAGACACTGAGGTCCCGGTACGGGTGAATGGCAGGTGAGGAGCCTGTTCACTCATCGGTACCTCATCCCTAGTTGGCTGACCATTCCAAATCCTGATTCTGGTTTTGTTTTCCTGTGCTTTCCTTGTGCTACCAGCCGTATCAAAAACCAGGACAATGGAAACAGCTGTCCTTTATTTTTGTTTTCCCCCACCATTTTGTTAGACACACCTCCCAGTCTCTCGTCCCTGTGTCACACTGATCTGTTTGCCAACCCACCACAAATCTACATGTGGATTACTGAGCTATTCAGAAACACGGATGCGAGTTTCTTGACTGATGGCTGTACACCTAACACCACCCACCACCCCCATCAAGCCGTAGTGTTGGCTCACCAGAGCATTAGACTTATGCTCCATGTGTCAGCATTGTACTCAGCGGTGAATTGAAGCTGACTCGTCCAATAGATTCTCATTTATTTCCAGAACAGCGCCGGAACTGTATTAACGAACATTTGTCTCAACTGCCCCACCCCATGCAAATTCTCGTCACTTTTGCCTCTCGTTGAGGTGACAAAAGTATTTTAAACAACCCAGCCATTCACCACAGGAGGGTTTGATCGCCTGTTCATTAAACCCCAATCCTGTGTCTATCCTTCCATGTCCCATTCATTCTGCTTAGTGCTATTGGACTCTCAGCTAATTAATAGCTAAATTATAAGTCAATACTCTGTTGTTAAAGCAGAGTGGGCCATGGGGTAGTCATGGGAGGTGGGCTCAGTGACAAGTGGGCTGAGTTACAGGTTCCCTTTGTGAAATTCTGTTTAAAACAGTTCAGAAACAAATCCATCTATTTACAGGAGCCTAATAAGTTGTGAACACAACTTTGGACCTCTACCCTGAGCAATTTAAATCAAGATCAGCCTTTGCTCTTATAGCAGGTCCAGCAATTCATGGTTGAGATGCCCTTCGAAGCAAAGTAACATTTTATTTACCTGTGTTTCCGTTAACGATAATATGGCCATTCTTCTGAAAATGTGGTAGCTCCATTTCAATTCGCACACATAGCTTTTCTGAGATGGGGGGTGTGGCTAAATATCCTTCTACTGACTGAGACTCTGTTGCTGGGTGCCGTTGGGTAACATACCGCACTCTGTATAAGTTATATAAGTAAATTGCTGTGTTTTGTTCCATTTTGTCCCTGGTAACCTAGACGATGACCTCAGTGTCAGTTCTAAGAGCTAGCTGTGCCATTTGGTTTATTTCATCCATAATACAGCCCCCACCCCCTGTTATTTATTTATTTTTTTTGTGTCTTGTGAAACGATTCCTTTATTTTTGGGGCTTAAATTCTGTTGCCATGACCCTTTCTCTAGCCTAAACATGAAACTTCAAATTTATTGTTCCTCACTGACTCTGTTGGCCATCGTGACTCTCAAAACACATTTTATACTGTTTTATTTCATCAGTTTCTGCACCACTTCCAGAAAGAACAATACAAACAAGCTAAAGATTAATTCCAAGCAGATTAAACCAACCTGAAAACAAGAATTCTAAGTCAATTTTATGTTTTCTATTTTGGCAGTGGAGTAAAAAGAACACCATTTAAATCCTGTTAAATAATGGATGTCCATATGTTTAAGCAGAAAACATAAAGGTCACATGGCTCTGGACTACTCTGCAGGATGTAAGGACCTGCTGTTTATATTGTCTGAGCCATGAAGTCTACACACTAACTGCTTTATGTGGGAGTCATTATTCACAAATAAAAATGTTTGTTCTTGTCAGAGACTTTATGTTTAAGTTAATTGGTAAATTTTAAAGGGCAACCAAAGAGTAATTACTATGTATATGTATATATACAGTATACGCACTCTATATATAATTTGTTTTTTTCCCTATTTCTCTCTTTCATTCATTCTTTCTTTCTTTCTCGTTGATTGAAGTTGTTCGTTACTCGATTCTTGACATTTGCTAAGATTAATAATCTTTTCACATGTCAAGGCTCATCTTTACCGCCAAGATCGAAGGTCAAACTTTAGCCCATCTCACTCCCCTGTAAACCACATTCATTCAGTATGAGACATAGGCCAGAGCTTCCTGTGAGCTTTTCCATCATCAACTAGGAGTAAAAGGTACGGGAACGTGTTTGTGTCCTTGTGAAATGTGTTTCCCTCGTCTACGCTCATGCCTTGATGGTTGTTTTGTTGCACGAGTGGCCCGCGGGCCTCAGAGTCTCTCAAGGCTTCCTCTGCTGCACCGAACGTTAACAGGTAATGGAAGCCTCAACGCCGTTATTATACAGGTGATTCAAAGAAATCCTACCCCTGAGAGAGATGCGGGGGTCACACTGCCAAGTGAAGGGCCTACGGCATCCAAATCTGGGTCTTAATATAAACCCACCCTTTAATATGCAAGTGATATTGAAAGAATGCAAAGTTTCAAATCATACACAGTTACCTCAATCAAGCAGATTTGAGAAATTTGGGTTAAGTACGTTTCTGTAGGAAAATAGATACTGTGCCATTATGGCTTCATTTTTCAGGGAATGTCACCTATTAAGTGTCACTGTGCCATCACACCATCGGAGCAGATGCCCCTGTCTCGGATCTGTCTTGGGTCATGGAGAGCGAGGGGCACAGAACTGTGCCCAGCAGGCCTGTTTCACAGCAGAGTATGTGGAGGCACCTTTGGAGCATGGTATTAAAGGCTCAGGCATATTCAGACTCCATCTCTACTGCTGGCAAAACCATGTAATGGTCGCAGCATGCCGGAAAGGGTCGACAAATTCGACGAGCGGCAGGCACTTCACGCTGTCAAAATGGAGACAATGGGTGGCATCGTGAGACACTTAAACCTTTCTACTTATGATAAGGGCCTGATCTATAAATGCATTCTTTTTAAAAAAAAATACAACTGATATGTATGTATTGCTGTGATTGGCTGCCTGATGTACCCTGGTTAAAATGATCCTGCTTGTTTACTGGCCATATTTTGTTTATCCATGTTTTTTTGAAATTCAGCCGTTTCTGAAGACTTAGGTCGATGAGTTGCAGGTGGACGACTCATTAACTGAACCTTTGGGGCTTCCACACCTTCCACCTCGCTGGACCTCTACCCCCGAAGTGGAAAAGTCAAAGATCCTAGCGTGCTGCTGACCAGATGACTAAAGAAAAAGGAGGAATACCTCCTAGTCAGCTCCACGTCGAGCATTTACCTGTCTGGCTGTTGTGCTCAGGGAACGTACAGCATCGCCATGGGTCTCGAGCCGGCGTATCCTCCACGTTTCAGACGCCTGTACAATTTATCAAACCGTGCTGCCGCTGCTGATTCCCCTTGAAGATAATTCCAGGCAGTACATGACTTGGAGTCTGAGAGAATCAGCGTCCAGCACTATTATTTCTGAACTCATTTAGATAGAGCTCACCCTGAGATTCTCCTATTCATCACGATTCCAATGATCAAAGACAGCTGGGAAGTCAGAAATAAATGGCTGTTGTCGGTTCCAAAATGGATAGAGTCCATAACGCACACCTAATAGGCAGGCTTCGCTGAAAAGGTCTGGCAGAAGACCAGAGGCTATCCGAAATCCCCTGAAGCTGAACTGTGGAGATTCTCCTACCCATATCTTCCAGGGGTCCCGAGAGTGCAGCGGAGATCGTGAGCTTCTTTGTCACCATTGCATGTCGTTCCCAAGACAGGACATAATTAACCTCTCTCCAGCCATGGCTTTTAGACGGAACGGATGATGGGAATTATTATTGTCACCATGACTACAACCCCAATACTCTGATGCAGATGTAAGATGTGATGACAGTCACACTGTTTGGTCAAAACTATGGTCTATGGTATAAGTCGAGGAAATATTCTATATGAAAATATGGAAAATGATAAATAAGGAAAATAGAGAATTATGTTAATAGCTGTTCAATGTTATTATTATCATTATTATTATGGCTCAATAATAAAACTTAATCGCATTGTTTATTATATGACTGATATCAATTTTGCATAGTATCAAGACCTTTCTCACCTGCTGTGTTGAGCATTCAAGATCTTTGTGCGAAGTGTGAAGCTCGACAGGAAATCCCCGGCAGTGGAGTATCCACACGTCGGCCACGGAACGGAACGATGTTGCATATGGGTCCCAGACACACAATGACATATCATAACGGCTCAGATCACAGAGGTAGTAAATAAAAACAAAAATAAATTGACCTAGATTGGTAATTAAGCATGTAACTGGCCTTCATTCACTGCAGAATGCTGCTGAAAGAACTCAGTAAACAAACAGGAATATTTCAATACATGGTTAATACCGTGGTGAAAAAGTAATTGGAAATGACTGCAGTTCTCATCAAAGTATGAGTGATGTGTCTCCCTGCCTTAATGTATAGAGCTGAATGAGAAATGCCATCAGTGTGTTGATTAATGGCCGTCAAATCTAGTGGGAGAACAGATATAAAATACCATTCCAGTTATTTAGTCACGCTAGGCACAAGAGCCGATTTTAACTCATAAATGAATTTTTCTGATGGGAGCCGGGCTCACACTTGGCCTGATTCCATAATAAAATCATTAACTTTAAGGTTTTTTAGAAGGTGTCCCCCTCCCCCACATTTTTCAAGGTGCAAAGCCATCGATAAAGATCAAGATGCATTCTTAATTTTAAATATTATAATTTTTAATTTCACCAAGGAAGGATGATATGGTACAAAGAAAACGAGCACGGTTACCCTTACGACACCCAGGTATCCGAGATCCGAGCACCTGACGCTTCTGTAGTCATGGTAACGGCCATAGAAACTAATGAGCTTGCGGGGAAAATCCTTTCAGTGCAGGAGTGGGTGGTGAAGGCCGATGAGGATTGTGACAGTGTGTTTCAGGCGGCATTCTGACAGAATACACAATAAATCCCCGGCACTTGTCAGACTAACTTGGTTCGGCTAACTTTATTTCCCTGGTTATGCAGAGATCACTCACTTCTGGTTTATGCTGACCTTTTCCTGTGCCGATCAAAATCACCTGTATTGTGTGAAAACGTACGCAGTGCTGGGCAAAAGTGAAACAAATGTGACTACAATGGAGGAAACACACAAGGCACGGAGAGACAGAGCTCCACCTTGTAGCTGCCTTGTGTTTTGCGAAATACTAGTTTGTGGGAAGGAAATCTTCAGAATTTACATAGGATAATTAATGCAATTTATCAATTATTAGTATTTATTATTAGTATTCCATTTCTTAAATGGGAACATAGTGTGAATCTTGTAATGAAACATTAATCACAGGCCTTCTGTTAGATATTCCCTTAATTCTGATATATAGTTTCTTAATAATAGGTTTCAGAGTCAAATAGTTATTAAGTGCCTTTGAGAGTCCAGATTTATTTTGCTAACTAAAGACTCTGGTTTTAATTAATGATGCATTTCTTTAATCACCATTTCTCTCTGAACTGTTTCTTTGTTCATTGGAGGACAAGGCAGACGGTGAAGTGATAGCTGAATTAAGTCGGTACTCCACTTTTGAAGCGATCTGTCGATATTTCCAGGGATTGGAGTCAAGCTCGGACCATTTGGTGAGCTGACAGGCAAATCTTTTGTAACAGATGTGCTTGCTGTGATGGCGATTTCGAACGCTGAAGATGTTCCGGGCCATTTTCCTGTGTGTTTGCATCTCACCTCAGAACAGAACAGATGCAGATGTCCAACATATGTGAGTCATCTTCAGAAAAAGCCTGTTTCAGAACGGCGTTTCCTCATATCCTTATCTTCCAAAGCTTTTGTTATCGTTCTGCATGAAACACAAGTGGACAGTCTGCTGATCCTCTCAGCTCTTTCCAGGATGCTGAAGGACATGCCTGAGAGGTCTGTCTGATATTTCTGGGTTTTTCTGAGAGATGACCTATCATTCCGGTTGCTAATGAGGTCCACAACTCAAAACCCCACACGCCACTTCTCTGTAATTGGTACTCTTTCCCAGTCAGCCCTTCCCTGCGGGAGGCTCTGGCGTAGGGTGGGGGGAGCAGGGGCGGACGTGGTCTCGAAAAACCGGGTCTGCCCAGTCTCGCCGGTAACCTCTCGTAGGCCGATGCCATTGTATCACAGCCATTCACTCAATTAGGACCACAAAACCAGGCAGAGCTGCAGCGGTAGGGTAATGGAGTGCGATTATGGTGGTCAAACTCACACGAAGCTGGTGTGTCACACGGCACAGCTGGTGCGCTCTCTACCTGCACATGGTCCTTGCTGGAAATGCGGAGCAGTGTGCTGCTAGCTGGTCTTAGCCTTGATTAAAACAGACATGGGTGCTGCATTTTAACATTGATTCATTTATATGCATTTTTGTTCATCTAATTACTCATCTTAGCTGTACTTGTCACCTGGTTATTCAACACAAATCATGTGCCAGAGGCATCTGCCTCCAGGTGACTACACCTACTCCAGTGGTTCGTAGCAGTTGATCGTAAACACTCATGATGGGATGAGTTCCTCCTTTAGCTGGTAGGAAATCTGATCTTGGGACAGTCGCCAAGGTTCTCCAATGTGGTTCGCTTCCTTAGTAAAGTGCATGTAGCAGTTTGTCCAAAGGCACATATTGGCTACGCTGACATAGTTGTGGTGGAATGCGATAAATGACAGGTGTCACTAACCCTCGAAAGGCAATGGGAAGAGCTTTGAGCAGCCTTGGAATATAGGAGCAGCATACTTTAGTGTAACTTTGCCTTACAGATATCCTAAAAATTAATGGGTGTAGTAATCGATATGGATAAATTCTGGAAATATAGGCACTCAAGTGGATATTTTGCATACAGCCAATATGTTTCACCTTGCTATGCTGCCCTGCACAAGACCGAATTCTTCAAAATCCTCAGGAGCACAGCACTGGACCCCCTGCAGTTAGTGTGTCAGTCACGCTTCCGAGTGGAGGATGAGGCCATACTTTCACCTGGAGGAGGCAGGCAGCACCGTGACAGTGATATTCTTTGACTTCTATAGTGCTTTTAATACCATTCAGCACCTACCACCGAGAAATACGCTCAGGACAGCAGAGGTGGACACCCCTTTGGTTTCCCGGATTGTTGACTGTCTAACCTGCAGGTCACAGTATGAATGGCTACAGAACTGTGGATCTGAGCAGGTTGGGAGCAGCATGGTGGCTCCACAGGCCAATGTCCCTGCTCCGTCCCTGTTGACCTTCTGCACCTATGGCTTCCAGTATAACTCCAATGCATGTCATCTGCAGAAGTTCCTAGATGACTCTGTTATTGTGGGCAGGGATGAGTCTCACAATTGACTTGACAGATTCAAGGGTCAGCTGAACCGTCCTCCAGCTCAACATGAGTAAAAGCAAGGAGATGGTGGTGGACTGCCAAAGGACACAGTGTCTCTGTCTCCTGTCACCCTCCAGGGTGAGAACATTGAGGTGATATAGACCTCCCTGTACCTAGGGGTATATCTGGAAGATGAACGAAACTGAGGTCAGCTGCTAACACAGAGGTCCTCTACAAGAAAGGTTAGCGACTGCATTTTCCATACTCTCAGGTCCTTTGGTGTACATGGTACTCCACTACGGACTTTTTAAGTCAGTAGTGACAGCAGACTTTCTCGACCCTGCGATGTGCTGGCAGGAGATACGAGGAAGCTGAACAAATTCCCCAGGAAGGCTGGCTCAGTGCTGGGGATCAGCTTTGATGGCCTGAAAGATGCTGACCAAGCTCTCGGCCATCATGAGCAATCCTCTTCATGAGACAGAATAGCATCTTCATTGGAAGACTGCTTGTTCCAAGGTGTATGAGGGAAACTTTTCACAAGTCCTTCATCCGTGCTGCCATCGGGCTTAAAACGCTGCTGTAGGCTGTGCCTGCCAGGCCTTTCAGGTTATTATTGAACAGCATTCTTTAGTTTCACATTTAACTACTTGAACCATTTAAACATTGCAAATTTCTCATGTTTGCAGAGTTGTTTATTTTACATAGTATTTCACATCTGCACATCTTATTAACTTTGGTCTGAAAGATTTATTTATTCGCTCTAGTGCATTAAATTTTATTCATTTGTACTTTTATTGGTATTCTTGTTTATTCCACCTCTTTTCAATGTCTGTTTCTGTTTTTGTTATCAGAATTGGACCTGCCATAACTTCCTAATTCTCCTCAAGGGATCAATGGTACCGTCTCCCGTCATCTCTCATCTCGGATTCACGAGGGACATGCGTGTGGTTGGGTAGAGGAACAGAAAGCTTGGAGGCAATTGTGGCAAAATCATAAAGCACGCTTCTCAGCAACAGCTATGCATTTTTGACATTGTGCACCTGGAAAGATTCATCTGAAACAAATAAACTGCAAACATTCCCAAAATACACTGTGTACTTTCTGCTTTGACCAGGCTACATGGCTCTGTTTGAGGTAAGAGAGTTTAAAAACCAGCACAGAAACTCAGGGGTTTTGTTCAGCTGGCACTCCAGTGTGGTACACAATATTCTGACCAGATACCCAACCGTCAAAGTCTCAGAGAAGCCGAGACACAACACCGTTGAGAAAAGCCTAGTAGAATAAACTGCTGTATATTTGAATAAAACAGCAGTTACACAAAAGAAAATGACTACATTTAACTATATGATTTATCAGTCACACTTTGGCTTTTAGGGGCAGCACAGTAGAGTGAGTAGAACGGTTGCCTTACACCCCTAGTAACAGGAATTTGTCATCTGCCTCGGCCCTGTGTGTGGAGCCTGCACATCCTCTCCATGTTGTGTCACTTATCTCCAGGTACTCCGGTTTCCCCTCATAGTCCAAAGACATGCAGTTAGGCTAACTGGAATCTCTGAATCACCCAAAGTGTACGATTACACGTATGTATGTGCCCTGTGATAGACTGACATCCCACCCAGGGTGTACTCCAGCTTTGTGCCCTGTGCTCCCTGGAATTGGGTCCACCCCCCTGGCAACGATGATTTGGATGGGTATTTGGAAGTTGGACTGATGGATGGATGGATGGATGGATGGATGGATGGATGGATGGCATTGGCCTTTATTTCCCCTTCAAGCCTAATTGTGCCTTTGTTCCACAGCCTGTATTTACATAACAACAATCTTTGGGTATTGAATACCATTCTGACATCAAGCAAGGCTCATTTAAAATTCACTGCCTGTGCTGGCTATTTCCTCTAGCAACAAAAATTTTATTGTATAAAAAAGTGAAGACATATTTTGTGCAACCCATTCCAATTGCCATACTAATTTCTTATTATTCCTTTAGTAGAGAATTGATATTAGGGAATACTGTACTTCTCCGAAACACTGCTACATTTGTTAAAACAGCCCTGATATTAGACTTTGGTTGAGGCTGAGATTCTGAGGGAAACGTATATTAAAACTCACATTAAAGTGATGTGGGACTCAGGCTAGCTAATGCAGAACCTCCATGCTGTCAGGTACTCTGGGAGGGATGGCTTGCAGAACCAGGTCAGGAAAGAAGGCAGAGAACATACACCCATCTCCCCCATCGCTACTTGGCCGGTGGGGGCAGGGGCAGACAGGGGGAGTGCATTGGGATGCGTCCCCAGCCTGATGGCCCTCTCCGTCCCACAGCCCGGTCTTTATTAATGCTCAGCCTGCAGAACAGTCACACTGGCACCCAGACGCAATGGCTCTCACTCTGGTACTCGACGCATGCGTGTATGCAACAGGCAACCAGGTTCTACGGGAAAAACAACACAATCTAATTTCAGATTGCAGCCTTTCAAAGGTCAGCTGAAGGTTTCCTTCATAGTGAAGAATGGTCACGGAAATGCCAGTGTGTACATTGGGTTTCCCAAATCTACCCCCGGCACCCTCGTTTGGCGACCATGCGGGCGAGGCTGATGTGTTGCTCAGGATGGATCTCTGAATGCACTGAACCCCCTTTCCAGGAAGTCTTTCTCACTCCGCAGACTCTGGCTGCTGTTTCTTCATGCACCTGTTGCCCTGGAAACCAGGGAAGTTTACCATGTTCACCGCATATCAAATTACAGCTTAGTGAACATGTCCAGCGTTTACTGAGAACACACCGACATTGAGATTTCTCAGGAGGAAACCATACTTGGAGTGGTTCTGGCTCACTTGTCACCCTGGGCGAGACCATCCCGCAAGTCATAGCCCCCCTGAGAAAAAACCGGTGGGAGGTGGTGACGAGAAATTTACGTGTGCCACCTGGGCAGTGGTGGGTCATGGCAAGAAAATTTTGTGCCACCCAATGGGCAGTTGCCCATCTCGTCCATGGTTAGATCCAAGCCTACCTGCAGGTACATTCGCTGGCATTGACATATATGCTAAATAATGAAAAAAAAAAGTTTTAAAACATATTTGAAGCTGAGAGATACTTGGCAAGGTGATGACAGGTGGGTGAAACGGGTGGATAAAGTACAGCTAGCCAAGCGGATGCTTATTAGTGCGCTGCCTTGTCTGACGGTGAAATGAGCGCTGTTTCGTAAGGTGCTCTGTTTCGTGATCCAGTCGAGAGTTTAAATGCTTATCAACTACAGAGTTTACAGATTCCCTGCTTACCATGTGGCTCCATGCTAATCGCAACCAACCTTGCCTTGACAGTGATGTTGCCACGGCAATGGAAGATTCGCATCCAAAGGCTTTGGACGTTTTGAATGGAGACATGGCTGGAATCTTCATAAAGTCCGAACAAGGGGCATTATGGGAGTGAAGGATAATTAAAGACCGCATTTATTTAAGGCCAGAGCACAGTGGTGTGCCTCATAAACAAAGTGAAGAGAATAACTGGCGTTTTTGCGAAACTTAACTTCTATGTTTACATGTCAGTTTGATGAGCCAGATGTTGGCTATCATTCCTCTGAAAGATGGATATAAGTTAAATGGTATTTGTCAACAAAAAACAGTAGTTTCTTGCATCTCTTTACAGTGCATTTTTCTAATACTCAAGTAAAATCACCATTCCCTTTTAGCCGTAAGCATAATTGCTTTATTAATGGTGTCCGTGTTTTCCTACCAAGGAGGATGCAGACTGAGAAGAACGGGATGCTCGATGTGCAGTGTTCGCAGCATTGCCAAGCCATCGAGGTGATTTCATCATGTTATTCTCAGCCACGAGGCGAAGCTCCAATAAGGCTCCATCCCTAGAGGTGCAGAGGCTAGGCCTGAACTACAGGCGATTAGCAATGACAGCAGTCGTGATCATCTTACAGTCACGGCCTGCATGGGCTTATGGTGGCTCAAGAAGATTTGTTAGCAGTTTTAGCTAAAGTAGCTAATATCCCTTCAGGTCCGAGTGTCTTTTTTTGGCACTGAACAGCAACTGTATTTTTCATTTTTTACGGTTTTGGTGTAATATAAGCTTTAAGTATCGAAATGAAAATTCATTGAAATTCAAATAAAGGCCCCCATTTTATTATACTGAGTTATTGTGCTTATTTGCTCACATCCATAAAGGAAGCCTCCATAAATCACAGCTTCACTGTTGGATCCTGTTTCGCCGTCGGATAATCCTTTCGCCGAAAACAGTCTCAGCCTCCTATCATCGGTCTGCGGAAGGCGGCGGCCACGTGCCTGGCCTCTGCCGCGTGCTGCTTGCCGTTCATTATACAGCCATTAAAAATTAAAGCAAGGACCGTAATAATAATGGTATGTTTCTTTCTCTCTAAACGTTGCTATGGAAACCGCTCCGCTCGTCGCTGACTCTGTTTACAGTTTTGCCGGCCCCTCGGGGTGACTTGCTCAGCCCACGAGGAGAACCATGAAAGCCAGCAAGATGACCCGATCGTTTTGAGAAGCCTACATTGTTTGCCTTCCCAAACCCCCCCCCAGTCCCACGAGAGGAGCCATATAGTAATTATGTTCCCTATGCCCCCCCAAACACACATCGGCCTTTTTCTGCTCTGTGTACAAGCCGTAGGGGGCATGCCCTTTTGACATTTTGGAAGGAGATACACAGAAACTGATAGCATATTTAAAAAGCTCCCCCCCACATACCAGACAACTTAAAAGATTCCTCTGGTGTTATCAGTTATTGACTAAGTACCAGAGGCTTGTTATTACAGGCCAGTTTGTCTCCTTCCGATGCTGTTTTGATTGACATCAACCTTAAGGGAGGGCTAGCTTTGTTGGTGCAAACCATGCAGCAAGTCTTCCCTGACCTGGATGGACTGGCAGTTGCAAGGGGCTGGTCTATCGGGGGTGCGGTCATCTGATCTCATCCAGTTGGCCCCCTCCCTCCTCCACTGCACAGGTTTAATTAGAATCCGATTTAAATATTTATAGCTGTTGTCCTGACAGCGATCCTTTGAGGAAACTGGATAACAGGGTTTGCAGAAATGCGATGACACCAAACATACCTGCTGACAGCTTCAAGCTGTTTAGCAATTAATTAATTACCCGGGGGGAAGGGGCTCTATTAATATATAGATGGGGTCTGATTTTCTGCTGTTGAAGACACCATTAAACCCAAAAGATCACAGGCCTGTGATGAATGGGTCAGGAGGCACCATGCCGGCACAGCGGTACAGAGCGAATCGCAGCCTCATTAATATGCATGGTGTTAATGTCACATGCGTCACATCCAACTGGTATATTGGGCCAGGAGCGGACCTTTAACATGAATCACACAGTTCGTTTCCTCAGGATGAATGCAACCATCCATGCGTTTGACCAGGTGTCGAGTACGTTCACCGCTGTCAGGTCCCATGCTTCTATGCCGTCATGGAGAGGGCGGGCACTCTGGGGGATTGGTGTGTCATGGCTGTCATTGGCCAGGGACAGCTGAGTGACTTTAAGGGAAAGCCTCAGTATAAACCTGAAGTTCAACATCATGAAATCATTTCATGAAGAAACCAGAAGCTTCTAGATTCCCTTTTGCTTCTAGATGCTTATACTCAGAGAAGCTTGACCAATCTTTACTAATTCACACAGGTATTTTACAGAAATATCTGGTGTTAAATGCATTTTTCAAGGGTAGTACAGCTCAGCACCTCCAGGGATCTGAATGAATGTCTTTTGAGTGCCAAGTACAACTCCTTAACTGCTATGCCTCTTACAGAACTCCTCATAGACTGTTCCCGGAGACTTTCATCCGTGTGTTCCCAATCCAGAGGTTAAACACCATACTGACAGACAATGAGGTTACAAAACCTGTGCCAGGTGGGAGAATCCCGAATTAAACGGTTAATGCTGGTGCTAAATGAGGCTTTAAAACCAGTGGTGGGTGGAGCATCCCAAACTACCAATCAATGCTGACAAACACACTTCCCGATCAGAGGAATGTCTCACGTGATCTTTTCAACGGGGTAGCACATTCATCTCCATCTTCAGGCCATGCTGTTGTGGCAGTACCAGTACAGGTGGCGTTCCCACTGTTGATGTATATATTTGAGTGGGATTGAGTGTTTATATCATTTCCACAGTCGCTCTCTTAGGAAAAGAAGAGGATTAATCTCTATGGGGATCTGTGAAATTAATCTCACTTAAGGAGACCCAGGAAGATTATGAACATGGAAGAACCCACTGGCATGGCAAATGGAGTGCAAAGACGTCTTGGGTGCACTCACGAGCATGCAATGGGAGAACTCCATGGTGCACTTTCCCAGCATGCTCTGCTGGATCAGTCAGGAGGAAAATTGATTTCTCTAGCAATGTTATACTGCCAACTACGGTGGACAAATCTCAATAGCTGAACAACTGAATGTAAATCCTCTGTTTGACATCGTTCTATCAGACAACCACACAGCAATTCTATTTTAGCACCAGACTTGTGGCATAGTCTAGATGGTCCGCAACCCCGTTTAGTGGTTTGAGATGAAACATTTCATATATCTGTAACACTTGGGGTTAATAATTAAATGGGATAAACTTGGCTAATGTGATTCCTACACTGACCGGCCAAAAAAAAGTCGCACACTTCAGCCTTTCATTTGACCATCTTTAGCTTTGATTAAGGAGCATTCATCATGGTGTTGCTTGGAGGAGCTCATGCATTGTCTCAACATTTTTTTCATCCTAGATTTACATAAATTTTTCATCAAATCCTGTATTGACAACAGGAGAGGTGAACCACTCCATAAAGTCTTCTCTACCACATCCCAAAGACATTCAACAGGGTTAAGGTCGGGACTCTGTGGTGGCCAGTTTATGTGTGAAAATGATTCTTCATGCTCCCTGAACCACTCTTTCACAATTTGAGCCTGAAGAATCTTGGCATTTTTGTCCTGGAATACGTCCGTGCTGTCAGGGAAGAAAAACTCCATTGATTGGATTACCATTTAGTAGATTCAGGTACATAGTTGATTTCGCTTTATTGCTGCACAACTTTGCTGAGCCTAGACCAGACCGTTGGCTCTTAAGTACTGTAGTTGCTTACTTAAATTAAAACAGTGACTTATTTTTTGGCCAGGCAGTGCATGTCACCATCACTGCAATAGATTAGCCGCAACTGAAGGGAATGTTGACCGTGTGGTGCCTGCTTTCAGTAAGGCAAGTCCTGGCAATCCCTCCTCCCAGCTCATCGCTACGGCAACACATGGCATCTGAATTATTTAGTAAAACCCTCTGTTAAATTTTAACGGTGCTATTTCGGGTTTGCTTATTTTTCTGGGTGTACCCATGTAAAACAGATATACCCTTCTTCATAAAAGGTGAGAAGAAATGCCATGTTAAATGGTTATGCCGCTATTAGATGCTCCGATTTCACGAATTTTATGAACTGGTACTTGCCGGGGAATTGGAGTAATTAAATACATAGCTGCTTAAAATACAAACAGGAATGAAACAGGAATATGACAAGATAAGGGGTGCAGATGGGAGCTGAGGTCCACGTCTAATTGGTCAGTAACCTCGTGAACATAGCTATCCCAATGTCTGATGTTTATTTAGACAGTGGCTCCCTGAAATCCGCTCTGTGTGCTAATCCGCGTCGGGTTTCACATCCGCTCCACTCCACAGTTAGGTTGTAAACCGACACTCGAGGGTTATCTGGATTTAAAATGAACAAGCTGTAGCCGTGCGTCACACTACTGACCTGTACCCCTAGCTTCCTGCTAACTGATGGTGGGGTGGGGAGTTTTGGGAAGGGGGAGGCGATCTTTTTTAAAAAAAAAAAAATAAACCCTCATTTTTCTGGTCATGTCCAGCGACACGTAACTCTCGCAGACAGCAAAATGAGGTCAGGCATTGTTTTATGCATCATTAACTGTAGCTTCCGGCCAAAATAAAAGCAAAACGCTTGAATCTTGTGCTGTTTCACGTTAGGACAATGGCACACAGAGAAGATGGTGAGTGACTGTGCTGAGTTTTACACGTGCTCACGCAATTCTGCTCAGTCCTACACATTTTCTAAGGAGTCACTGATTAATTCCAGGGAACGATGATTAACAGTAAGGAATGGGACCCTTCAAAACATCCCTCCCCCCAGTGAAACTCTGTGATCCTCCTAGGGGACCAGCCCCAGTTTAGGAACTGCCACTTTAAGTCTAGATTGGCACAGTACTGGAGCACAGGCCCATGAGGCCAAAAAACACGGGGCCGAGGCATTTCACTCTCTGTGTTTCAAAAGAGAAATTAACCACCTAAAACATTCAAGACGGCTGGAAGCTCTCGCCACTTCTGGACAGGCCATAAATAATATCAGCATGGGGAGATTGAAACCAGCCAGGAGACAAGGCTCTCAAGAGCCTCTTACTTATCTGACTCCTTAGCCTTAAATCAACTCCTTGGACATCCATCTACAGCACCATCAGTCTTAATTGGCTGCTAGGTGAGGCGGATGCATTTAGACAATCGCAGGAGGGGCGCTGCATTTCCATGAGGCCATGAGGCAAGCTTTACCGTAGAAACTCCTAAATGACAGCTCCTTATTTACTTCATTGCCGGGCTGCCTAGCGGCTGATTAAATGTGCTAACACTTTGTGACATTCTGAGGAGCTATTCATGATGCAGCATCACACCAAATGTAGCCAGAATCATTAAAACCTTATTTACTAGTTGGACTGCTGTCTAGAAATTGCTCTTTGTAAAGTAATACATTAGAGAGTAAGTTACAGCAACATAAATGGGATTTAAACCCACAGCATCCCGGACAAAGATAGAATGCCTTACCACTGCACTTCTGTCTGGTGCGCCTGTCTGTAACAGAGCATTGCCAGATGAATTCACTCTAGTTTTCTGATTTTCACCTGCCCTGCAGAAGTCCCTGAGTTCCAGAGGATGCAGCTCCAATGCAGTTTTCACCTGAAAGAGGAATGGGACTCGAACCCCTCAACATGCACACTCCTTTGCTCTAGAGACTGGCAGCACAGACATAAGTGGCCTGTGTAACCCCTAATCTATCCTTCAGGTCCTGTCTATGTCCCAATATGAGTGGCACCATTTGAGATGTCCGTCATCAGTTAATGCCACCTGCCGAATCTGGTAAAAGTTTTTTTTTTTTTTTTTTTTAGTCACTGCACCACCATTGGCAGAGTCCTTTATTGGTAATAATGACAGGCATTATATTGCTGTGGTTTGTCAGAGGTAAGAATGCCAAGTTACTCCTTCTTATTCACTCCTCTCTATGAATTGCTCTACTACTGTCGAACAGTAAGGACTTTACAAAAAAATACTAGAAACAAGAGCCAGTCTCACCCCCTCACCCATTACTTTGGAAGCAGTATTAGAGGGTGTTTACCATTTTTCAGAATTATTTTCCCCACCTGTAGCAACACAGGCATAATGGAGAAGACTGTATTCTGTATGACTCCTGTACGGTGCTTTAAAATGCAGATCTGCATTCATACACTCAGTGTTGACCTGTGTGCAGGGAATATGGTGTGTAACATTACTTCACTTCCCAGAGTCTTAACAGTGGGGCAAAAGGAGGGTGAATCCTTGGAGCAGGTGGAACATGGAACACCAGACCTGATGTATACGGGGGAACCACAGGTCGGGAGGAACATGTAACACCGCTGACCCGATGTATACGGTGGATTAGCATGACGCAGGCACTGTCATCGTATGTTTTCCTACCCTCTTTATGGGGATGCAGGGTGAACTCCGCAGATAGGCACACCAAGGCGGTTCCCCAGGAGCCATGTTGCTGAGGAGCTGGCAAGGAATCGGGTCCAGAGCAGGTGGCTGCATTTCATCTTTTAAAGGTCCACCATTTAGCAACAAACTCTGTGAGGCGGCATTATTATTATTAGTGGTTTTCAGCTGAGGTTCAGGCCTCCCCACCACCACTAATCAAACCTTCCTAAAAAAGGTAACATCCAGAGAGCATAAACAGGCTCACAAAGCTGAGGATAAATCATTACTGTTCAGCCAGGCAGCCCCACTGAGCAGAAACCAGAACCACTGCTGGCAGCTGAAAAGTTAGCCACCAATAGTAATAAACAATGCTGGCGCCTGGCCCATAGAAAATGGGGATGTTGCCAGGTGATGGCTGAAATAAGACAGCTCAGCTGATTGGTCAGCAGAAAATCAAGCCATGAAGCAGTAAGGAGAAAAGTTTGCACACCGATGGTAACCGAGCATGACATGCATCATTCACCTGGCAAACAAGAAGCCGCAGTAGAATTATGTATTATGCATGTATATATATATCTATAATTCAGTTTTATTTTTGTCTTTCACTGTTGAAGGAAATTTCATTTTTCATGTGCTGTTTAGTTCTTTCAAATATATTTAAAAAGGAATACCTGTGTGTGTGTGGGGTGGGGGGGGGGGGGTCATCGTGGTTTTCCTGCATATGTGGGAGTGTTTGTATTGGTTGGTGCTGGTACCCTGAGTGTTTCTGCCTCTGTTCCCCAAACAAAGGCAAAAGCTGCACTCTTTTATGGAGACCTTTAAAGCATCCATTTCCTTTCATTATTTAAATCCACAGCATGTCTTTAAAGGGAGACAAGCTGCTTCTCAATCTTTTTTTCCAGTCAACCTACCCTTAGACCGATGTCGTCCGCATCGCTATGTCAGGGGACAGCATTTGGATGAGGAGAAGGAAAAAGTATGTTGATTTTTTTTTTTTTTTTATCTTTTTTAGCTTTTTTTATGAGACAAGTTGAACCATGGAGGTATATTTTCAGTTGTGCTCCCTTCACTCCTTCCAGAATTTTCTTTTATTTCCTTTGAAAAGCTCATCTCTCTATGCTGGGATACTGTTCTCTGGTACCTGTGCTACAGCCCTTTGTTCGGCCGCCTAATTAGACCACATTGCACCCTTCAGCGGCAGACACATGTGCAGAAATAAAATTTTTTTAAAAAATATTTATATATATTTGAAGAAAAAAAAAAAAAACACAGCCCACACAGAATGCGTTACGGGGGAAGGGGTGTGGGTGTTAGATTCAGACCCGTTCACATGCATTGATGTGGTGAATGAGAAGGGCTGTCAGTGTTATGGTTGTATTGAATGTTTGGAACGGCCTGGGGTGATGGGTGTGCTTATTTCAGTCGGTTGCGTTCTACAGTAAGCGGTTCTTTTCCAAGGTCATTGCTGCTGAATCGGGCTGTCATCTGGCCACCAAGTTTCTCTAATCCACGTTTTGCTCCCTCTGTGGAAAAAGTCGCCACGTCGTCCTTTGCAGATGGTTAATACGATTGTGACTCACCTGTTACCAATAGGAAATAAAAAAAAAGTTAAAACTGATGTAATAAATATGCGCCTCGCATCTGTTGAAAGGACTACTCTTTTAAAAATTCAATGTTTTTTTTTCACCCACCATTGTAGAGATGTCCATCCACCTTCTTTTGATGTTTATGGTTGTCTCAAAAAAGGGACGCTGGCAGCGAGCTGAGGCAGAGAGACAGATTAACGCAAACTGCGACTCGGTATTCACTCCGAGGTCACTTTCAGATATATATATATATATATATATATATATTTTTTTTTTTGTTAAATCGCGTCTCCGTGCTTCCCGCTCATCCTCTCCATTTAACTGTCAAACTCCCGGTTCGCCTTGCTGGTTTGTCAAATGCTGTCACACTCCATCGCCTCCATTGCTACCAAAATTCTGTGAGCTCAAATCCAACCTCCAGAGGCAGAAAAGAAAAAAAAAAAAAAAATCAATAGGATGAAGTAAATCTGTCCCGCTCTGCTACAGTTCACTGAGGTTTCTACACCAATACACTCACCAGCATTGAGACTATATTACACAGCAAAATATCTGCATGCATGTACCTCTGCAACTAGATAGAACAACTGAGTGTTAAAGCAATCATACCCTGCAACTGGAGGTAACTTACAGAGCTCAGACTTAAACAGAGCAAGTTGTTTTTAAAGGACTGTTTTTCCTTTTTAAATACTCTCACTTCCATTAAACTCATAGTAAACCAACCATATTTTATCCCATTTTCTAAGGGAGCATGGTGTGAATATCTCTTCCCAGGAACACAGCTGGTTTCCTTTCTTCTTTCAAAGGACCGATCGGTGATTCATTTACACGTGGGGGGACTGTGTAGATGAAATATTAAAGGTGTGTTCAACAGCTGCACCTCAGAATGAGTGATGAGGAAAGGGGGGGATGAAATGTAATATGTTATCACCTCATCTGTTTGCCGTTGAAATTCATAAATGCATGAATCCTCCATCCTGGACTGCGTTACTGCCAATGGGGTGCGGACAGGGGGTTTGTACTGCTGGATTTCACAAGACGGTGCCACGCATGCGAGGTGGGAAGCGAGTTCGATAAAGCTGACACCTGTCCTTTCATGCTGAGGCATGGGCAGATCCAGGTAGGTAGGCTATAGGAAGTGCTCTGACTCTACCAGCGATTTAACAAAGATAAAAATCTCTCATTGACGAACTGTGCTGTGACTCTCTCAATGATTGAGAGACATACGAAACAACCTTAAAACCTCTTAATGATGGAGTGTGCAGTGACTCTTCTGTTGGACCCCGCATCACTCATCCTAAGAATCTATTAGGCATCGCCATGGTAACACTCCTCACTACATCACTATAGCAACACCACACTGTTAGCGCTGAAAACTGTTTTCATCTATAGAATTGTTTTTGGCTCTTTATAAGGAAAGCAGAATCATGCTTAATGCAGTCAAAATGGCAGAGTGACTAATTAGCTGTAATATGGCCCAATGGATAGTTGGAGCGTGATAGCTAACGCACCGTCTGCGCAATATGCTTCCTGATAAGTACTTGCATAAACACGTCAACAAAATAGACATGCAAGCATCATGTTTTAAACTGTATATATCCCAGTGGTGTATTGGTTATTAGCTCCTTTTTATGGCTGTTTTTATAAGATTTTTTAAATCATGCAGCCACACCGTTACAAAAAGCAGATCCACGCTTACAACACGTAAATATATTTGTATCAAGATTTATCCCCTTCACGGTAATGCCTTATTACACAGCTTGTAAATTTTCCTGCACTGCTTCATCCTTCGTGGAAATGCAGCGCATCTTAAAACGTAATTTAATATGAATTACTCATATAATAATTCCCATACAGCATTCTACTGAGCCTCGATGTGAATATACCTTTCAAAGACTGTGCTGGGCCATTCTGTCACGGATATACCTGTCGTGGGTCTTGAACGCAGCCTCTTCTTTGACACGACGATAAGGAAAACGCCATTTCAAATTTTTGTAACTGACAAAATCAACAGAGTGAATAAAGTTACTGAGGCAAAAGTGAGCATGAGGGAGAGGCAGATCTGATCGGGATTCTAACATCAGAATATCTGAAGTGGGGATGGCAAACAGTCGGTGTCATGATGCTAGGTAGGACAGTTAAGGCACCACCTCTCAAAGTAGCACCGCCCCACCATGCGCTCACATTTCTGACATAGTTGACAAACAAGCATCAAACCTGTCCCCATGGATAGACCAAGAAGCTCAACTAATGCATCCTTGAGCGGAATCCTTAACATAAACTGGCTCAATAAAAACCAAGATGTCAGACGGAAGACAGAAAAACGGGCGCTGCTGCATGAGTCACTTAGAATCGACGCCGCGGCTCAGATAATGAAAAGTTAAACATTCCCATAGCCTTGGCCTTCAAAATACATTGCAAATCTGCGCAAACACTCAACCATAAATATAATGCTGTTTATTTCCTGGATTTACAAAAAACCAAAAGCAGTAGCTGACTGAAGAGTGCAGCTGGCATGCAGTTCTAAAAAAAGAAATGGCTGGGGCAGATCTTCGAAGTGTCATGAAGATCTTTCAGATCACTTAAGTCCTGTTTTCACTTCTATATTTGGGATGATTCATTAAAATCCACCTTTCAGATTTAAGTCTTTTTTGTTTGTTAAGAGGGAATTCTTCAGCCGGAAAGGGTGAAAACATTCTTTTTTTCAGAAGACACTTTTGTCCGAAGTGTTGTGCAGTGAGGCAGATACATCACGATATATGGCGATTAAGGAGTTACCAAAGGAAGGGGTGCAGGAAGGCTGAGCGTCCAATAAAACGACACTTCGAGACGCAGACATCAGCAGAGAAGTGCGTACAGCGACTGCATCGCAGTCGGCGAGGCACCGCTCGTCGTACAGGATGTTGAACGGCGTGACTCAGAACTCATGAAATGCCCTGAATCACAGCCAGGATGTAGACAGAAACAAGCAAGAGCATAATGACAGCAGTGCTAATCGTATCCAAAGGCAGCATCTCATCACATGACCAGGAGTCAAGTTGACCAGGAGGAAGACCTGGAGCAGATGAGGCCTCGCTTTTCTTGATGCTTTAGGACCATCAGCTCAGTGGACTTTGATGATATTATCTGCATCATCAAAGAATGACAGATATTGAGAGATTGGATTCAAGAAACACCATTGACACATACTGGCCACATATTAGCTCAGAGCAGTGGCTGAAGGCACCTGTAAAGCAATCAGCGTGGAGAGCGAGTAACGTAGAGTTCCTCCGGTACAGTTCATTGTTAAAAAGGCATCAAAGTTGACATAACGATAAGCAATGAAATTACGGGAGACAGATTCTATGGGTTGTCTCCTCTGTGTCAGTGAGCTGGTGGCTCTGGATTTCTGTGTTCTGAGACCTGCACCTCATTGCACGTGTCCCTAGCCTTGTGACCTTTGTTTGCTGGGATACACTCCAGGCTCTTTGTCACACTCTACCAGATAAGCCCCTTCAATGGATCACTGCCTTGTCGTGGTGAAGGGGCTTGCGTAGTTCAGTGAAACTATGAGCTAAGCCGTGTA
>JAACJT020000002.1:16491895-16511454 GCA_009936485.2 Gymnarchus niloticus | reverse complement strand
GACAGCTTGTTTTTTTTTTTTTTTTTCAGTCTTTACTCCTATTTTTTTTTAGAAGAAACCCCAACAGTGAGAGTATCCTTCCAGCCCGGGATTACCCCCCCCCCCCCCCCCCCAAAAAAAAAAAAAAAAGAAATTCCACAAGCCTGGGCATGGAGATATCACTAACACAGGGCAACGAGCCATTGTCAAAAAGCCTAGAGCTGCATTTTCTTTGGATGGAGAAGAGGCGGTAGGCAAAATATAGACCCACTTAACGCATACTCGGTGCACGTATGGGGAAAATTTGATTGTAGTTTGGAATAATGTGCCGATAAAATCACTTGCTGTCTGTTCATCTGCCCCCTTAATGGTATTTCTGCGAACGTGAGCTTTTACCTTTAATTCCCGTAAGAGCGCTACACTACTCTACCTCTTTGAAATGCTGCATTACATTATGATATGGCTGGTGGGATGGTTCATTGTTTTCAGTATACAACGACAACGGGGAAATTAGATCCAGGCAAGATCCCCGATCATGGTCAGCAATACAGCCCCTGTTGTTCTGGTAGTTTTAAATGTATGACATAGAACATACCAGTTAAGATATCTGAGAAATGGGGAAACTGGAGAACTTGAAATGGTCCAGTAAGAAATGAGACATCCTGCCTTATGCTGTGTCTGGCATGGCACAGGCTCCAGGTTCATTGTGACCTTTCATTGGGTACAGAGGAAGCATAGAAGGGGAATGCAAGCGTAATAATAATAATAATAATTTTTTATTATTATTATTATTATTAAGAAGGGAAAGGATACAGGCCACAGCCCTGCGATGCTGTTGAGGAGAATGGGTTGGAGGATAGATAGATTACAGTGTTTACTGTTCGTTTAATTTACAAATTGTGGGGATGGAATTCCTTATAACATTCAGCTGTGAATTGCACCTTTTTAAATGTCAGTGTCGTGCCAGTCAGCAGAGAGCATTGGAATGAACAGTGCATGCTCAATGCACCTCAGGTGCGGCTGCGGTGCGTGGCTGTCTTGCAGTAATATGTCCCAGCACCAGGCGGCAGTATTGTCGCGTGGCGGAGGCGCGTAGCACGCGCGACGTTGGTAGTGGGCGGCATTCGAAAGCGTCCAAGCAGAACTTATCAAAATGGAAAATAACAGCTTTATTTTCACGTAATTTTAAGAAATGGAAACAATGGTATATTCTAAATATTACCTCAAAGTCTTGCTTCTCTAATAGCCTCATGCATTTATCAATCGTGTAAGCAGGGTTTAAATCAGGACATCCTTTTACCCTATATAGACATGAATAATTACAGTGTAAAACCCTTGAAATATAGATGATATGGTGGCACTTGGTGCCTATTCAGTGCAGGTGGTGACTCATATGTCCCAGTACAGCTGGCTGGTGTTGCTTTCTACTTTTAGTTATGAGCTTAATTTCTAAAGCTTATAACGTGTCAACTCTTGAAAGTTTGAAAGCCATTGGTGATGGTCTTAGCCGTTCTGCAAGGGAAGAACGCGTGATTCTGCTGTTATATGACAAGAAGTCCAAAGGATAAGTCATTCTTCAAAAAGTGTTTTTAAAAATGTGTTGTTCTTTGCTTCCAAAAATGTTGACGTTGCGTGCTCTTTGCATGGAATGTTGTTGCTTGCGTTCATTATCAGACACCCACCTTAAATGTGATGTGGTAGGTGCAACCCTACAGTCATGCCATAGAGTGACTGACTGTTTTAATGGTGAATTCCAGGTAAACGCAGTAAAACTGCATTGAATTGAGCCTCCAGTCTATTTCACACAGCAACATTCCCGATTTAGCTGTCCCAAACAGCTTAGCCAGGATTTGGCATCAGTATTACAAGTAGATTTGAAGAGGTTAACAGGAACAACATTATAAGTACAGTAGAGGACTGCAAATGTTATTGTGGAAAATGATGGAAAACAAAAAAGCGTGGTGAGTATTGGAACAGAGGAGCTCACTTCAGTGAAATAAGAGAGGGGAAATAATATGTCTGCTTGTTTACATTTAAATGGGTCTGGATTATGATGTTGGAAGAAACTGTAACTGCTTTGACATGTTTCTTACCTTTATATGTCTCAGTGTGTGTTTTAGCTAGGTTTTCCATAATGGTTAAAAGGCACTGTCATAAATACGTCATAAACATGAGAGTTGATCACACTTTTTTGCTACTAATAATTTAAATTATTAAGAAACAGCTAAACCAACTGTATTTGTTTAAAGATTCAACATTAAACTGCAGCCACAGTTGACATCCACGAGAAACGGTTATGTGAAAAGTTTCAGCAGTTATGCCTGGGGATGTTTAAACCATGACTTCATTTTGTGTATATCCATCCATCCATCCATCCATCCATCCATCCATCCATCCATCCATCCATCCATCCATCCATCACAGAGTCACAGATTCTTACAAAGTTGAGTTTTCTCTTGTGGGGACATGACAGATGTCCCCACAAGGTAAAAATGTCAGGCATATATTACCTTCTGGTAACCTTTTGTCCCCACAATTTAATATAAATATGGTACAAAGACACACACACACACACACACACACACACACACACACACACACACACACACACACAAAATTCAGAACCAAAACTAGAAAGAATAGAATTCATTTATTGTCATTATACTGGTGTTTTACAACAAAAATCAGGACAGACGGCTGTGGAAACACAGGGAAAACATATAATCCAAACCTAGTTCACAATGTCGTGGAGTCAGCATCGAACCCCCATCCATGGATGTGTAAGGCTACAATGCTAATGTCACCGTGGATAATAAATATAATCAAAGGCCTTGAACCGCGGAGTTAGGGAGCGGCGGTTGCGATGAATAGGTTCAGCGTCCATTCCAAGTGTTTGTGCAGCGAGACGGATCGGCTCTGGTCGTGTTGGCACATGTCTGGGTCGGCTGGGGGTCTTTTGAACTGGCACGCTGCACTGGGAGAGATTGGGGGAATGAGGGAGTGGTAAAAGTGAAATGTAACGATTTTGCTTTCTGCTTCAATTTCTCTGTCGAAAGAGAGATCGTTCTGTCACTATATTTAACTAGTAATTAGGCTACTGTCGTCATCATAATTTGTCTTCACTGAACATAAAAATTCGCTTGCAGGGAAACTTGGCTGGAAGGTGCTTATTAATGCTTTGATGGACTCATTGCGCGGTGGTTTTGAATAACTGTGTTTACCTTAGGAGCTGTAGTGTGTTATTTGTCTTACAGTGCCTGAAAGAGCACATGGGAGATGACGTTAGCAGCGCTCCAAGAGAAGCAGAAAATCTTTTTAGCTGGAATGTTGCTGGAACATTGCCAGAATGCTATAAACATGTTAAAGGATACAGCATGAACATGGCGGCCAATCTGGTTGAATTGGCTAAGCTTTGTTGGAACTAGTTTTTCTTTTTCTCAGTGTTTGGGTCAGGATTTTAACCACTGTTGCTTATGTTTTTTTGACCACTGTTGCTTATGTTTTTTTGACACACATTCATCTCTGTAAGAGGATCCTCAGAAAACATTATACAGCTTAGGGGGTCTGCTTCATGCCTATTTATACAGCCGGTTAGTTTTTTTAGGTGGGAAATCCAGGTTAAGCACCTTTCTTGAGGGTATAACTTCACCCCCCCCCCGTATTTGAGCTGTCACCCTGTGGTCACCAGTCCCTTAATTACTGAGGCTTAAATGGAGGCCGAGAACAAATGGCAGAACATGCAGTGAGCCGTTGGCCAGACCTGGTTCTGTGAAAGCTGCACCCGCTAATCCTGTTTTGCCGTAAGAGCAGTGTGGTGTCTCCATGCCCGGGATAATCGGAGGCTAGCTACAGGTCGGCTGCCGGGGCTCTGACAGGACCGGCGGTTCATGCCCTTGGACTTAATAGCAAGCTTTTCAATTTCACTCTCTCCTGTTGTGTGTGGGTTCAAGAAATAAACGATACCCTCCGGCTATATCAAGGAAAAGCTCCTTTATTAACAACCATAACCTCCTGCCTGTCTACTCTTCTGTCTGTATCACTTGTGCTCCCCTTTTACCATATATTACCTAAAACATGTTAACACCACCACATCTCTTGCTTAAGACAGAAGAAGTCTCATTGAAAAAACAGAAGGCACGGCAGGAATGGAAAATTCCGGTAACCGTCCGGTCGCATTTGTGAACGGGCTATGTCTCCTGCTGCGAAAGATGGAAGTCTTACTGGAAATGATTGGAACTGACGGGAAATGGACTGCAGGTGAATGAAGGGGCTCAGCTTATGAACCTGTGCCCCCCATACAGGTGTGACCTCTGATTTTGGTCGACTCACCCGATTCCGACCTGTAAAGTGATAATGTTTACACCACCGCAACGGATCACAAAGCTGTACGAATGGAAGCTAAATTAACGACAGACCTAGCATTTCCGAAGGAGAAAAGCTGTCATCTTCGTTATCCTTTCAGCATAACAGACGTTCTCCCCTGTCTTTTTCCTGTGGTCCTCTTATTCTCCTGGATCCTGTTAATCCTTCTGCCTGTGACTGAAAGCAGTCTGATCGATACTTGCCTTTCAGATAGAGCTCTTCTGAAGCAGCCCAGAGGAGCTGCTCTACGCCATATTTTGCTAGAGATTTCTATCTTGCTCTTCATGTGATGCCGGTGGCTCCTGCTGACCTCCACCCATCCCACCCAGATTGGGTCCTCTTCAGTCAATTGAATATTCTAGTTCAATTTTCCAGTTCATTTTGAGTGTATGTACTAACTGGTTCCACCAGGTTTTTTTTTTTTGAAGTAGATAGTTGATAGTAGATAGTTGAATTCAGCAGATCATCTACTGATTTTTGAAATCGTTGTCACAGCGCACCAGGAAATCCACCAGTGAGAGTTGCAGACCACCTCTAGTGTACCTAAGTCTGCTTATAAACTGCTGATAAAGTCTGTTAGTTTCTGCTGTAATGGCTCCTGCTAAAGTTAGGTATGTCTGCAGATGTACTGTAACCTCACCATGGTAGGGCTCATTTTTCACAATTTGCTGACATATTTGATGGTCTGAATCCATGCCTCCCCTCCTCGTTTGGAAAACGTGGCTATGCTCCTTAGGGTACCTTTGTGGATGTTGAGTTTGACTGGGTGAGCGCAAAGATCTTCATATATGCACAAATGGGGGGCTTTGCAGAGAGAAGTTTGGGAACCGCTGATTTAATGTGTTATGAGTACAAAACATGGCTGCTGAAAAATGGCATCCTTATAAAATCATGCAAATCCTTATAGATACTATATGGCAGTGGTCATCAGTTATCACTGGAATATGGACGTCCTAGAAGATGTAACGTGATGTTACGTCTGGCTGACTGCTGATCACGTGGTCTGCAGGTGTGACACCCCGGTATCTGCATTTCCCCTCAGCTGCTTTGTGAAACACTCACAGCATAATCGGCCTGACAGTTCTGCGTTAAGCACTCAAAGCCCCCCCCTGTTATTTCTGGTCTATCAGACACCCCCAGAGTGACTATTTAGATGAGCCGCGTTGTTCTGAGAAGCGGTCGGGGAGTGTTTAGTAAAAGACAAAGAATCTCTCATTCTTTCCGCAAATAAAAATATAAAACGTAATCTCGGCCAGCTGGAAGTCTGCAAGTTACGGGAGAGGAATGGCGAAATCGCTCATCTAAATGCTAATTAATAGAACACAGAACCAATACTGAACACCCTCAACGACGTCGTTTCATTTTTGTTCCGTTTTACCTGATGGTCGCCGTCGTAGTAATTCAATTTTTCATGGTTTTTACGAGTAACACGAAACGCTTTCAGTAGTCGTTTCCAAATATAATTATCTGAAGCATATTCCATTTACAATGTTCGTGTGCTTCAGGTAGTTCGTAGGTATATTACCAGGTTCCATTGCCTCACTACTAACTGCACGCACTTTTGCCTAATTTTTGACTTAACCCTTTCTTGAAATTTTTATTTGAAAATAATTAAAATACAGTGCAACACTGTAGCTATATAAATAAAAACAAGTGTCCTCTCAAGAAATTAACATTATTTTGGTTTTAATTTAGAATTCCTGTCATTCTAGATCACTTCTGATGGGATATAGATATATTTTAATGCTTAGTTTAGGCTATTTTTCACACTATTTCACCTTGGAGCCTTAGTTGAATTCAGAGATGAATATAATTCATTTTGGCTCCTGCAAATTTGATGTCTGGGATGTCAAAGGTGTTATTAACATAAAAAAATGACAGAATTGTGTATAATTTTCAACGCTGGCAATTCACATTGTGCTTTAATTGGCATGCTGGTGGTGTGCGTGGTAGCACAGTAAAGATGGCGCTCTCCCTTTCAGATATTGTGGTCGGCTACCTTTTTCCAACTTAAGGTTGATGGCTAATTTACTTCTCTAGACATGCAGTCCAACCGCCGATCCTTAGCTGAAGCTGAGGAGGACCACATCCACAGCTGGGAATGCCAGGTTCAATGTGTGTCAGTACTGCAAAGCGTTCTTTCGTCCAAATATGGATGTTGAGTTCCTTTTTCCAACTTATGATTGATACCTAATTTACTTCTCTGGATCTGCGTTCCAAGCTGAAGGAGACCTCATTCAGAACTGGGAATGCAGGTTAGACGTGTCCTCTGTGTTTTTGTTTTTCCTTGGGTAGAAAGGAGGAGTCCTTAATAAATGTTTAGTTAACATTGCTTACGGTTATTGGAAAAAATCTCCCCATCATCAGTGGGTTATATATGAAGTCAGCCATTTTGGTGTTCTAGTGAGCAGTGTGTAATAATATGAAATATCTGAAATCACCTTCCACCCCCAGCTCATGTGGAATCACTATCTGTCAGCTGTTTCTAATGCGTGGTCCCTGTGGGAAAGTCGCCTTGTTAAATTTTGGACAGAGACAGGCCTACACTGCTGCACAAAAATATTGAAAAGTAAGTATATGTGGGAGAGAACAGAAAAAAAACAAGCTGGTGAACTTACTAAGATTTGCTGAAGTCTGTGGGGTTTTTAACACTTCTGACTGGTTTCATTACACTCAAACTGTGTACAGTGTAATGTAACATGCTTAGCCCCGCCTCAGGGCAGATACAGTGCAGTTGATTGGCAGCTGTAGAACGTTTATCCTCCTCTATATATCCATTAGCTGTCTCTCTGTTATTTCTCCTGCAGGCTGATTGGACGAGAGTCATAGTTCTTCACATGACAACCATAGCAGCTTTTCCAACAGACCGGCTTTGGTCCCGGCCACTCGGATCAAAGGACGGACGGGCTCCTTTGAAGTCAGCCTGCAAGGAGGTGCCCTTGTGAGGTAATCTCATTAGCAAATTTTCATTGGGCACTCGGGAGAAAACTTACTCAGGTGGTAATGGCTAATGTGCTAAGGCAATGCTTCGCCCCTTGAGGACCACTTTTACCTTCGAAACCGTAAATCCGAAAGGTCCAAAAATGTCTAAGGGATCCAAAGATCTTGACGTGAGCTCTCATTTTCAAGTCACTTCCCTATTGGACAGATAACTGAAGTTACTTTTCTGTTGGGCAGGTTTTAGTGTAGATCAGATGACCTCCAGCGTAACAGTTAAGATTCTTAGATCTTAAGTCATAAATATTACTAAAAACATGACTTTCCAGTGTTTCGTAAATTTATTTTTTGGTAGAACGGGTTCTTTTACATAAGACAGACAAGTTAACATTACAGGTCTTTAAATGACAATTTGTGTGCCATGTGCCTTTTTGTTCAGTATTTAGACAGAAAGGTTTAATCTAAAAGTTTACTATCTGATAATATATTGACATTCTTAAGCAATTTGTTTTCATATTAGTTGGAAAATGCTTATTATATACCTATAGACAGCAGGAGTAACAATTTTTAAAATTATTATTATTATTATTATTATTAATGAACTTAATATGGGGGGGGGGGGGGGATGTCTGAGCATCATGTATAAAACTGCAGATAAATGGCAAGCTGTTTCTGAAAGCCGGGGTTGCTTCACTTTTGAACTTTAACTTGGCAGTGCTTGATTTTTAAAGCCGAATACCCGAACATCACCATTTCCAATCTGCTCGGCTTTCTGCACATCTGCCACTGTTTTATGTTCTCTCTGATGACAGAGAAATTGACGGCAGAAGGGCAGGGAAACAATTAACCTCTAGTTACCGCATCATCCGCGGGGGGTTATGTGTTCGCAGCTGGCTGGTGCCGTGGCTTTCTGGAGGATTTGGGCTGAATCTCCGGAAGCAGGGCATGAGTAAGCAGTGAAGGAGCTGAATCATTCCAGAGGGGAGTCGAGCACAGCAGTTAGTAGCAGGAAGGAAAAGACTGCAATGTAGCAACAAAGCTAATATGCGGATAAGCGTGAATGTCGACCGGCAACAGAAATCAGAACCGTGTATTTCTTTGGAAGCACAGCCAAGATCAGGCTGGTTCCAGATGTTTTTACCTCATTTAGAAATTGGTTGAAAGGAAACATTTGGTTGGTATAATATCATTCGGTCCATTTAAATTAAGTGCGTGAGGCCCATTATATACAGTGAGTGGTCGCTTTATTAGGTATGCCTGGCTAGTACTCGATGTCCCCATTTTAGCCTCCAGAAGGTGTAGATGAGGTACATGTTCGGAGAAGCCATTCTGCATGCCTCTTTGGATCTGAGCTATTATTTTCGAGCATTTGACTTGCACTTGGTTTGCCCGATCTCCTCTAACCTCTCTCATTATTGAGGTATTCTGAGGCACAGAAACCTCATAGACCGGATTCGCCTCTTTCATCACACCCGTTCCTGTAAACTCCTGACACCAGAGTGTGTGAAAATCGCAGCAGAGTGGCTGATTTTGAGGTTCTGGAACCCACCACATGTGGCACCAACAATCACACCAGGTTCGAAATCGCTTGGAGCCACAATCTTAGCTGTTTTAATGATTAATCAAAGAGTAAGTGAATCCTGTTTTGTTGTATGTTCAGAGGAGCAGACTGTTTGCTTTAGCAAGCTGGTGTACCTAATAAATTTTCCACTGAATAGCTATTGTCTATCTGTTTATCCTGGACAGGGACCAGCATGGATCCTATCTCAGGCAGCATAGGGAGCAAGGCTGGGGTACACCTTAGACAGGATGCCAGTCCATTGCGGGGCACATACAGACACGCTCACGCACATAATAACTAACACACTATGTGCAATTTATAGATTCTAGTTTGCTCAACTGCACGTCGTTGGACTGTGGCAGGAAACCAGATTACTCAGAGGAAACACATGCAAGACGGGGATAATATGCAAAATATTGTTGTTATGATTAGATGAAAATTAGGCCTGTTTTCTGTTCTCAAATGTTCATTATAAGACTTAAAGATTCATTTTGCATTCACTCATAATTCTAAAACAAAAAAAAACAATTGCTTGGATACTTCAAAACACTTTCCCTTGTGACATAGCATTTTTAAAATTATTTTATTTACATATGAAAATTCCATAGCGTACAGGCTCGATTGCCAAGTTTTATACAGGAGAATATTGATTATGGTTCATGTAGTCAAATGGTTTCGGTAATCAACCATACGTGAATGAAAGCTCACTGCCATCCTCCACCACATCCCCAGGCTCACAACAAACAGTTGTACAACAGACGGTGATGCATCAAGATCATGGGAGACTGGCCTGAGTCCATACAGTAGCTGAAGCCAACATTTGAATTTTTAACTCCAGTGATTGCAGATTAACATTGTATCTGTGCTATACTGCATATGAGCGCTGGGCTAGCGACCCGTCCTCGTAACCGCAACCGCTATAGAAACGACAAGCACTGATACGCTATGTAGCGTGGGAGGATCTAAGATTCAAGATCCTCTATGGTACCATCATATACTGCATGTATTATCGAATAATTGGAAACGAGAGAGTAATACTTCGGCACAATAAACAGTACAGTAAAAGCAGGTTTTGATTTAATTTAATTTTGTATTTTGAGGGGGGCCGTGGTGCTGGGTCTTGGATAATTCATCCATGATCTGGATGACTGGCATTCAGATAATTGATGTTTCACTGTGTGAAGTTTTTTTTTTTTTTGTCCTAGTACTGCCCCTGCTCATTTTGAATGTTATATGTTACTTTAAAAGGATTTATTTTTGTTTTGGGAGCATGTTTCGTTTTAGTTGTGAAATGTCAGATATTTTAAATTGAACGTGGACCTGTACAGTTACACAGTTCGGGGCACCGGTAACTCTGGCGATTGAAAGGTCGGCCACAGGCTCCCTCCTCGTGTTTACGTTTACCGTAAATGAGCCATGTGAACTGTTACAGTGTACCAACCCGGCTCTGCTGTAATTGCTTTCTAATGCACTCTGTCATGCATTGTTTGGCGTCCGGAGCCTCTGTAGCCAGAAGTCTAGGCGGTTCTTAAAGTGAGCCGGTAACACCGCTTCATTACTGCTCCCCTACAAAGCATTCCATTCCTGATCAGGTTTTACGGCCGAACTGTAAACGACGAACGTTTGAAAATTCGGAAAGTGGCGCTGCGTCATTAAACATTTTGTTCCAAAATGTACCTGCTACCTAGATCTAATTAGATATGAGGTGCAATTAGTTTGGGGATTGAAAATAACTGATATCTGTCTGGTTGTCAGGCGAGAGTTGGGGGATGCGAGACCGTCCGGCCTTTTATGTACAAAGGGTTTGTAAATCTTGGGTAAAAACGGCTTGGCTTGACTTTCGTCGGTCGTCTTTATGCATGATTCTTCTAAGTGAATGAAATTGCCTCAGTCACTGTGTCGATTCATTCAGTTCATTCGCAAATGTGACCAGTAATCTAAATGATGTCATTCACAACCTTTACAGCAGTCCCTAGTGTAGTGTAGTGATGAATACCGATCCCTGAGAGTCAGTACGGCTTATATAATTTATTAATAAAAGACCATGACCATCATTTTTACTCCCTGGGAGGAAAAACATATTTAAGGGGTATGTCATGAATGTACAAATAAATAAACGATTCTGCACAAATGCACTGAAAAAAGCCGAATCCCTGAAAAGAACCATGATTTTTAACTGTAGCCCGAACCTTGGCTGCCTGATTGCAGACGCCAAGCCATGTTTCCCCATGACTTGTCTTGAAAAATAGTCCTTTGGAGACTGAAAGCCACGGTATGATGAAAATTTCTTGCCTGTCATATCAGAAGAACTTCAAAAAGATTTGATTTAAAATCCAGCAATCTGTCAAGTTATTATTTTCTAAGCTTGTGTGCTATTCACAGTTCCCTGCATACTCCAGTGGTCTAGGTATTTATTTCATTAAAATTTCATACACGTTGAACTGAATGTTAGTTGGAGGCATGATGTAGGTGGCCTAATCCAGCATCCAGGTAGCTTAACAGCCACAGCTGATCATAATTAATGAAAGATTATCAGCAGCAGGTCAGTTATAGTTAACCCTTTCATGAACGGTGACCTAGTGAATACGAGATGCTAGACTCACTGATGCTCTCAAGGGAAGAAGCCACGTCAAAAATGATTGTGAAATTTGGTATGGTGTAGGAAAATAGGTGGCAAAGAAAGTCGTCACCAGTATTATGGAGGTATTGCTATGAATTACAAGGAAAATGTTAATACGTGAAATAAGTTTGCTTAGAAACTCGCTCTAAGGGTTGATTCATGCTGTTCAAATGTGTGGACATTTCCCAAACCATTTCATTAAAACTGCCTTGTAGAAAAAGTAAAAATTCTTGTCCCTTTGCATGCTCTTCTGAGTAACAGAAACCATCTAAATGATTTAAACCTGTTTTATAATAATTAATCTAGGAAAGAGTTAAAAAATCTTACTACTTAATTGAGAGTGCAGTAAGTTAACCAGAGATTTAAAAGCATTAGGGAATTTGTGTGTATGTGTATCTGTACGTGTTGTGTACATATCTCTTTTGAGACAACATGCAGACTGCTTTGATAAATATTTATAATTTTCTTATGTCTGGAGAAAGCCTGTAATACGCCGTGTGCTATTTCATGCTTTCTGTTATGATTCATATGTACATACAGTATAATCACCAAGGAGTCACGGGCAGGAAATAAAGAATTCTTTTCACCCGAAGGCTCTCAAGTCGCTGTGCCGTTTCAAGCTTTGTCAGAAAGGCGTGGCGAAAAATAAACACGCTTTTTACGCCTCTCTGCCTTTTTAGTGTGCTGTTTTTTTTTGCAGCTGGTCGACAAAATGAATGGTGGAATTCCATGCATACATCCATACATTTATTGTTAATAAGTATTCACCCAGTCAAGCTAGCAATGATATAGAGTCCATCCAGTAAGCCTAGGGCTTTAGGTGGAGTGCACTCTGTTGTAGGTGAATTGACTAGGACTTTGACTTTATATTGGCTGAGTCCCAACTAGCAACTTGGCTATTAATGTCTTATCTCAATGAGTTCTAAAAATGTAAGTGTGATGTTGCTTGGTTTCTCGTTGTCTATGAAGCATGATGAAATTCTCCACAGATAGCTGTGTCATTTACTCACCCAATGAAAAATCTTCGAACCCTCGTATCCGGCTCTGCGTCTTTATTTTCCAGCAAAGTTGTACTTGAACCTACCGCACAAGCCATTGACTACGACATCCATGGAGAAAAGCCTGTGGCAGCCGTTGCAGTGGTTTTCGACTTGCTGAAACTCCCTTTTGACATAGGAAGTCCCCCGTGAGCGTCTCTTCTGAGTGTGGAGAATAGAGGACCCACTGCTGAACACTCCTCCTGTGTTGGGCCGCAGGCCCAAAGCGGGCGAACGTGATGCAGGCGGACTGTTTTTGGTGTTGTCAGTGAAACTGACCATGAATTAACTATTGTGTAAGAATTTAATTAGGGTGGGGCGGTTTACAGATCATATGAAGTTTGGCCGAGGGAGGAATGAACGGGAGTTTATTTATCATTGGGAATCAGGCACAGGTCATGTGACTGAATGGGTTCATCACCTGATTCCATCAAGTCCTAGGGCATCCGTCTGTCCCTCTCACCCGTCTGACATACACGTAGTCACTGACATAGATATAACAGAGGACAATGGTGACATGGGACACTCCCACTATAACCGAATGTCGTTTTGTGCCTTCGCTTCCAAATGACAAGGTACCTGCCTTTGAAATACTGCAAGCTATTACAAACCTTTAATGATGCATCTTCTTTGAAACTGTGCCATATTATTCTCATCTTCCGACGATTGAAATAAATGGTCTTTATTCTGGAGGACGGCGGAGGTCCGTGAATTCTGCTCAGTCGTCTTCCAAGTCACTGACCGTTGTGTTTCTCTGTAGGCACCACTCGCCATCATTTGTTATTTTGGCAGAAGTGGATTCATGTTAAGCCTTTAAGCAAGCTTAAGCAACCCCACTGAGAACTGGGTCCATTCTGAATTTCAGTGTAATTTTTCGCAGAGAATTAAGAGACACCGAGACCTTACATGTACCCCAGAAGGTGTGACTATCTTGGCCACAGACGTCACGGTAACTGGAATTTCTGCCGTGGCCTGGAGGTATGGATCCCAGCTATTTCTGTGGCAAAGCCTAGAACGTGTGTACCAAAGCTGGTGTGTCGGGTGAAGGGGCTGTTAATTAAAGAGGAGGATGACTTTGAGAGTCTGGATGGATGGGGTGGGTTAGCCGAGCTGTTTCACTAAGGCCTCACCACGCCGTGCCGAGCCGGCTGCTGTGACGCATAGCCGGGCTGGCTCTGGAGTGTGCGGGCCAGGTGGCCGGCAGGACAGGGGGGTTGGGGGCTTTTAGGGTGGGTTGGCTTGTGAAGTCACCTCTTGGCATCCTTCTCTCGGCATCCCCCGCGGCCGTGGGCCTAACAGATGGCGACGTAGAGGCGGGGGTGAACTGCGTGCATCTCCTTACGCCGTGCTTTTAATTGAACTGGCGAGACCGTGTGCTGTGTACCGGTCAGCTTGGGAGCCCGGGTTACGGACATTCGTAGGCAGGGTCCTTCTTGGGTGTAGCGGTGGGCCGGTAGTACATTACTCTATGGTCAAAGCGAGGTGCTACTTTCTTCTCTGCCCGCCTTCTTAGGTCTTGCTGGTTACTCTTCTGGTGATGGTGTTTTATGCTGCCAGAGTGTTAACTTTAAGAAACTTTAATAAACAGCTGACCCCTCCTCACCCCCTGCCAGATGCCTTTCACTCAGCCCCTGTACTGCTATCTCATCAAATTACTGCTAACCATGACCATCATATTACCACTAAGCCTGACTTTCACAAAACCGCTAAATTTCACTGTTACACTGCCACTGACTCTAAACGTTACGTTAGCGCTACTCTGACGTTACAAAGCTGCTAACCTCAACTCTTACAGTTGCCCCTGCGAGTCAGGCACACGTTTACCTGCCCGTAATGCTCTGCATCGTTACAGCGCTGCGTTTGACATTTCTGCCATTCAGAATGTTTCAGCAATAAAACAAGTTCACAAGGGAGACCTTTCTAAAGGGCTTAGGCTTGTACGTATTAGATGGCAATGTTTCTTATTCATTATTTATCATCTCCAATAGCATTATACTTGAAGCAATTGAAAAAACACTTTTTTGTGAACAAACATTTATTGCTTTGTTCTAGGATTAGTGTTTCCGAGATGAGGGAGCAAAACATCGTCTGAATAATTTAGAGTGGATTTTTTTTGTCTTGTTGCTGAAATGGTTGGAAATCAAAATCATATTTGAATATTATGGAACTTCAGGAGTGTTCCTTTTTATGCAGGTGATACTGTCAGTCACACTGTGGGTTATCAGTTCCAGTCCTAACCTGGCCTTTTGTGTGTAATCCGAAAATTTCCCTCAGTCCAAGGGGGCATGTGGTTTACGTGGGCTGGCTTTTCTTGGTGTGCCCTGTGTTTGCTGGGATAGGGTCCATCCCTTAAGTGGATGAATGGTTAAGGACAGGTGTGTATATATATGTGGTTTTCAGGATTATTTGCTTAAAAGCAGGCCTGGTGACATGTGAATGGTGCCTAATTTCTGTGGCCTCTGATTATGTTACACTTTCTCTTGGGCAGTTCCTGTGAACTGAGAAGTAGTTTAGGATGAAGTTGTCCCATTTGTGACTTTATATGTATCGTCACGGCGCCGGGAACACGGTGAGGTCGTCGCCGTCTCCGGTGTCGCCCAGTGATTGATAGACGATGGTCATCGACCACTGACTGCATAATGAAGGACCCACGAGGTACTGTGCAAAAACCAGACATTTTAATTTTGTGCGGTTGATAGTGCCACGTTACGCACAGAGCTGCTGGTCCTGGAGGGAGGGAAATAAGTTTGTTTCTTCTTCGTAATTTGATTGAGAGCCAACAAGGCTCATCACAGGCCATAAACTGCTAAAACCATCTGTTGCTAGGCTACGGCCTATCGCTTATCTTCTCTGCCTCCTCCGTGTCACGTTTTTTCAAAATCCAGTGCCATCTTTGCCCTGCTGCACTTGGATACAGGATGCTGATTTTATCACACTCGGAAAGAGCCGTTTAAAGGCTGAAACAGGATATGTGGGGTGTGTTGGTTTATTAGTACAAAGGCTATGGTGGCTGATGGAGGGCGGTGGGGCTAATTTTGCTTATAGCGTGTCCCATTTGTGTTTATAACGTGTTATATGCTGTTGCATGTGTTATTTGTGTTTAGCATGTTCTATTTGTGTTTATAGTATGTGCTGTTTCAGTTTAGAGCATGTGCCATTTGCTGTTGCACGTGCCGTTTGTGTTTATATATTTATTTACGAAAGGGCAGTTTGTGTTTTGAGCACGTGTTACTTTCGTCTCCCAGGTCTCCTTTCTTGCTGCGTCCCGCCCCTTTGTTTGTCACTCCTTGATATACCGGGCTTCCGTCCAGCTGTGAACATGATTACACAGTGTACCTTCCTTTGTCCTGCTCCACAACGTTATACTCACAGCTGAGGCTGTTTCCTGATTCAGCAGGGGGATCTCTCAGTCCAGGCGTAGCTTCCTGTAGACCCCTGTATTTCACGTTGTACTGGAGCCCTGATTGCAGGGGCACTTAGGGGTATCATTTCTCATCCGCGCCCCCTGATGTACGCCCAGGGTGCTGGTGAACATCTCACAGAGACCCGCCACCCTGCCTTCCGGGGAGGTCGTTACGTACTTTCAAAAATGAGCTATTATCCGTATCATTGTTTAAATTGCCATAGACGGGTTTTAGAGACGAGTTCTGGTCGTGGAGGGCATGCCTTCTCTGTTGGGTTTGGGTCGACTGTCCAGGAGAAGCGATTCCCTCAGGGCAATGATAGGCTAACTGACTCACGCTCATCGGTGTGGATGGAGCCAGATCTGTCATTTTAGTTTGTGTTCTTTTATTTTCTCACCTTCTATCCCTAACTGCTGAAGAGCCGAGACTTACTTGGTGTCTGAAGAGTAAAAAGATGCCCTTTGGCAGTAATGTGCTGGGTTGATTCTATTGTGCCAGGCAGAAACAGACTTAGGAAAAAGGTTGAGAAGTGATGTCATTGTTTATCGGCACCTTCAGATATACTGGCTGTATCATGTTGCCTTATGGGACGACTAGACTGAGCTTCAAAATGGTGTCCTTTGGACTCGCCAAAGCTTCCTTTCAATTTTGGCCCACAAATCCATTTAGCCAGCAATTAGGCGTGAATTGACGATGACTCGACTGAGCAGCCATCTCGGGGCACGGAAGGCTTCACGCGGGGGCTGCTGGTGTCCCGGGTTCTGGAGATGAACACTCCCTGCTCTGCTCCTGATTGGCTGAGGGCAGCTGCTGTCCCTCGGAAGCCCATCTGAAGCAGTCGTGCAGTGCTTCGCGGTGACTGTGGGGTTACTGCTATGCAGTTAGCAATTAGCAGTGTGTGTTTTCCCGCCATTCAGAGGAATTTGGACTTTGCGAGAATGCCAGCCTGTCCTTACCAATTAGTTATAATTATTCCTCTTCCATGTCTGTTTTCACATTTTCAAGAAGTTCTGGGGATTAAAATTGAGGAGGGCTTAGTCACAGGTAGGTCAGATTTCACCACGACTCGGTGACTGAGCAGCTTCCTTCAGCATTGCTGCTGCTGGTAATGGGCTTTCTGGCCAGCAGATGGCAGTAGTGCTACATGCTCCTTGCTAGTGGTGCATCTCAGGGCCAAGGCAGGAGGGTCCAGGCCCTGCGGCTCCTTCAGACAAGCCATGGGAATGGTACCCAAACGTTCCTCGAAGGAAGCCTTGTAAGTACTTCATTTCAGAATGACGGATGTGGGTGTCTCGACAAAACTGGCCCCCTTTCTCCTCCCGCAGGGTATGGATATTCATTTCTGGGCCAAACTGAGCTCCTGAACCATGGTTAAGAACTTGCATGGCTTCAGAAGCCTGGCTTTACAGTGCAGAGCTTCTGTTCCTTCTTGAATAAAAGCGTTACAGCAATTCCATGGCTACTGTATTTCTTGACCTTCTCTATGGCCATCTTAGTAATGGCATAAAACACTGGACTCTTTTCACAGCCATGTTAATTAATGCATCCCAGCTTGAACACTGGATTGCATTGCTTATAATGGTGAGAGGGAAAAAAAAAAGGATGAAAAGGCAAACGATTTTAAGCATTGAGGTGGAAGAATTTGGGAGAATTTCGATGGTGAAAGGGTGAGGTAGTGGATTAATCATAGAGGTCATAGAGATGTTGCCTGGGGAGGAGTTTCTCCTTGTAGGAATGTGTGAACCTGGAGAACACTGGAAGTGGAACTGGCATACTCACGACATGTGCTCCATCTGCAGGCTTTAAACATGCCCAGGCATGCCCTGCTGTAATGCAGCCTTCATTCCTGTGAGGCCTGGCTCTCCGTAATATTCTGCCCCTGTTTCCAATTGCGGATGCGCCGGCTCTAATCCCGAAACACTGCCGTTTTAGTGCTGACCCTCATTTAAAAAGCAGCTCGCGTGGCAGTAATTGGGAGAGACAGATACATGTATGAATCTGTGGGTGGAGTTCAAACGATTTCGGTTTCGGATCTGTTTCACCGTGAGGTACGACATGGGAACACAGCTGTTTTCAAGCAAATGCGTATTACCTATTAGCACACCAGGTTATTGTTTTTGTCTGGTATTTCCTGGTGAGTTTTTCATATTCTTTAATGGGAATTAATGGAAATATGTGACGGAAATCATCTGAAATGTGGTCGTATATTACAGGATCAGTTTGAAACATGACACGTAACTTCAGTTTGGTTTTAGTTTTTGTCATAATTTTTATTTTATGCATATTTAAATTTTGGAACGGGCTTACTTTTTCACCCTACTGCGGCTGGCTCTCTGACCAATCCGTTGCCATGGTTTTCTTCGAGAATCAGTGGGTCACATTGCCGTAATGTATTTCAAGCTCGCTGGACCCCAAGTCTCAGAAACGGCAGTTTTTGGCACTGATGCCCCACCTGACAGAGACTGTGGCCTGCCAGTGTCTGACAAGAACCAGCTTCCTCTTTCGTCTTCCGCCAAGTCCGTACACCGAGGTGACGTGCTGAGCTTCACGTCAGCTTCACAGATCCCTTCAGAGAGAAGGACGGCAATTCTCAGCCCTGACTTCTTTCACTGTTTTCCCAGCCGTCTCAATGCGAGGAGGTGGAAGCTGGAGTTCGGCGTCGCAGCTTTAAGAGGCCACTGCGGTAGCTGAAGACGCCAGGAAGTTTGCACTGAGCCCGAGGGTTTGTGGGGTATAACCAGTTATGATCATATAATGAACCAAAGAGTCCTATTTCCCCTCCTGGGAGGAGAGCAAGTGGGTTTGATCAGAAACTTCAAAGACAGAGAGGGAGATTACACGGCAGGCTGTGTGCGTTTGCAAAATGATCGCCTCCGTAATTGGCCAAGTTTGGTTCTACAGTCTGACTCCCATCTGTTTTGAAATTTGATACAGGCTCATGTGGGGCCCTTTAACAAGTGCTGGAGAGAAGCACTAAAGGTCACTGAGTCTGTCTCTATGTGATTTTTTTCCCCCCTTCCCCTCTTTTGACAATGAATCTTGGTTGTGTTGCTGTAAGCTGAAGATAACCAATGACTATATGAGATGTGACATTGACTATGGACATTCTGCGTAAGCCGCAGAGGAAATCACAGAAAAAGATGTACGTGGGCTGTTCTGGGGGGCACAAGTTGATCGAGGATCTCAGTCACACTCCGTTTTTTGGTGGGGGGCTATTGGGGGCTTTTGAGTTTTTGGTTAGCTTCAGTGAGACACCTGCACGGAAAGGAGGAATGTACTAATCCCTCCGGTGGGTGGGGAGGTACGAGAAATTTTGTACGTCTACGGTGTGCTTTTCAAATAGTTCCCAAATTTTTGCACGATCACATGCATGATTACCGAGCTTTCAATTTGACTATTCAACAATAAATAATTTAATGTCAAGGCTATTTCAGCGTTCCCTAGAAAACGATACATGTGAAAGGGAGCATGTGAGATTTCTCCCATGGTCTAGTAACCGTTCAGGCATCTCACTAAAGGGCAGGCATTTGTCGTGGCCTGGACTGTAAAATAATAGCATATAATATTACAGCACAGGCTATGATTAATGTACTCTTAATGGGAATCATGTCACTGTGGCTTTCTTGGTTTATAGATGTACTTGGTGGACAAATGGAGAG
>JAACJT020000002.1:16453768-16491795 GCA_009936485.2 Gymnarchus niloticus | reverse complement strand
AGGGATCGCCATCTTGGTTTATAAATGTCCTTGGTAGACAAATGGAGAGAGGGATCGCCATCTTGGTTTATAGATGTACTTGGTGGACAAATGGAGAGAGGGATCGCCATCTTGGTTTATAAATGTCCTTGGTAGACAAATGGAGAGAGGGATCGCCATCTTGGTTTATAGATGTCCTTGGTAGAGAAATGGAGAGAGGGTTTGCCTTGTTTTGTAAAGAGGGAGATCCTGCTTCTAGGCCTAAACCTTCCGGGTGCAGTACTCCTCTCCTGCCTGGTGGCCCTGCTGTGTGTAAATACAGCAATCAGCTCAGCGGGAGGAAGGCAGAGATGTAGGATGAACAATCTGGGAAGACGACGACGTGTAAATAAAATCAAATCCACTGTAACGCTTCCTTTCTCACACTCCCGGGTTTCTTATTCTTTCATGCAAACAACAGCTGCTCTAAAGTAAAGTATAAAAGGTGTTTTGAACGCAACTTGAATTCAATTTTCAACTGGGGTGAAAGGCACTTGGAGAGTAATACTATAAAGTTTTAAAAGTAGAGTTGAGCTGTAGCAGGTTGCTGCTTGGTAAAGTTAACTAGACATGCCTCACGGTGCTGCAATGATGGCTCCAATGTGAAAGTCCTGTGTTAGTTAAGCAGTTCCCACTCAGGAGAAATGAATGTTCTTTGTGGGCTTTTCCTGCTCTCCAATGCTGGTAAACTGATTTGAAGCTTTGAAATGGTAATGGTCTTCAGGATCCCCATTCCATCTACCCTCTGCCCCTGGTGCTCATCCCCTCCCCTTGATTGTTGAGTGGTCTAGTACTGACAGGCAGGCATCAGGGTTCTTCATTGGATCAACAGCCACGGTGCCGGTCTTTGCGGTGCTCCGGGGGGGTGAGGAGTCTCACTGAGCCCCCCCCCCCCCCCCCCCCGGGGGGGGGGGGGGGGGCGGCCCCGGGCCCCGCGGCCCCCGGGGGGGGGGGGGGGGGGGGGGCCTCTGTGGCGACAGGCGCCACCTGGACAGCTTTAGCGCAACTGCAGCTTCGTCAATAGCCAGCTGTGTGTAACAGTACAGATTACCTGGTGGCAGTTATGCTATCGATTAAGGTGAGACCACGTGGGGCAGGGAAAAAAAAAAACGTGCTAATGAACAGAGGAATGGGAGTTCAGTCCTTTCAGGTAGACATAATACGGGAAATCTCCTCTCTTCCATGGCGTGACACTTGAAACAATATTTTCAGACAGATTTTCACACCTTTCAGGCATACTTTTTGCCCCTCATAATAGTGCTAAATAGTATTGCAGCGATGGATGATGACATTGCTGCCTCGTTAGGTTGCCCGATGGCTACAGCTAAACTATTTGGCTTCTACAGTGAACCTGTCCTTGAGAATATACTCTTGTATTTTATCTTTATTATCAAATATTTACATTCACTATCAATGCTAAAATGTCAACTCATAGACCAGAGACGTGTGGCTGTAAAATTGCGATGCACTCACATTGCAGCTTTTCCTTCTCTCTATTTGTTTGTTTTTTTAAGAGCTCGTTCGTGGACAGATTCTACCGACACATCAGTACCAAGTCATCAGATCATAAATCAGCTGCATGCATCCTTCAGACTGCATTTACCACCACCAAAGGGTGACGATCTGTTTCCCTGGAAGATCTCCACCAGCATGAATCCGTAAATAAACCAAAGGCTGGAGGAAGCAGCGAGGGTTAACGTTGTTGGAAAAGGTGTCTGACTTTAACACAATTAGAACACAACCTAGGATTGGTTGTTTTTGTGAAGTTAAACACAGAGAACGTCATGAATCACTCAAGCGCCAGAAGAATGCAGCAGTACTTCCCAGAGACCAAACACAAGCAGAGAATGCAATTACCTGCCTTAGACTAAACCAAATCAAGGCTCCCATAATGAGTAGCGCTAAAGGAATAATTCAATATCAATTTTGGGGAGTGGGGGGATCAATTTCTACTCTCACTGCTTTAATATTATTTGCATAAACTGGAAACATGTAAAACATAAATTGCCCAGTCTTCAATTGTGATAAAGATAGTTACTCTTGAACATTAATCCTGCTCACTTCTTTGTGCCATAATTGATTATATTATCTTGTTACTGTTCCAGTTTTCATATCATATGAATACTGCATGACATTCTTCACATGCAAAGCCCCCTACACCTTCAAACACATCTGGTGATAGTCGAAAACTGATGTTTTCATCATTTTCTGCGCGTAAGATATGATCAAGGGTGCATTTAGATATCGACGTGTGAGAATCACCATAACTGGGATTTCAGAATGAACCACAGAATACTTGTGACAGGGATTTTCCATTTCCTGTGGTTGCACAAACTCCTTCTGAATGCTCCTGTTTCCTCTATAGTGCGAAGAGTCAGAATCGCCCATGATGTGCCGTAGATTAGCATCCCATCCAGAGTGTCCCTGACCCAGTGCTTCAAGGAATGGATACCTGGCTCACCAAGACCCTGTACTGGAAAAAGTGTTATGGAAGATGGAGGGATAGATGTTAACACTCAGTAAGCATACAAAGAGCCATACTCAACAAATGACACCCTGTCCCATGACCCACTTCCTATAACGCCTATCATGTGTTTGCGTGCTATTTATCTTCCTTAATTTGATTGGCCGTGTATTTTTGTGTGTTTGTGTGCGTGAAATTGATTAAAGGGAAAACAATGACACACTCAGATGTGTAAAGGTGTAATATTTCATCGTTCAATGGAATAGGCAAGCCTCTTGTTTAAAAGCCGAAAGCAGAACGTACAGTACATCACCCATAGCACCGGAACGGGTCTCCTACAGCCTGACCCGTTTGTCCTGCTTGGCACTCTTTCGCGTTTAAGATCTCTGAACTGACAACTCAGATTACAGCCTGGCTTTGTCTTTCAGCCCGGGGTTTCCCATGATAGATCTGTTCAGCCAGCAGAGCTGAGGTTTTGAGGACGGCAAAAAGGACTGGAATCGAAACCACCTCTTGTCATTCCTCTCAGAATGGCGACACTGCAGTTCCGAACCTGACTTCCCCCCATTGGAGTTACTGCGCTGCCCTCGCAAAGCTTGTCTGACTTTTCCACACTGTTACCAGACCCATCCATACACAGATTTTTTAAACAAAGATTAATAGACTGATCGATGTTCTCCACTAATCTAATGAACACAACTTTGCTTTCTGCACTCTTGACTACTTCCCACCTGTTAAACGGTGAAGAGGTTTGGTCCCCCACACTCAACCTTGAAGGAAAGAGAAAGCACATTTCCTGTAGTGCCCAGGTTGTGGGGTTGAATATAAGATAGCTGGGTCAGGCTGCACTAACTTATGGTCTGGGGGACCTTGCGACACTCCTCTGACACCGGGTCCACCATTATTGGACACCTGTGCAAGTGTGGTACAACGAGGACCTGACAAAGTGCGGTGACATTGCGTCCCGACTATCTGAAAAAGAATCTGTGTCACACTGTCCCCAGCCTCTCACCTCCTTTCAAATGGCCCACAAGGACACAACATTTGATTAATACCTTCACGTCACGTTTGACCATCTTAGGTTATAACTTGAGAGACCCAACGTGTTTCCGAAAAAGAAGGTACAACTGCTTCAAAAAGAAAGTACAGTTCCAAGTGCTTCCATTAGACCATTATTTACCGGAATGAAACAGCTGGGTTATATTAAGAGAACACTGCCTGTTAGCAATGACACATTTGAACACATTAGCAGGCACCTTCCCAAAAGCCCCTTATACAAATACAATCATCTGATTGTAATTGCATCCTGTGTAATTATATGGTATTCTCCTCGCAGAAAGAAATCGCTCTAAGCGGCACGGTGATGCTCCAAATCTTGGCCCACCTTCTGATCTCCTGTTTCCCCAGTTGCCGTTCCTGCTGTGCCGTAATGCGTGAGGAAACGTGGGACCGGCTGCGGTGTGCATGCACTCGCCACGGAATCGCTGGAGCGTGGCCTGCCCTGGTGGTGACCGTTGGGGGGGGGGGGGGGCGCCATGGGAACCGGAGAGAGACGAGGACTTGGATAACTGATGCGTGGTCTACAGCTGGCTCTTCTGTGGAGAAGCGAGTGTTTGAAGCAGGAAGCCTTTGTGAAAATATCACAGACCAATGCAGGTCTTAACATGTGAAACAGAAAGCCGCAACACAAGGTACATCCTGCCAATCACATCTGAGAGATACTGATGAAATTTCCTCGTCATTGACTTCCAGTATTTAAATGCAGGCACAAGTGTCTCGAATTTTTTTCCACAAAACAAACTTCAAGGTCCATGCAACACTGTTTCCTTCAGATAATTTGAACTTTGACACAAGGAAAATAAGCCTAATTGCCTTTTTTCGGTAGTATCTCAGTAGCGTGGGATATTCATTCTATCGTTTGCAGTAGTATGGTGTACTGACTACACTGTGTGGACAAAAGTATTGGGACACATGCCTGTGCAAGATCTCATTCCAAAACCAAGGGTATAAATAAGAAGTTGGTCCTCCTTTGCCTCCACTTTTTGGGAAGGACTGTATGCTAGATGTTTGAATATCGTTGGTGGGATTTACTGCCAATCAGCCAGAACAGCAGCAGTGAGGTTGGGAGGCATCTTATGAAGGCGCCACATTGAAAGTCACTTCAGTATGACCCATTCTGTCACTGGTGATGGTTGCTGGAGATCACATGCCTGTGAGTTTAATTATACACCTGTTTCAGCAATGAGTATGGCTTAATTGCCCAAGTCCAAAAGTATGTGAATCCCTCCTGTTAACTGGTGTCCAAATACTTTTGTCCATATAGTGTATATTTATACAGGTACTGGGTGATACTCACTGCATCCATTGCAATACTGAGGTATATTCCCTTTATCTATGAGTATTAGGGGATCACAGTATCCTTTGCAATACTGAGGTATATTCCCTTTATCTGTGTGAGTATTAGGGGATAATCACAGTATCCTTTGCAATACTGAGGTATATTCCCTTTATCTGTGTATTAGGGGATAACCCCAGTATCCTTTGCAATACTGAGGTATATTCCCTTTATCTATGTGAGTATTAGGGGATAACCCCAGTATCCTTTGCAATACCGGGGAATGCTCACTGTTTACTAATTTAATACTAACTGTATACTAAGGTTTGACAACATGGCTTAAAAAAACAGTATGTTGTGATATTTTTGCGATATGGATATCCAAGATGATATAGAAATTGTTTGATTATTAATAATACCATTTGTTTTTCGTGGTCTTACAGATGGCTGTGTTCGGTTGAGTCGTTTGCCTGATTGATTTGAGCCTTGTATCAGATCCCACGCTCATTTTTATACTCGTAATTCTCATATTTATACTCTTGTGGGTGCTTCTGCCTTAGGTGCTTTGTTGTACTGCCACCTTTTGCTTGCAATTTTATTATTACATTTTTTACACATTATGATTATCTGTTGTAAGCCGGACCTCTTCTTCAAGACAGATGTTGATTTTATTAACTAATCCTTCCTCAGAAACTGACACACTATTTGCGCTTGTGCCCATGTTGTTTTAAATAGTCAGTATACATCATACAGTACACCAACACATCATCACGTTACAGTATTGTGATTGGACAAATTCATACCGTTATCATCATGAATGATCTGATAAACCAAAACTTTACTCTATATATTTCAGCTGAGTGGGATGCTCGCCGTGTCTGTGTCAGTAGGGGTGATACTCACTGTATCTATGCCAGTATTGGGGAATACTCACTGTATCTATGCCAGTATTGGGGAATACTCACTGTATCTATGCCAGTATTGGGGAATACTGACTCTATCTGTGTCAGCAGGGGGAGATACTCACTGTATCTATGGCAATAGTGGGCAATCCTCAATGTATTGATGCCAGTAGTGATGAATACTCACCGTATCTATTCCAGTAGTGGGGGATACTCACTGTATCTATGGCAATAGTGGGCAATCCTCAATGTATTGATGCCAGTAGTGATGAATACTCATTGTATCTATGCTAGGATAGTTACTATATATATATATATATAGGATAGTTACTATGCCTATGCCAGTAGGGGGGATACTCACTGTATCTATGTAATGTACTGGGGAGTACTCACTGTATCTCTGTCAATAGTGGTGGATATTCACTGTAAGGGAGGGCATCAGCAGAAGGAAATAAATCCACTTCTTCATCACACTCACAGCTGACCGCATAGATACACCCAAGACGCAGGAGAGCCTTCATGTTCAGAGGACCCTGTAGCCTTAACCCTACCACCCTTAAAGGTAAATCCCAGCTGTCGCATGCACAGCACCTCGGCCTCCCTCTTCCTGTCACCTGAGGCCTCGCCATGCCCACGTCAAGGGGAGACTCATCCTTTTCTGTAAGCCACATGCCTCAAATAGTGTCGTTCTCAGCAGCAGTTTTAATTATGAAGCTAAATCATTTCAAATGAAATCTCTGAAATAATAGTTTACCCATACAGGTTTCCAGCTGCTCAGTCCCCTCGTCTCCATGCTCTACTTCAATACCCGCTGAGGTTAATGGCTTCTCTGTGTAGTAATGGCTTGGAACTGAGGTTGGGTCTTCAGGGACCACTGTCTTTTGTGACAGCTGACACCAGTCTTAATTGCAGTGCTCCTTATTGGATTTCAAAGCAAAGTAAACAAGAGAAAACAAATAAATAACGTGCTTAGCATCCCATGGCAGTCTTACCAGAAGCGCATGTCTGATGGTGTGTACTGGGTTCGGCTGTAGCTGTCCACCCTTGCCCCCCCCCGGGGTATTCAGCGTCTGTTGGTCGTCCTTTGTGAATGAAACGTCCCTAAAAGTTAAACCTGAAATGTGGAGTGACAGGGTAATTATTTGTTTGATGGAACAGGGCGGGCACTGACACTACCGTCCATCTCCCATCCAGGGCAGGCCCTTCGCCCTGTCTATACGAATTTGAAAAGGGATCCATCACCAACTTTGGTGCCACAAATCCCAAACTTTGTTACTCTATATTCCCAGCCGCAGCCAGCAGCTCTGATGTCCTGAAACACCACAGTAAAATTCCTAACTGCATAAGTATCTCAATTAATTTTTCCTATTTAAGACACATTAACATGGTAGAGCTTAAGCGAGAAAGAAATAATGTGAGTACAAAAAATATTTGAGGTATATATTAGGAAACATCGCAATTACACGCTGCAATTCTTCGATTCCGGATTCTCGATGCGCTCGCTGGAGTCGGTCACGCTCAAACTGGAATGCTTAGATGATAATTAGCGAGTCGATGGGGAGTTAGCTTAGCGGCACGGGGGCGGCGACAGTGGAGGAAGTGGCAACCGTGTCAGATTGCGTGCCGTGACTGTTTGCGTGGCATTATGGGATTTTAGACCCCCCCTCCCCCTTCTGACACAGAGGCCAGAGGCCTGGGTCAGGCAAGATGAGCCTCTCGCCCTCTGCATCTGGGGAAAGAAGGTAATAAACAGGGATGGCCATTTTTAAACATAACATGAGTAGTATCATGCATGGTGAAATGTTATTCGGATTACCTTTGGCCTCTCACCCTCTTACACATGTACAATATGTATTAAAAATAGGGATCATATTGAACTGTATATACCTCTCATTAAGCAGCAGAATAAATGTGTGGGCTTGCAGTGCAGCAGCCTGACAATGTTTTATAAAAACAGAACATCCATCTGACTGCAGTTCGAAGTCATGACCCTTTCGTGGTGAGGCGGCCTTTTAAAGACCGGTTAAAAAAAAAAAAAAAAAAAAACCTGCCAATTTTCACTTCTCATCTGCTCCATGTCGCACCCGAGGATGGCGGAGTCACCCAGGATGCCGGGGGGACGAGCGGGCGCCGCGGCGTCTTCAGAAAATCCCTGCCATGCTCATGCACAGACGCACACGGAAAGACGCCAGTGTCGGCGGGTTCACTGACGACATCGTGCGGAGCCGGGAAGCTCCGGAAAGCCGTGCTCGTCAGGAGGCAGCACAGATACGCGCATTAAAATTCCGTTTTTTTGCTGCAGCACAACTACAGTTTGGTTGCACACGGTGTCTGTAATAATCTTTCACAACAGGCAGCCCGGGCAGTGCGGCTTCGGTACGCTCAGATTTATTCTACACTGACACACACTTCCCCACACGGAGCTAAGCGCAGTACTGCACTCTGGTAAAGAAAAAAAAAAAAAAAACGGTCCACCAGTTACTCATAAAATATGTACCAGATAGGAAAGTGATCATGAATATAAAAGAAGATTGGCAGGTAATTCATATTCCGCAGGATGCTGTGGTGATGGGGGGGGGGGGTCTACCCATCATCCTCCGATCCCTCATTCCTCTTTAAGTGAAACATAACTTTTTCCTCTTGATTTGTTGACCAAATGATTGGCATCAGTATCAGTCCCCTGACAATGTTTTTTCCCACAAAAGGAGAAGCTTGAATTCCACCCTCCCCTCTTCCATCAAGCTCCTCTTGATGCTGAGTTTTGTGTCGAGCCAACCCCATCCAACCCCCGAAAAGGGAACCGTCTCCCAAATAAAGTTTTTACCGCAGAGTTGTGCTTCACTGTCCTCAGAGGGGACGTGTTTAAGGAAGCAGCTTGGTTAGAGGGAAGGCTCCCAAGAGGCAGGGGATGAAAAAAGCTGCATCACACTTCCAGGGTTAAACCTGCACTATGATTTTAATGATGTTTATGATGACAATTATCTCTGTTGAGGTTGCATGATGTGTCCTACGATGGACTGGCACCCCATCCAGGGTGTACTCTAGCCTCGTACCTTTTGCCACCTCGGGTCCAGGGGTCCTTCTCCCCCAACCCAACTATGGCCAGAATAAAAGCAATGCAATAATCTGAGAAATGCAGGCAGAAGATGCATATTCTTTTTTCCGGATGCTTCTGTCTTAGACTGAGGCCGGCTACTGCCCGCTCCCCACTCCATCGCAGCCAGCAAACCGAGGCTGCTCTTCATCAGCCTGAATCTCGCTCTCTGTCACCGCTGGCGACGGGATTCTAAATGGGAGTAACGGAGGCGTGGGCTGAAATGACTCACTTGTGTGCTGTTTATTTGCGTGCCGTCTCCCGCCGGCTGATGGTGGTGTACCGGCTTCTCTCGAACTGTCCGGCAGCAGTGGTGGGTCTTATGTTTAATGTATAAAAATTTCAGAAAGCACATCTTTGGGGTTATGGGCAGGGCTTGGAATGTCTAATGACTGTTTTGCTGCCCTGTTAGCGAATGTTCATAGACTGTTCAAACATCAAGGACAATTTTATTTTTGTTGTAACAAAGGGGAACGACGACACACGTGATGTCATGGTTCACTGTGCTGGAATGAACAGTGGTGAGCCTCACTTGTTGTTTGTGTATTTTGGGTTGGCACGTCATTAACCCTGACGAGGGTTTGCTCCATCTAAAGTGAAAGGATGCATCTGGATCTCTTCCACTGTCTCGTTTTGTTCACTCGTCGCATTAAAATATCAACCCGGTTTTTCTTCGAGAAGGCGTTGATGACCTCAGACTCGCAGCCAACAATACAGCGGAACCACACTAAAAAAAGCCCCCCATCCTGCTCCGAAACGTTCCCGCTGACGGTCCGACTGCATGCTCGGAGAGTGCCGGTGCCAGGTTTAATCGAGAGACGCGCAGGCGAGAATGTGACGGCTGCATTCTCGCTGCCCGTGCTGTGCAGGCGGGAGGCGGTGATCGACAGAATCGTGAACTTTACCTTGAAAGCCGAAAAATGCACGGGAAGTCGAATCTGTCAGTGAGCGACCTGGTCCGTTTTCAGGTGACTTACTTTTAGCTAATAGTTTCATAGCGGAGAGGGGGTTAATTGCAGAAATATGGCCTTTGTTTTCACTGGAGACACATGACGACATGGAAGGGCATTTATAATCATACACACCTCGCTCATCAAACACATGAATAGTGAGATTTCACAATAAATTGTAAAATGAAAATTGAATCCGATCATGCAATGGTGAAAAATGCATTTATGGCCTGTTCTGCTGGCAGAGAGATTAAGCATAATGGGAAGACCTGGCTCAAATCATACAAATCTAACCCATTATAGGCATGAATTTGGACAACGAGGGAAAAAAGACCAAATCTATAAAATATGAAACTAAAATCTGAAATTTAAAAGATGGCATTCCCAGCCCTCTTCAGTCAACGCTCTTTCTCTCATGTGAAATAGAGTTGTGCTTAACTGTAAATCTAAAAAGGGAGGGTTTGGGGTGTTGGATGGTGGGTCGTGTGCCCGGGGGGGAGGTTTTATAAATTGTTTGATGCAAGGCCTCATCCATCAGGTCCCTGAACCAGAGGCAGTTACAGAACTTGAAGGTGAGTCTTTTAAAATCCAGTATAAATACTGGAGATGTCTGCTAAAATTTATCAAAATGGTGAAACTATGGGTAATTAGTTCTAAGGAAAACCCTTCTTTAAAAAAAAAAAAAAAAGATTCACCTGAAATTTCAAGTAAAGCACTCAAAGGAGTTTAGATGTGGTCGATTTCACTTTTAAGAGACTATGAAAATACACATTAAAAGGCAGTAAAGAAAAAAAAAAAACAAGTTAGAACTACTAGTCTAACTATATAACTGCTCCTTCCTGAGGGAGTAAAACTTAAACTAAAATCATATCTCTCCTTGAGAATGATTAGACAAGAAACCAGTGAAAATTTTACCGTGAAATGAAATAGAACTCTAGTGGATGTAGCAGTTTTGTCAGTGCTTTTGTTTTAAGTGTGTCGGAATGGTACCATCAAAGTTTTTAACTACAGTACTAATCGGTGCTCAGCTGGGACTGAAACTGGCAGATGTCCGACCAAGGTGGGGTTTATGTTGGCTGAGGTTCCCCGCTGGATGCTCCCTCGGCGCCCCCTAGGGGAATGTCACACACCTGCAAGCTGCTTGTTCCATTCAGTGATTTCAACTGGTTTCGGCAGGGAGTGCGGGATTCGTGGTAAGCGGATTGGTGCTGCTGGGAATCAGGAGACCACACAGCCCACCCCCTCTTCCTTGGCACATGGGGGAGCAGGATGCTAATCTCTATATAGGCCCATAATACACATGTGCTGGGATCTGTCTGCGTGCGGTGAAAAGGCAGTCAGAAAGGAATGCTTGGCTTAAGACTTGGCAGTGTCCAGACTACCGCTTATTGTGTTTTGATCGGCCAAATTCTGCAAATCACACCCGGTGGGTATTCCCTTAGTCAAACCGTGTGTCTGTCCCAACAGCTGAAAGAAAAATGCCAAACTACATGTAATGCATCCTAGCCTCTATGGCCAGTGTTATCATGCAACGCTCCCGAAAACTAACTTTGCTGGTGTTCAGTAGGAAAGCTACGTACCCGTACACGTACGCACGCACCCACACACCCACACACACACAGAGTGAATTAAATACTATAGAATGAGACTTCAGTTAATTTAAACATGATGCTGCCATTAATTAGCTTTTTAGTACTGCAGATAAACATAGTAGACACACATGAGTAGAACAGGAAAACAACCAGGCAATAATAATAGTACTAATAAACAGATAAACAAAACACGCTGTATGCTCTTTAAAATTTCTAATTTATAGTGTCATAATAACATGAGACAGTTATGGTCTTCTCACCAGGCATCAGCAGGACTGGTTTAATGCAGAATTACAGAGCAGATTCACAGAGAAAAGCCACCATCCAGGAGGATTTATCTCAGGTAGCTTTCCGTGGATCACTCCAGCATGAATACAAATGGATGGGGAGGTTTTACAATGAGAAAACAGATGTGTGAGCTGATATACACCATCAGTTAAATGTGCTGGTAAGGGGGCTGCGTCTGTACCTATCGCTGACCTGTAAAACACAGTACAAACATTACGTGACATTTTTAGTACGTCAATTAGCTCATGTACGTACAGAAATAAGGCTGATGAAAATCTCTCAGCTGAAACGAATACAGTAAAAAGCACAATTGTGCCCGACAGATATTTAAATGCCGCAGTGAGTTTGCAGAAAAGTTTACCGCAGGTGACTTTCAGATTGTTAGGGTGACACACAGAGATAGTTTTTATGCAGTATGACGCAGAAGGGGGGGGGAGTTAATTTACTCTTCAGTATAACCTTTTGGACTATCAAAGACTTTAAAAGAAACTTCTCCTAATTATGATAGAAGGAGTCGTCCCCTTTTAACACAGGTATAATGGAAAGGCTAAATATGACACCCCCCAATTCAAAAGAAGCCCTGGGGGGAAATACGGTGAACAGTCAAGGACATGAACTGAATAGACAAGATGCCGAGACTCTTTCTGTCTACCGATACTCCTCTTTCTTAATAAAGCGCGAGAATATGCTTTTACACCAGGTGTATGACCTATCAATATTTTGGTTTGTTGAGACCTACATCTAGAGATCTGAAAGATGGATGGATGGATGATTTAAGTATGGATCAATGTGGACTGGGCTATATGAGTAGTAAAATGTTCATGTCACGGCTGGCCTTCAGTTTCCAGTATGTTTGAACTCCTCATGACACATATTAAAGTCTTTTTTGTGTGCACTTGTCAAAGCCCACCACCATTTTGTGCTAGTGAGGAGGCCAGGTTGGCCTCATGGCAGCATCTAATGTGTGTCCCTCCTATTTAGGCAGATGTTTGTTGGCAGGCGCATCGATCTCACGTGACCTTTAATAATGTCACATGGCTTGTTAAGGCTGGCCATGTCGCTAGTACCCCACCCCCCCAACACACTTCCGAGAGCCTTACCTGTAGAAAAACAACACCACCGGTCAAGCAAGCTACAGAAACAGACCACTGTGGGTTTGTGGGTCTGACTGGCCCAGCATTTAAACCATTAACCATGTAAGCATTTAAAGCCTATATCAGAAGAGCTTATACCACCTTGAAATCCCTCATTTTTCAAGTCAAGTCCAGTTTTATTGTCACATGTGTTCCAAAGAGCACAGTCCAAATCTTGTGCCAGAGTTGCAGGGGAGGGGACAGGGCATGGGGGGCAAAAAACATGGTACAGATTTACAGAAAAAGTCTTCTGCATAAAGAGGTATGTTCTGTCACATGACCCACTGGCCTGACCCTCACCGCTATCACAGCCCCTTCGCTGTAATTCCCACTCTTGGATAGACGCAGCTTGTTTGTCTTCATGAGCTTCCAGTAAAAAAAAACAAAAAAAAAAAACGTCATGGCTGGAGTAGCGTCCACCAATAAATGTATTTATTAATGCACCCCCCTATAAACAATCAATACAGGTACTGATTAATGTGGTTGCTGCAATGTAAAAAGCTTTCACGGATCAGCAGACGGTGAAATCACCTCTGCAGCAGATCCCGAAACAGGCCTGGGGGGTGAGCACCTGGCCCCCGTCCAGCTGCTAACGACTGAAGCAGTGAAGCAGCAGCACCACTCGGCGCCCCCTGCAGCGGGACAGCGGGACAGCGGGGCAGTGGGCTGGAACCACTGCTCTCAGTAGGCTACTGCAGCCCGACACCAGTTGGCTAATGTCAAGCACTGAACACGTTCAGTACGGTTGTAGCCTATATTCCACGTGTTTGAGGCCCAGGGATCGATCTTAGGCAGCAGCCAGCATGCTGCAGACTTTCTGTTGTACCCTTGAATGACGCACTCAGAGTTTCTGCATCAAGCAGTGAATATCACTTTTGGTAAAAGCATGAACCATCCAGTAATTTTCTAGAACTGCTTATTTCAGTGACCAATTTGTATTTCTTTCTTTCTTTCTTTCTTTCTTTCTTTCTTTCTTTCTTTCTTTCACTCATTCATCTTCCTACTGCTTATCCTTATGAGGGTGACTAATTTTATCGGTGAAAATCGTTTCTGCCCATTTTCAGACAACTGAAAACAGATGTCAGCAGTCAGTGCGTTTTACCTGCCATATGGGTGAAAAAGATAAATAAATAAATAATGTCGTTGTGTTTTTCAAGTACTAATATGGCTACAAGTAAAAACCAGACATTTCATACTAAAATGTTGCACCAAGTTTCATGCCAGCGTTGTTTTCAGTGGATGCTGCGTTTACGTAGCATCGGGTGGCTGTGGGGTCAGTTCTATGGGGTAGCGCCCTCATCAATAGTCCTGGAAGCCCTAGTCTGGCCCTGCTAGATGAGAGTATATTTAATTTCTTGCAGTTCGATTGGTGGTCATGCAAGATGTTTATATTTGTGCCCGTCCAACAGAACAAGTGATCCCCTGCCAGCCCCCCTGCCTCCCACTCCCCCAGGTTTGAAATGGTCTACAACCGCTAGACACTGCCTGGGTTCCCAGGACACCCTAACGAGCTGCTACTGTCTGGCTGTGAATTTCTGAAGCACTGAGCAGGACACAGCATTGTCTCAGTAATGCAGCTCCATCAAAACCTCACTGGCACGACCTGGTGCCTGCCAGCAATTCAGAGGCTTCGAAATGGAGACGCTCCGTTGACGGGATCGATTTGACATCTTATACCTACTTGACCTCACCCGTCCCCCTGGCAAAACTGGTAAAGTTTGCTATAAGATAACAAGCTAGTGGTATAAAATAAAACCAAAAATGAGCCGAGTGCTCAAGGCTTTTACTGCAACTCCCAGAAAAACTGGCCAGGCGAGTCCAATATGACATTTTTTATTATTAAATATTTTTTTTAAGTAAACGGACTGCTTCGGGTTTTAAAATACATGCTTAAAATGATTTCTATAGAAATGAACGATTTACAATATTTTAAATTGGTTATTTACAGCATTAAATTGATTATTTAGAGCAGGTGTCGTTATGCCATCCTCAGCCTAGAGAATGAATTCAGTATAGATTTAATGTTTAACTGTATACTGTCCTTCCCCCAGGTCCGATCCGAAATATCCTTGAGATGTCATGAATTAATCTCGACTTTTGATGCTTTCAGTGTACTAGACAATAATTGGAAAATAATTACAACTCTTTCACATCTCTCACCTTGATAAAAAAAAAAAAAATAACAAAACAAATAACATACAAAGCTAATGAATGTTAATGGGCCCCTTTAACGCATGCTCTGGTGTTTAGATTTATGGTCTTTTAACAGGGTTTATTTTCAGGTTAATTCATCAGATTTTATCACTGACATATCTCATCTGGTGCTTGTCAGGCACTGAGTAACGACGAGCAGGAGACAGGGGAAGTACCATCATGTTAAAATCCACATGGGTCCCGCCGGAGGGCACGCTGAACCGATTGAGGAGAAAATCAATAAACCGGTGCATGTCCGCCGAGCTGTTTTTCTGTTAATGTGCCCAAGACTAATGATGATGATGATAAAAAATAATAATCTTACCAACCGAGCTTGTCTAATTTTAGACAAAGCAGTAAACAAATTTTAGAAGCCCATCTCTGATGCTCTTTATTGTCATTGGCGATATGTTAGTTTGCTGCAGTTTTTTTTTTTTGCGAATCGTCATCGCGGAAAATAAACTTGAGCATCTCCAACAGCCGTGCGCCTGCTGCTGATGCAGTGTCTCTGTGAAGTGCCGCTAAACGTCGGTCATTTTCCAGTTTCTGAGCGCTCCTGACCATGAGTCACCTGGAGGAACACCCCTGAAGCCTTAGAGAGGTTTCTGAGGCCAGCGAGTTAATACAGAGTGGCACTCGACGGCCAAACGGACCCCCTAGAAGCATTTTCTCTTTATGATAATTCAGCTTTAATGCAAATGCAGTTTGAGTTCAGCTTTATTCGCTGTGGAACTGTACAATCCGCACGTAATAGCATGAAAAGTTGACCTAGCAACAGACTGACTGTCAGCAAGGTCACAGAGCCCTGCTGGAAATGTTACTTCAAACTGAGCTGGTATAAAAAGTATAAAGGCTTATTATATACACGTTCTGCTCTGGGCTGAAGGTAAAACTTTTGTTTTTAAGTGTTCAGTTTGTCCAGTTATTTCATAACGTTTTCCCCACGCATCTATAAGTGGACTATAGACAGAGGGATTCATCAGGCCCAGTTACACTAAAACTCGGAGGCGTCTCCTTCATGTGACGCACGGGTCTAGAGAAAAGCAGTACCTGAGAGTCATCTCTCCGTACCCTCCCCGCACCACGTTCGCTCACAACCGCAATGCTGACGGCAGAATAACCAGGTGCAAGAGCTCCTGTGCGTGGAGTGCACTGCCGTATTAAAACACGATTAGACTTCACTGCAGAAAACGCCAGAGGTACATTACAAAGACGTTATGGGGACTTCTTAATTAATGAAAGAAAAGAATATTGATAAACAAGCTATGCTGAGGTGGAGTCACTTGTTACTGCACTTAGGGATCATTCAAGAAAAGTCTAAGCTTTATGATTAGACTTATTAGCTCATAATCTTGATAAGTACAGAGTGCTAACCTCCTTCTCTCCTCCTCATTCATCTGCTTAGTTATCAGAACTTTTTATCGATGTGTACAGATGGCCGTTTTACTGGTGCAATTCGGGTTAAGAGCATAACTACAGGGATTTAAAGACTTGACCTTCACGCAAGCCTACGTGTTTAACCAAGAAGGTAATGACAATCACCATCACGATTAGCAGCTGAAAAAGGTCTTTAAGGTCACTGACTTGATGAGTCATATCCTAACGGAGGTTCATTTCAGAGTTCTTTTGATCCAGTTAAAAAATAAATTAATAAAACGTGCTTGCATTTATGAAATTTTATGTTTATAGAGAGTCAATACACAATGGGCTCATCACGAGTTAGAAACGTGACTTATGGGTACAATCATGGCCGTTACTAGTTATGAGGCCATTGAGGACTGGACCACAATTATCACTCAAATGTTTTAGGCTGATTCTGAGACAGAATGTGGAATCGCAGACAGTCTGATTATGGGAGGGTGGAGTGCATTTTATGAAAAAGAGGACAAAAAGGAAGTGTGCAGTGATGGGTGTTAAATACATTTTTAGTAGACCTCACTAAAATTTGGGTCCTGATTTCGCCCCGGAGTGTAACTGCACCATGCATGAATACAGATCCGTTTTCGAGACTGAATTAATGCCAACGGTGATGACAACTCATTACTTATAGAGACTGAAATGTAACACGGTCCTTTGAAAAAGACTCAGCTAGCCTTACCACGACCGTTTGAAGATTCACACCTACAGAGTCATTGTCCAGCGATATTAACAATGGCCACCCGGCTTCCATGGTAACCATTCATTAAGCAATTAATGATCCGGTTTTAGACGGTAGTCATCACTTGTCACACTATAAATGAACCTCAGTGCACTAACATTCTTTTTCAGGTTGATTAAATATGAGATTTAATCTTCCATAATGTCATACACATAGTGCTAAATTACTGCTATATAACGCATTTCTGAGATATGCTCTGGACATAATTGTTATGCGTCAAGAAACAAAAGCAGGTGTGCTTTTGGTGTGTGCCGGAGTTTCCATCTACAAGGTTCCTTGACGCGCTCTGCCTCACAGGAAAGCAGGTGAAGGAATTTTCCAGAATCCCGAATCCAGATCAACGGCCCAAATCATGTGACTTGTTATGCTGTCTTTTTCACTTCCTCTATCTTTAGGTGGCAGGACTGAGAGAATGTTTTCATTATGGATCTCTACGCCAGACTTAGCTTTCAAAGATAAATAAGCTTGCTATACTGACTGATTAATTGCACAGATAATTTGGTCTGCGTGCCTCACTCAAACGTTTTACTAAGACCTCCATGTTGGGTTTAGTGTTCAGAAATAAATATATAAATCATTTGCTCTCCCGATTGATTAATGACACAGATAATGTGAATTGGTTTGACTGAGATAACACTTTTATTTAAAAGCTCTATGGCAGATTTAGCCTTCAAAAATAAATAAATGGATACACTGAGATACAAAATGAGAAATAAATATCTTTTTGACTGATTAATTACTTGAATAATGGGGGATCTCTTCCATGACAACATCCATCCATCTATCCATCTAAATCATGGTTATGGGCGGGCCTGAAGCCTATCCCAGGCAGCAGAGATTGGCTAGAAAGACAGTGAACATGTGGCCTGGTAGGGGATTGGCCGGCTCTGAGACAGCTGGCCCGATTGAGCCTCCCCCATGAAGATGGACACCCTGGATTATCTGTCGTCACCTGCAGATCCAGAGCACGGGGGATTAAACGCATCACTTCCCCAAACTCAGGTCACATCCCTCCCTATCTGGAGCCATTGAAACACACAGGGTGCAGCACTTGACAGAGGAGGGCTTAGGACACAAATGGATCCCACCTACCGTCCTCTGGGGGACCCTGAAAAACAGGGTGCCACAAATACCTGCTCTCCTTGAATGCCTCGCCAAGTAGTCACAAACCCTTAGGAACATTTGGACAAATGAACTGTTGAAGAAAGGACTGAAGGGATACATAAGTAAAAGAATGGAATGGATGCATGGATTGAATGGATTGATTGATGAGTGGAGAGAAGAGTGTTTTTTTTTTTACCCTTGGTCCAAAAATATTGGCCTGTAAGTGGAATTCTGGGAACACTGATACCAAACGGTGGCTGTAAAAAGTAGGGCAGAGAATTGAGTGTCGCGCTCTGCCATACGATGCATTATTTATAAAAGGAGACTTACCACTTCAGTATTAGAAAAGGCCAGTTCTCATGCATACAGTAAAGCCATTTACAGAACTGAAACAGTTTACCGAAACAATTCAGGTTAAACACTTCCTGCAAAGATGCAGAGGGCCCGACAGACTCCGCGTAATAATTATGCAGTCCGATGTAAGGGGTGGTGATACACAAGCTAGCTATGTAGGACAGGTATGTCAGTAGGTGCAGTGTAATTACGTTTCTGACCTCACTCAGTCACCTTGGAAAATCCTCCCCCGGCCATTTTGTAGGTGTGTAATGCTTCTGTTCACATATAAATCTACACCACATCACCGGTTATGAACATTACTGTTTACAGTTCAGAGTAAAACATCATTTTTTTTTTTTTACAGCGCAATAAGCAGATTTGACCACTGTAATTGTACAGTATTTATGCCTTCTACAGCAATATCTTCAGCATGACGCACAAAGACATCGAGCCCAGGCATTATTACAGAAATAGCCAAAATATTCATATAGATTATTTGAAAATAGTCAGTAAAAAATCCCCTTCAGTTTTATATTAAGCAAACATTAAATTATATAGAAATTAAAATCCCATAAAATATTAAGTTAATTTTCATGAATGCTGATATACAATTCAATTAATTATTTAAGCAGAGCCCTTCCAAATATAGTTGCCCCAAAGTGGTTAAAGGTTAAGAGCGACGGCAGTATTGAAACTTGCACAGTCATAAAGCGTGGAGCAGAAATACATAGCCTGAAGGCCACTTTATATTTACAGGAGAAGACGTCTTGGGGGTCCAAGGCCAAATCGCTCCCCAGCCCCACCATGCTACAGATCCATTCCTCCAAGTCTGAAATCTATCCCTGAAAGCACAAGGCAGGCGGAACCTTGGACAGGATGCTGAGTACTAACCTAAATCACAGTCAATGTTAAAACTAAAACAAAAAACAGACATGAACTGTTAATTTCTGGAGTTACTGTTGATGCTGTAGCTTGGCCTGGGCCCGGTACAGACCTGATGTGCAGAGATCTATGGTCACCACTTGACAGTTTGTTTCAGTGGCATAGAAGTCATATAACCTCCTTCTATAAGAGGGAGATAAGATCTGTTCTATAAGAAGATTCTATAACCTTCTGTGACAAATGATCTGTTATTAATGAGCGTTTTACCATGCGTCTGATGCCCTCATTAACAGAACGAGTTGCATGGTGGTTCTGCTGCTCTATTTGTGTTCTATTATTAGACTCATTTCCTATCCTTCTTGATGCTATTGGCCATAAGTCTCTGGCATTAGAATCGTGGAGGTCTTCCCGGATCTATAACGCCCCATATGAATTCTACTCACACCAGAATCTGAATAGAGCTACATCTTTTAATTATCTCCTCTCCACTCCACAAACCTCTGACTTGCCCTGGAAATCCAACACCCGGTAAGGAAATAATAAGATTAACTATCAGGAAATCTTATCTCAATAGCCAGTGATTTGCCATTAAGATATTACTGTGTACGTTTTGTGATTGACAAGGGCTGCTGGGATTCATTTTCAAACATGTCGGTGTTTTTTTTAACTGCTTGTCAATACACTGAGAGGAATATTGCAGGGGGCTAAATTATCTGCCAAATGACAACGACATCTGTCCCAACAGGAGAAGAACACGTGGAGCCGAGTTGGATAAAGTGATGATCTTCAAAACAGTCGTGCGTGGTGTTTTTTAATTACCTCCCGCGTGCGACTGATGTGCATCAGAACATAATCCTGAGATGGCAGGCATGTTGTCCGTTTCAGGCGAACTGACGGGCTTGCGATGGAACCAGGACGTTCTCCTGCGGGGTGGGCATCTCAGCTGGTCTGAAAAGGATACACTAATGAACGGAATCAATGGTTTTTGACAACAAACGGAGAGAGAGTTAGACCTGATATCTATTAACTCCACAGCATCTGTACGAGAGTATGCATGTTTAAGAGAGTGGGGCTCACGCCTGTGATCGTCAGCTGAAAAAAAATGCGTTTCTGCACATTTGAAAGTGCGGATTGGAGCACTGTGACATGGGGTGAGTGAGACCGCGGCCGTGCAAAAATCTGCAGTGAGTTTGTGAGCAAATGGCTGGCTGCCTATGAGCGAGAACTATAACTTGTGTTTGTGATAGGATTCTGTACGAGTATGTTTGCAGGCACATATGGTGTGTGTTTGAGTATGTGTGTGTTCAATGGCTCATGGTCAGCGAAGTCTATGTTGGGTGCTTCCCAGCAAACAGGGAATGTTACAGGAACGTTACAGGAACGTTAAGAACATAAGGAGAACGTTATTGGACGTTGTGGGAACGTTCCCTGTTTGCTGAGTTGGCATCCATCTGTCCCCTAGAAGGAAGTACCAACCACCTTCAGTGCTCTTTAAAAGAAACATGACCTGGTTTTGCAGGAAGTCCAAGATATATTCAAGCAGCCAGGGAACGTCCCTCAGTTTGAAACTAACTTCTCATGTTTTCATGTATGTGGGTCACGACTCTTTGTGCGTTTGACCACAACTCCTGTGTGTCCGTTTTAGCACTTTATCGTGCTGCATGCATTGTTGGGTCTTCCTGCCCCCCATCTCTGCTTGGTAAAGCCCTTTAGATCTCGTCCGTCATTCTGCTCAGTCTCGGAGATACTGAAACGGCCAAGACTCAAGCACAGTAGCAGAATTCCGGACAGAAAACTGCCTGTCATGTCTGGCTTTGGAACCCAATCAATAGGTTAAGCATCTACCAGGGGGTGACATATGGTCCAACAGCATCGCATCGCTCAAGCTGTCAGCTGAAGGCACGTCCAAATGGTCCCACTCAACAAAAGGCACCCACCCCTTCCATGCTAAAGCCGTCCTTCAACACCACAGGATGCCAGACATATGGCCTAATCAGCAGGATCAGGCACGAGTTCACCACCGGAGCCTGCATGGGCCTCAAAGGCTTCTGTACCTGCATCCCTCATCTGTGTTCAAAGTGGGCATGATAGGGCAACGTTCGAGGCGTCGGTTCTGCTGAGGAGGCCCGCTGAAAGTCACTAACCCACCCCTCCTGGCCTAAAATCACTCTCCTTGTACCCAGGGGAACAAACATTCAGTTTTACTTTTGCTTAATGGACATTTTCAATGAAAGCAGCTTACGCAACCTCATGTTTTTGATGTTTTCACACTTTGTCCATTTACAGTTGAAGCAATCCTTATTGATGTAATTTTACTTTTAGCGCTGAGCTTGTATGAGGCCTTATTCGGAAACAGACTAAACCTGCCTCATGTTCCAAACGCACATCTGATTGTGATGACCATTCTGCGCAGCTAACGCCCGTCGGCCTAAAACCAGTGCTGAAGGAGGCTAAAGATGCTAAACGTTTTCTTTTAAAGACGAATGCTAAAGATTTTCTTTTAACTGACGAGCACGAGGAAACAGATATGCAACAAGAGAACTGGGCCTTGTTGATGAGTGGGGCGGATGACTTGCACCTCAAATGCCGTTTACTGTATCTTCCTCCTGGGTTTCTACCCCCCCCTTAATTTCCCAGCTGCCCAGGGGCAGTACATCACAACAGAATGTGTAGATGTGCCTGTTAACGACTTGTTAAGCAATATTGTGACATTTTATCAGCAGCGCATTGCTTATCAAACACATACCTGTTTTCGGGATGAGCTGAAAAAAATTTAGAGTCATATTGGTTTTTGAAATGCAACAGAAACATTCAAAACTGTCTTTTCTGAATGTTGTGCCAAATTGGGATCTGATCCACTAGCCTCCCGGTTACGGCTAAACACACATTACATATAGTGTTTAAGAGTGCATGGCACATGACCTGCAGGTCACGGGTCTAAACCTAGTTGAATAAATAAGTAATCAAGCTTGTTTGGCTAAGAATTGTTAGATTAGCAACTGAATGCACACTGCGTACACTGAATGTGGATGGTATGCTTAGTGAGACATTAAGTAAATAATTAAATAGTAAATAAAAATGCAAACATGAATTCTCCATACCTCCAGGCTTTTTGTTTATTTATTTTAAAAGGGTACATTATATTATTCTCAGGAGAAAACAGATTACACGCAGAAGATTACAAGCCAAATGTTTGCTCATGCACTCTTATTCCGCTAGCCGTTAATTTCAATAAAATCCTTTCCATCTACCTAAGTTCTCTTTCACTTCAAATAGAAGCTGCGCTAACAAAGATCAAGGAATGGGAGAAACTGGTAGCAATTATGTAGCAGGACGTGTGTAAATAGCTTTTAGATAAAGAAAGTGCGGAAATACAGACATCCTAATAGATAGCAGCACTTTACAGAGCCGAAAATATAATGGAAAATAACAGCGATTTCGAGCCACCTAAAAGATTGCCTGTTGTTCTACGGCAGAATTCCAATTAGATCCACTCTATTGAGCGCCGGAGATTTTTAAACATGTAATTTGCCCCAATTTTAATTTATCGCACCAGAGTGCTATGCTGTCAAGCCTCGTGCCCATCGCTGTTGCTTCAGAAAGCCTCGCTATTCATTTGTTAGCGTTCAGAAAACGGCAGGTGCTGTACTTTAAATTTGCTAAGACAAAAAAAAAAATACCTACAAAGAACGGCTGGGTTTGCATACTCCACAGCATGCATATTCATTTCTTTGCCATCATGTCTCATAAATAGTTTTTGTTTTCTGCGAGTATGTGTGCGTGTTTTTCTTTCAATAACTGTGATTGTTATGAGACAGGCAAGCAAACACTGTTGTATGGCGCGGGTCTGGTGCGACGCTGGGGATCGAACAAAACAAAGAGCCGGAAAGAGTGCTTTTGTCTGGTTCGGGCGAAAATCAGTCTGATCCAAAAGAGATGAATTCACAGCAAGACTATGGGATCTGAGACTCTCTGTGAAGGGCGAGTTCACTGTGCATATGATGGGTCACAGACTCCAGAGGAAAGTCTTACGGGCGTTCGGGCAAGTTGAGTCTATTCATTCTGCTCAATAGAGTGCCATTCAGGAAAAACAAAACGCTTTGCTTTTATTCTGCCTGACAGTTATGTGGAGGAGCTTCTTGAGGACAAACAGGCGGCGTGTAGCTGGAAGTGTTTCCATGGGCAGAAGAGTGATCCAATAGGTGTTTGATGCATCGCTCCTAAAAGATTACAGGAGAGACTGTTTACATGCCTGCCATTGGAATGTCTCCCAATGATCCTGTCCCCTACGGCAGGGCAGACTTAGGCATTGTCCGGACACTTTGGTACATCGGCACCTTAACCATCACCCCTCCCGATGTCTTTTTGTGCCGATGCGCCGCATAAACAATCATGGCTGTCCTGATGAGCAGGCGCATTAGCGGCGTTGACAGGACCATATGCCACGCAGACAGGGGGTGGCGAGGCCTTGAACGGGGGCCCCTTAGGACCTCTGATCTACAAGGTTGGCTTGACAGTCCGAAACCGCATGAGAAGTTCCACCATGTACCCTGTCATCCACGATGTCCGTCCCGGTTGATTTCACGCCCCAGGGCGCACAGGAAAGTCCGATGTTTCACCCGTTCTTTTGTCTTCCGTCTGAATTTCTGGAGGGGTGGAGACAGCAGAAGTTTCTGAGGACCTCCGGTGTGCTCACAGCAAAGAAAACAGAAGAGCTAAACATCAAGTGTGGAAACAGCAGTGGCCAAAAACAGACATGTTCCAGAGCGTAGCGCGAGTTTCTTTGAGATAAGGAAACTCTGTCAGGTGGAGTCTTGGACCTCTGCGCTTGGACATGAGCTGCTTGCAGATAAAGCTGCTGTGACAAAGCACTGTGAGGTAACTCATCAGCTGGGTTAGATCTAAGATGTCACCGTTTCTGTGACGCAGGCATAAAGAAGATGTAGAATCTCTTTCCGTAGGACAAGGACACCTACTTCAAGACAGTGTGCCAGTCAGCTTGCTAACTTGCATGGCATCACTTTGTCTGTGAATGTGAGTGCTACCATTTCTTAAGTCCTGAAAGTCCCCCCCCCCACCCCCACACACACAACATTGCCTTGGATCAGCCCATGTGCTAAGCAGACAAAACGCAAATGTAAATGTCATACTCCGTGGAGACCTTTCGAATGTATCTCAGGTACGTTCTGATACAGTTCAAGGTACCTTCGGGGGGGCAGTAATATTTTAACGTTTTTCTGTATATAGTCAGATGACCTCAGGTAGCGCCTCATATGCAACTGGAGGCAAAGTCATCAGGGCACGTATTCATAAGGCAACGGCTCTCAGGACAGGCAGAGCTGTGCTGCATATTCAACAGTAAAGCCTGCCAGCCCAAGGATACTCGTTTAAAGCATACATAATTCAGCAGTGCCCTCCGAAGTAAGACATAAAAGAAAAACAACATTTCAAACGGTAAACCTCAAAGTTTTGACTTTCAGTCTTCATTAAGCTGTAAAATGAAAGTTTTGCAGCTGCCTGTGTGAGGAGAACAGAGGAGGTGTTGTTTCTCAAAACTGAGATGCATTAAGATTGTATAATGCAGGATGATGTTTCATATCCTGCTATTTGACTGGCTTTGGCCTTACATTACTTCCTTTAATTTGTTCTCATTTACTTAAAGGTGAGTCATTATGATCTAACAATAGGCCTGGCTTTGCCTGAGGGGGACAGAGGAGTAGAGTGACAGGCTGGGGCCCACAGCAACTCATTAGCAAGCCCACAGACACCAGAATTAGTACTGACAGGGCCCGGAACCACCATTCTTCGGGGTAGAGACATTAAATGGGCTTCAGAAAAACACACATACACAATAAATGACACTCGAGGTGATTTACTGAAGAAGGAGTGCAGATTAGTTATTCAGCGTGTGAAAAGCACTTGAGACACACAGCTGCATAACGGGGATGAATGCGGGCGGCCTATGGCTAACTGCACCCTGGGAGCATGGGGCCTGAGGGTTTTGGGCCGGCGAATAAGAAACCAGGCAGGCGTGGGGCTGGCAAACGATGAGCCAGCGGGTGCAGGGCTAGCGAATAGGGAAGTGGCAGGTGTGGTTCCAGCAAATGAGCAGCTGGCTGTTGTGGGGCTAGCAAATGAGGTGCCAGCAGGCGTGGCACCGGCGAATGAGAATCCGGCAGGTATGAGACCAGCGAATGAAGTGCCGGCAGCTAACAGAGGAACCCATGAGATAGGAATCAGTGAATGCGGAACTTGAAACCCACTGCTCCCTGCTGCTCACATACAGCCTGCTAAAGACCTGAGCACAGGGGCCCCACGTCTGTCTACACCTGTTTTAGCACCGAACCAGACGAGCAGCACATCTCGGTGAGGTTTAACCAAGCAGGGTTCACAGAAACTGCAGTCTGTAGGATTCTCTGTGCACGGCGAGCAGGGAACCCTACAGCGGAACTAAAGACAGGCAGCTCCAACGAGGACACGAAGCTTCGCGGTAAATTCACACCGCCCGACATAAGTAGGCGAAAGAGCAACCTTGCGACACGCAGCGTGTGGGGGCGTACGACTCGTGGGCGGATGTCGCGGGTCTCCGTGATGACTTTACTGTTGCCAGCCCACCGCAGGCATCCCAGGATGCCATCTGACGCCACCATCCTTCGGGATCACCGTCATTAGTATGATCGTGGATAATGCCGCGTAACTTTGGGGGCGGGGGGCCCTCAGGGGACATTCAAGGCCGTGGGCGAGTATCTCTGTGTAAAGAGTAACTTACATTGTGGTGACACAAAATCAGTACGGTCTGCCTGAAAAAATAGGGACGTCTGGCTGGGGCTCCTGTCTGGCCGTAGACTCGAATACCGACACAGCGCCGAGATGACCCGGAGGCCCGCGGTCACACAGTGTCACGCCGTGGCATCATGTGGAGGTCACTGTGATGCAGCCGCCAGCTTCACGGTTCGGATACACTAATGAAAAGCTGCCGTCTGTCCCTCCATCCGTCTTCAGGTCCCTCTTATCCAGACAGGACCCGGCCGTTTGCCCGGCGACAGGTGCACTAACACCGTTGCATGCCGGGAGGTCAGCTTGGGTAAAATCGGAGGTCGTCAGGAGGACATGGCAGCGCAGTCTAGAGCGAGGGCAATTCTAGGCACTCGAGGTGACACAGTGATTTGCTGAGCCTCTGTTATATACAGCTACCATATACAATAGCAGATTAGATTATATACCCTGGAACCACACACACACTATATGATATTGGTATTCTTCCTCGGACGTAGGTCAAAAATAAGTGTAGCTACGCTCTTTTTTCCACTTAAGCACATGCCACCAACTTATTGACACAGGCCACCACAGTCATGGGACGTAGGACCACAATCGAAAGATTGTGAGAATGTAAGCGCCAGCAGGTTTTGAAGTCTAGCTCAATGTATCGTTGTTAAAGCTACTACTGTTAGTTACTGCAGATTTTAGATTCGATTTACACGTGGATAGTCCACGTTCCACATTTCACTTTCATCCAAAATATCCATGGGTGTCCCTCCATTATGTCAGTGTGTGAATTTGCACTGCCTCTCCTGCAAGCCCACCCTCATTCTGAAGTTAAACGCTGGGGGTCGTACACTTCAGCTGAAGGGAGAATGCGTGCAGAGGTGGGGTGCGTAAAAAGTTATGCAGAAAAGAGACTTAAATGCCTGACGGGAGAATATGGCCCTACCAAATTATACAGCTTGTTAGCATGCACATCACATATGTTACCAAATACACAGCACACGCTGAGGACAATTGCTAGGTACCGTCTGCATCGTGGCAGATGTGCAAAGATGCACTCCGTACGACACAGGCAGAGAGATTTCTGGTGCTGCGCCACAGAAAGGAGCAGTGATGTGAAATTAATTGTGCTCTTGCCAATATCAGTCTGACAATGGGTGATTGATCTATACTAAATGACATGTTCCTCATGCAACCATGGGAATTAGTCATTTATTATGTGTCAATGATGATGAGGTGGACCGTTGCTGCATTGCAGATGGATGCAGCAGAACTGGTCCGTAGGAAAGGGATCTGACTGGCAGCCATTAAGGGAAGCTTAACTGATAAACGGCTAAATACAGTAAGTGAACCATGATGATGTCACCGATAACCGAGGCGGACTGAAACCCATGGAGAAGGGCTCAGGAAGTCAACCAGCCCCCCCGAGGACAGTGGGCTGTCCACAATGACTCTACAAGACAGCAATCAGAGCCCACATTCTACCGGTATCATACAATTGACACATCACATTGACACATGGGTCCGTCTTCTTCTGTCCATCTTCTGTTATCATTGTCTATCAGAATCTCTTACCCATTTAACAATTTAAACATCAAAATAAAAATGGCCATCTATCCATACCTTCACGTTCCTACTGCTGATCCCGATCAGGGTGGCTGGAGGGGCAAAAGCCTATCAATTATTTATTATCATTGATATTAGGAAAACATGAATATGTTTCTGAATGTCTGAGCTACCTTTCTACGTCTGCACTGATATACCCCACTTCTTCACTGCAACAGGGGTCACACAAGGTCAAGTTTACCAAGTGAGAAGACAAAGCATCTTCTCAGATACCTGGGGGAGCCAATGACATTTCCTGTTTGAAGAAGCACACTCCGGTGGCCCACCCATCAAGGACACCGGCACCCGTAGGTAATTGAGTACCGCGCTGACATCACATGTCGAATATCTGAAGGACTTGGACAGTGACAGGAACGTTATCATTCCAGCAAGCAGGACAAAAAATGGAGACGTACCCTTCAGATTTGTAAGGTGCCAGTCAGTGCGGCCGAAGAGCACTGAACGTGTGTAATCAAAGCCGTGATCCCCTCTGAAAGTCAGTTCTGTCCTGTGAAAAAGCTCTTGGCTGTGAAGATCCGCGTTCTGCAGAGGATTTGCTGTGATCTTTTAGTTTACACTTGAATCTCTGATATCTGTGCACAACTACACAACAAACTCGCTTCAGGGACAAGAGATGAACTGTATAAAATTATATAAATATCACACATTTCAGCTGGAACCAGAACTCTCAGGTTCCGGTATGATCAGCCACCTGTAGGACAGTGCTCATGAGTTTCCTACAAGGAGATGCACCAGAGTGGGGACACTAGCTAATGAAAGCAGCACAGCATTTCAATAGTAGGTCTACTGAGTTGAAACTGGGAGAATTAGATCGTGTACAGGCTGAATGCAAGAGGGGTGGTACAGTAGAATGCAAGTTAGTCAGGCTTTAGGGTTTGGTAGTATGTTTGTGTGTAGGCTGGCTTATTGGTTGAGTGATTTTATCTGTGATTTCGTAACATGATACTTTGAGTTGAAGAAAAGATGGCAAGTGGCACATTGGGCTGTGGTAATGGTGTGTTGAGATTCTGGATGGGTAAATGGTTTTCTCATCTGCAATAAATATATGATCATGTGGTGCTAGGAAAGAGTTCAGTAGAAACTCTACAAACTACCTTCTCAGAAGTCTTTAAGGGTATCTACCACGCTATGGTAGAACATGGTCATACATGTTATATTATCTCGGTTATGTACGTATACTGGAGGTACCTTTCAGAGCCCTGAGGTGTGGTCATGTTGACTGTAAGCTATATAACAGATCACATGATGCATTATTACCAGGGAGTCTGGTTCGTAGTGAAAAGCTGAAAGATCTCTCGCAAAAAAAAAAGAAAAACTTAAGTTACGTCAGTTTTAAAATCTGTGCGGACATCTGAATTGTTTACAGTCCACATTGGGAAAGCCCAGAAAAGACAACACTTCCTGAAGTACTAGACAAAATTGCAGAAAAAATGAAGGCAGCAGAGAGATGAAGGCACATTAAAAAATTATAAACACTAGGTGAAAAGCCCTTGGCAGTCAAAAACAACAACCCACTGCTTTCTCTTCGGGCAGATTCCGTCTATGGTGGAACTTGGCAGATGAAATGCAGAGGGGAGGAACTTCACAATGCTACGTCGCACAGCCAAACCTATATTGCCCAGACACCATCTGCATTGTCCTTTTTAGCCCTAGATGCTGAGTGAGGGAGTTAGGTTCATCTCCCACCACTGACCCAGTCACGTGCCCTTTAAGTCCCGCCAGGAGCCTGAAATCTGCCTACCGTGATGCTGTCTTTTTGTAAATCATTATCCTCCCTTCTAAGGATGATAACAGATGGAAAGAAACTGTTTAATACCTGCTAGGAGAAGCATGTAGTGTAGTGGATCTGGGGTACGGTTTGACACACAGACCAGGACCTGCTGTACTGCTGTGCTGCCAGGTTCTTAAGCTAGACAGTGCCTGTGAATTATCTGGCTGATAAAATGGGAAGTCACTTTGGACCAAAGTAAAAAAAAAAAAAAGGAAAATTTTACAGTTTACGAGAAGGGACATCTCTAAAAAACCATATAATACACTGAGCACATATAAAAAATATGTCATTAATATTGACTATATACATGAAGCTGAGCAGGCAGGCAGGATTTTAACGCGTCGTGGAAACCGCTCTGGAGAACAGAGATGTCGTGTAGATCGCATGCACCTGGTGACATGCAGCTCTATGTGGCAAACACATCTCGGTACCACTGATCCCTCTAGATCCCGGCATGCCCCGATGTGACAAATAGAGAGAGAAACACGATAGGTCAGATGTGCTGAAAACAAACAGCCCGTCAGCTAGCCTTGCCTCTGCGTTCTCAGAGGTGGGGAAGAAACATACATATTTATTCAAGTTGGTAAGATATAGGTGTGAATCAGTGAAACACTGCTGGATGATTTTGCCACATTAAATAAAGCTACAAATTAACACTGCAGTTAAGCCGGCAGCAGCTGAAGTCAAATCTTCATTAAAAATATACAGTATGTTTCATATATGACTCATTTTATCTCACAAAAAGACATTTCTTGAACATTTTATTTTGTCTAATACTAATTATACCTTAAGATAATAGCACTTGGCCAAAGCAAAATCTAAATAAATATTTTTTTTTTGTGTGACTAAATGAGTCATAAAATTTTAACATTTTCATTGTGGTAAATGTCATGAGTTTCTGACCCCAGAATAAAATCTCCTTGGGAATCTAACTGAATTTCCATGCTCTCTTCTTTTTCTTCTTCTTCATTAACTCTGAAGGATATATGACACCTAAACATCAATAAAACACGGCAGCATGCTCATTAAGACCTTAGCAGCCTTCTATTAATTTCTGCCCCCTAGGCATTTTCTGTCATTAGCATTGCCACTAATAGGTGCCGGTTGATGTATATTCAAACGATCGCCTTGCTCTTGTTCTTGAGATCTGGCCCTCAAAACTGAAAACATGAAAAACCTGAAGATCTTCACCAAGGCCGTATTGATTATTTATGGACCTGGTGCACGTGTTGAAAGCACAACTTGAAAAACCGTTTTGTGATGATGGAATCATATTTTAATCAATGTGGATGTACAATATGGAAGGATGAAGATATCATGGAACTGCAATTTATGCCGTTAATATTTTACAGTCAATATCAATTTCGTTGAAACCCGTACACTACTTTCAAGACGACTTTTGACGGTTTCTGTCAAAACTTAATGCGGATTTAAAGACTGTAATCAAGACTCTGACTCCTACGATCTCTTGTTGGGAAACTCAAACTCAAGCCTGTAATCAACCAATTAGTCCAGGAATACATTGTGGGACGTTGGGTATATAGAGAGTAATTAGGACTGTCACTCTACCAATCAGCTGAATGAACATTACACATCTGAAGAGAATAATTAGGACTACGTGTCGCACACTTTGGCTTGTCCCCAAAGCATGATGGGAAAAATCAAGCTGAGAAATCTGCTAAAGTTTCCTCAGCCATTACTCTAAACAGAACCACAAAATGGCAGGCTGAAGATGATTTTATGTGCATATTATCCATCATGATGGGGTTACCCGACAACCCAGTAATTTATGAACATTCCCATTCACTAATTGTCACAAAACGGGATAAAAAGAGAAACTGGCCTAATCGTTTCCCGCACAACAACAAAAAACATTGCTTCTGTTTCTCTCTTTCTGTGACCTTTCCTGAAATGGCTGCCATGTTGACTGATGAATTGCCAGATAGAAAATCCCTCACAGTCTGAAAGAGCAAACTTAACCAATGCCATTCCAAGAGGAGGAGACTTGCGTGGAATGCCATACTACATAGCGAGCAGATGCTTAAGAACTCTATTCCAGGTGGGAGTATGATGCTCGACTGGAGCATGGGGTGGATGGAGGAGCAACGTGAAACGGTGTCCAGGCCTCCTGATTCCATGATTCACTTGCCTGATAATTAACCCAGTATCCCCAACACTGTTGGAATTGCGCTTCCAGCTATCATTTCAATTTCATTGGTGTTTTAGGAGCCTCGTTATACCTAGTAGAAAGGTCTAATTAACACTGTGCCATGTCTCCATTGGATAATCCAAGGTTTTTGACCTAGGGACACCTCTACCTGTTTTATTACAGGTCGGATGGCTCGAGGCGGGGGGTACTGGAAGGATTACGGTCTGTGCCTCAGATTACACAGGTCGGGAGCTAACAATCCTTTCCACAATCCCAAGAAGAATGTAGTGTAGCTGTGAGTTTGCTGCAGCATGCAGTATCTTTTCATGAATTACGAGGATCCGGCATGGCAGGAAGGTGTCAGTAGCTCGTGGCCTTGTGAGTCCCACCAAAGGGGGGTGGACTTCTGCACAGTTAGGGACAGGAGGCTGCATTAAGCATTCTCCACTGTGGAATCACAAACGCTGACTGTTTTAGCAGCTACATCATGCTGCAGTATCAAAGGCTCACCATGCTTAAACACATTCATAAACTACTATTACTAAAGTCCTGAAATTTCTTCACTACACCATTAAGACAGTCGTAGCTTATAGCTTTGAACTTAGAAACAATAGCTTTCGTATTGGTTCAGGTGAGCTCTGCTGAGACCTCCTGACCCAATCAGATTGCTCAGTAGGGCCGAATGTAACCTTTATGTATATATTACACACCATCAAACAAAGGACTGTTAATGGAGTTTCGTAGCTATATCATTTTATGCTCACTTGTTTATTTTTCTTCCGTTTTTAATTAAATTCTGTGCTGTAATTTGTTCTGCATATAACCGGGGGCTACATTAATAAAATTTAATTAAGATTCATATGCAGGAAAATATACAAAATTATAGGGGCTGGCATATATGCGAACGATCCTTAGAAGAAAAGGTCAGAGTGCTTCCAGGCCAATATTTTTCAATGGTGATAAGTCTGGTTTAGAGGAGCTTAATAGCATATTGTCCACTGGCTAATTAAAAATGGCCTTGCTTCAAATCCACAGACAGATAAGGTAGAGAGGAATGCTGTTCAAACATGGAGTCTTACGTGCCATTAATAAAGGTTTGGTTATGGGCTGATTGTTTAATTATTCTGTGTGCACCGGGTATCTGTAGGCAAGTTAATTAAGCCTAACTCGACCTGCAAACTGTACAGTCTCAGGCTTTGCAACCAGTGGGGTCCAACAGAGTCAGGCCAATCTACCACAGTAAACATGTCAGCTGTAAGGACAGGTGAAGGGTTAAAAACTCCATCACGAGTGATGCGCATTTGATATCGCCTGAGGTGACCCGCCGGAGCCCGACCCGCCGGAGCCCGATCCGCCAAGAGCCCGACCCGCCGGAGCCCGACCCGCCGGAGCCCGACCCGCCAAGAGCCCGACCCGCCAGAGCCCGACCTGCCGGAGCCCGATCCGCCAAGAGCCTGACCCGCCAAGAGCCCGACCCGCCAAGAGCCCGACCCGCCGGAGCCCGATCCGCCAAGAGCCCGACCCGCCAAGAGCTCGGCACCAGCATAACGCCGCTATGCTGCATGAGCGACGGTGTCACCACAGCAAGTGAGAAATCGTGTGACTTGGGAAACTTTGTGTCCTTGACAATCGGTGGGGGCCTGCTGGACATTTGGAAAGCCTTAGGAGGGTGGGAATTGGATGTGACACATATCTGTGTGCCGAGGACACAGTAACACCATGTGAGACCAACTACGGCAAGACCGTCGTGCGGTATTACATTCATTATAAAGATTAAAATCCAAGCAGAAGTCAAGTGAAACTTTTTAAAGTGGTTTCCTTCTGTGCAGTGGCTGGTGTCATTTCAGTCGAGGGTTCCAATAGTCCTTATAAATGAGGGTCAACATCAAAGTTAAGAAACAAACGCCTGAACAGTCAGAACAATGTGTCACATCACAACACAGTACAAGTCAAGTTACCCTCACTCTCAGCTGTTCTTGTTCAAGTTACCCTCACTCTCAGCTGTTCTTGTTCAAGTTACCCTCACTCTCAGCTGTTCTTGTTCAAGTTAACCTCACTCTCAGCTGTTTTTGTTAATCTAGATGTCTGTACAAAAACGCTTGCAAGTGGCACAGTGGATACAAAATAAAATATCTCTTAATAAGGCACTTAACTATTGAAATGTTATCCATCCACCTTTTTCTAACCACAGCTTCTGATCAGGTTGATTGGGGGGTTGGATTGGGGGGTGAAGCCCGTCCCTGACAGCATTGGACACCAGACTGAGGTACACTCTGGATGGGATGCCAGTCCATCACAGGGCACACATTAAAAAACAACTTGTATAAAAGGTAAAGTTAAGTTAACTGTGGCTGGTTGGCATGTTTTTGGATGACCCGTTCCTCAGGAGTCCATCCCATTACTCAGAAAACAGAGGCTTTTCAGCCACCCTGTGCTCTAAGAACATCTACATCATTCTCAGCTCCAGAGGAGAGGGTTTGCTGGCAATGAGTGCGTTCCTGCAGAAAAAGTCACATCTGCCAAGCAGGGGAAGACCCATGTACCCAAGGTAGTGAGCTTCAGTATGTCAGACCCACCGGAAAGGCTAATATGATGATTGAAGCTGATTGGTTCCTTTGCTGTTGGAGGTGGGGTTACTGCCATGAAGTCCCTTCCCTTTATCCATCAACGTCAATGACCCAGAGTGGCCATGAGAGGAGGGCACAGATCTGCACCTTGGGGTCACATGGGACTAGGAGCTCTTTCAGCAGCCACTCAGTCCACATAGCACAAAGGGTCAGTTTACAGTACCAAGAGGACAACCATCATATGCAATCCCAGAATCCCCTAGGGCAGACACACTCAGAGACAGGCTCACAGATCCAAAACGCAATCTAAACAGCGTGGGCAAACATGCGGGAGGCCTTTCCCAGAAGGCTTTGAACCAACGGCAGTGATGTGAGAAATGCAAGAAAGACACTGAAATGCAACACCCCAACACAACCCTACCTCACACCTCTGTAACTGCTGGGAAGCCGCTAAAACAGATGAACGTAGGCAAGTCATTACTGGAAGTCATGTGACTCTTGAGATGCGTTAAAGCACCGCTGGTCTTACTAAGAACCCAGGACAGAAAAATTTGGGAGGCCGGATGAAAGAAAACAGGCCAAACAAAAGCTCGCACAGCGGACAGGAAACGACAATCAGTGTTAACTGATAAAATGGACAGCGCGTAGGAAGCAGAATAAATGAGCTTGATAATAATCCCCCTCAACCATGCAAAAATATTATAATGGAATTCTGTCAGCATATTTTGGGTAATTCATTAAACCTGTGCCTGACTAAGCTATCCCTGTCATCAGTCTTTCTAAGCTACTATCATCTGTATTCTTAATGATGTACCGGGAAGAGCCTTGAAAACAGTACCATACCATAGCTAGCCTCAGTCGGGGAGGGAGAGTCACAGCCAAATCGACCACGTGCAGTCAGACACGCACACCAGAAGACGTCCCTTCGTGCGACACTCCAGACGGACCTGATGTTTCAGGGCGAGGAGCTCTGACTGCTGAATCAAAGCGTTTACTGAAAAGCACGTTTATCAAACAGGTTAATGGAAATGCGCATGCTGTGCCAGCAGGTAGATGAATAGAACAAGAACAAAGACAGGAATCTGCTTGTTTCTTCAGCCCGATGTAAACAGTTTGACCGAATCCTAAATGACACATAGCGAATTTCACATCAGACGGGCTCTGTCACTGTAGTGTGTATGAATGACGTAGAACACGTACACCAGTGTGAGCTGAAAAGCCTGGACTCCCAAAAAAAAACCTGATAAGAATGCTAAAATGTGTTTATTCTCTTCCCAATGTTTAGACCTGCAGTGTGACTGGTCTGATACCATGTCAATGTTTACACTCAAGACAGGATTAATATTTTAAAATAAAGCTGTACGGTATTTGTTTTTGTTCCTCACAAGCCTTCTGTGCTGTTGACATCTGAAGGTACAACGGCCTCCCTGGGACCAGAGACAGGTCCCCTTTCTCTGACGGATAAAACAATGCATGCATGGTGAACCACCTCACCTGCCCTGTGGTGTCCTGACTCCCTTCCCTGTCAAGTGTGTTTTTTTAGCCCTCAGACATTTGTTGGCCGAAATCGAGGCATGCAGGTTCCGTTCGTGGTCATGTGATCATCCCCATTGTCCAGCTGCCTTGGCTAATTGCATTAGCACTGAGACAGTTTGGTTCCATTCCCTTGAATTAAAGGCTTTACTGTGAAGTGCCAGCTCATTGAGTTATTGGAATTAACCCTAATTATCTCTGACAATAGCTTCCAAATTGTTTTTAAGTTCTGTTTACCTTTGTATCAGTGCTGCACAGAGCATTGGAAAAGGTCTGTGTGATTAATTGGCAGCCTGTTGCACACGTGCATCAGGCAAAAAGACTGTCGGCTGGCAGTATAACAAAAGGCTGAGAACCATTAAAAAAATTGTGAAGGCTGTAGATGGCACTGCAGTTAAGGTAAATTACCAAGTTAGGGAAGCAAAAAAAGACTTTGCCTATGGACCTTTCAGAGGTTTGGTCTTAGATCTTGTGTTGTCAGGGTTTTCTCTTTCATGCCACACATCATGACGCTCCTTCATGGGGTGGCAAGGGTACACACGTGTGTGTGCATGCATGTACGTGAATGTCTGTGCACGTTTGCGAGCATGCGGCATTATCCCAACTCATTCACAAGGCCAGTCAGTTATGTATAAATTTAATATAATTTCTTAACAGCAAAACATTTGACTTTCTGAAAAGTAATTTCGACAAATGAATAATTCAAAATTATGCCAGTTAATGATAATGAAAACAGACAAGAACCGTGGAAAGTGAGAACCACACACCTGTTGGAAATGCCTTACAGGCTGGCAAATGCAGGTTCCTTCCATCAGACTACGCTTTCTCTCTCCCCACTAAAACCACACCCAGACCCTGAGGTCTGACCCCCTCCCCAACTGCAGCCCTTCTACGACCAAATGCATGAATCGTTAAAATCCATCGAAATGCCATTCTCTCCACCAATTATGGTGTCACATACACCTGTTCCTCAGGCTGATCTCACATTCCATAACTGCACTCTCTGGAGATGATCACTTGAGGCTCTTCATTCTTCCTGTCTGCTGTTTCTGTCCCAGCCAGCAGAGCCCCCATAGACGGGGTTTCCACTATTTTGGGTTTCCCAGAGAATTGTAGATAGATGGGCTTAATGACCACCTATATCAAGCGATACACTTAACTTACTGACATGATTGGAAACGTCAAACTGAATTAAAGACCGCTTCCAATGCATGCAGGCATGCCATTACGGATGCCAGTCATCGTTCATCGGTTTTTAAAAATGTGAGATCTCACAGGCACGGAGGCATTTGTCCATTTATGTTTGAGTGCAGACATGATGGGAGGGGAGGGAATGATGTTTGTGAAAAAGGGCTCAAGATTATGCATGATAACTCATGGAAAACAGACAGCAGCAACCTTTAGTTTGAACTTTGACCTTTGACAACTGCTGTAGATCATCAACATGTGTAAAGAGGAACAGCTGATTTTAATGTCTTAAAGCTCCGCCCAGTAGATGGGGTTTTCAGGAACACCGTGTCATGGCCCTTGGGACTGTATTGTACGTACGTATGCCTGTTCATCTCCCCATCCAACTTCTAATTGCTAGTCAGGGTCACCTGAGGACCTGGAATGTTGAATTGTACATCTACTTTAATTTTGTTGCAAACCAAACTTTGCCTGAATGCTGACACATATTCAGAACTAAGACTGCATTGAATATTCAATGCACAAAATATTTTTGTACATGAATACAAAATGCTGTGCTAATTATGTTATTACGACTGTCGCCAGGCCTGACAAAAGCTTAAAAATCACATCTAACATCACAGAAATCAGAACGGCTTTAACTCCAGGATGCAGGGGCTAACTTTAATTACAAGTCTGCTGCGGTGTCTCCATCTCTAAATGGCAACACGCTCTGCTAATTGGACATGGGTTCGAACTGCACGTTTGCTAATTTCCTGAACAATGTGCACTGTATGGATGACCTTTAAGCAAACTGCATTGATTATGAAGTTGGTGGCACATTCTTCTCTGGACATTTACATCTGCTGTAATCCTGCTTGAACTGGAATGACCTCCTTCTTGGCTGAACATCTAAACACCCACTCGGTGTTAGGTGTGGTGAGTGGGATAGGTGTCTGTGATCATAAGGTTGCTAGTTCAAATCTCACAACTAGTGAAA
>JAACJT020000002.1:16429006-16453668 GCA_009936485.2 Gymnarchus niloticus | reverse complement strand
CTCGGTGTTAGGTGTGGTGAGTGGGATAGGTGTCTGTGATCATAAGGTTGCTAGTTCAAATCTCACAACTAGTGAAAAGTATTCATATCCTCACTGGGTCCTTGAGTAAGGCCCTTACGCCAAAGAACTTCTCCAGAGCTTCTGGATAAATGGCTCACCCTCTGCTCTGTTCCCTTGTGTTGTATGATGCGTCAGACAAAAGCATTCACTAACTGAGTGTGATGTGTAGGCTATAGGATTGCATTTTGTAATCTATGCACCTATAAATCGATGAAATTGGCTGCATTTTATGTAATCTTTTTAGATTTTCTCTCACATTTATAACGGTAATATATGCATGGATATTTAATACTAGCCAAGCAGCAGGTGTTTTAAAAAGCTACACAGTAAATATGGATTGATAAACACAGCTGTCTTGCTTAAAGGTTTAAAATCGATCATAAGTTCATTCGCACCGACGTTTTCATCTGCTGGATTATAGCGTCTACGTCAGTCGTTTATGAAAGACGTCCGTGTAATTGTCTACACATTAGGAACAGATCACGTTAGCTAAAGCAGCGACTACCCTGAGAGGGATGGGCATATTTATAAAATGTACTTGTTTGGCAAGATTTCATCATTCAGTTAAAGAACATCCTGAGTTTTTTGAAAACTTTAATCCACTTTCAGTCTGTATTTTTTGCAGACATGTGGTGCCCTAGTCGCTGTGTTGCTGTGATTGATCTGATTACCTCGACAAGTTTTATTTTTTTCCTTTTTCATCTTCAGGAAGTGTGGCAGCCAATGACTTGCTGTAACATGTGTGCTGTTTCAGGGTCTCAAAGTACCCTAGCTTGATTTTTGTTACTCAGCGGTATAGCTCTCAATTTTGGTAATGAATTAGCATACAAGTGTCAGCATTGATAAATATTCTAATCCAAAGATCACACTTTTATAGTGGCTGCGTAGGAATCTTGGCCAGATTAGTCAATTGAGCCAGTAAACAGGCAAAGAGAATGTGGTGAATGACACTCCATATAAACCGGGGACACCGGGGTCCCTGTGCCCAGTGCTACCACAGAAAAGCTAGACAGCGTAGGAAAAAAAAAACGATAACGTGCAAAATGTCATTGGTCCAAAAGCTGACATCGGCGCCATGTCGGCGTTATGGAAGGTAAAGCTGTTTATCACCTGGAGAACAAGGGCAGAGGTGGACGTTCCGTTACCCAAGCGCAGCCGGCTGTCAGCTGCATCAGCATGGCACCAGTGGAGACGGACTTCTGTGACGCCAGTGGCGTGGCGTGGGGGGGTCCCAAGAGTCACTACGGCAGTTTGGAGACATCTGGTTCCTAATACATAAAAATCGATCGTCACGTATGGACCAGTGGCACTGCACGCTCCATGCCAAAGACCATCATCGCCAGGAAGGCTTTTTTCTCCCAGCTGACACCAACGTGACGAATGGCTGACGTGTTCACCGTCGCTCTGTGGTGAGATTTTGCCAATCCCCATTCCCCTGGGGGAAGTCAGATGGCCGGTCATGGTCTTTATGTGGACGAGGACGAGCCTCTCAAAGGCCTGGCATGTCACCTCACACCTCCAAGGCTACGGGGAGCTACCATATTCTCCACAGCCGGCCGTTTTGTGCAAAGTGTGCCTTTCTGGTTTCAGGCTCCAGAGTGTATGGATCTCATGGCGGTGGCAGTTAAGGTAACAGGGATCACGTTAAAGCCTCCAAAAACAGACATGTGACCGGGAAATATAAAGACTATATTCACCTCATGACTAAAACATTCCTCCGGGAAAAGTCCTTCGAACTGCTCTTAGGATACAAGGTGCGGGCAACAAAGTAGATGGTGACTTGTAATTTCCATACTGAAGGTTCCTCTGCAGACACATATGGTTGGCCTCTGTCTTGCATCTTTAAAGCCTGCATCTTAAACGAGGGACAGGAGCCCTCAAAGACCCCATTAACTCTGCTTGTGCGCTGGGCGCCTTGCGACAAACTGCGGCGGTACCCGGCAGATGGACAGGCTAATTAGCCGGACAGATCACAGCGTGCTTCCTTGCCCCTTCTGTTGAAGTGCGCTGGGAATTCGCCACATGCTGTCACAGCAGCGGCTTAATTGCTGGCCTGACATGCGAGTTGTTTTTTTTTTTTTTAAAGCATATATGAAAAAGAAGATGACAAACAGGCAGACTTGACGCCAATGCTAAACGTGTGACTTTCACAAGGCGCCGTCATAAAGTTGTGGCCTTGAAAATTACAGCTTTTTGTAATTTTTTCCTCCTACAGCTAATGACCTACCCTGTAGGGGCTGATTTAAAACACCACTTTGTCAGGTGAGGAACCAGGCAGTCCCCTTCTATTGGCGACTCTGGTCAGACTCAAACATGATCTGTGGAGACCTCCAGAGGCTCTGAGGGTGGTAAAGGGGATCCGACATGTCGCTTTTGGGACCGGACGCATGCTTCCACACAGGAATTTTAGTTCGCTCACCGCATACACTAGCAGATCGAAGCGCTAAACTCTTCTGTCCGCTCCCAAGCGGAACTGCTCCGTTGTATAATTTAAAGGCGTTTATAAAACATCCCTGTCTTGTGTTTACGGCCACAGCTCTGAATGCTATGTGGAAACTGGGAGCAGTGAGGTGGAGACTGTGTGTTCACAGCCCGTCTGGGGCAGGGGGCATTAGGCGCTGGACATTAGACTGCCTTGTGTGATGTGAAAGATAAACCACCTCGAATAAACAATGGTACGCATCCACCTAGATGCCCAACAATGCTAATATGCTAATATGGTCTTAATTTCTCTTGTAATTTGAATATGAGTTCTGCTATCACAGGAAAACTAAAGACATTTCACAGAAATATATAAGTAAACTGCGTGATCAGAAATGATGGAAGATATTTAAAACACGATGTTCATATATTGTAAATCTGTTGCTTGAACCATAACCCCCCACAAAACTTAGAACTTAAACCTTAATGCTTTATTTCAAAAGGCCTTATTTGGTTGATGTAATTAACCCACCCCCCCCCAACCCCCACCAAGAAATCTGTCATAAACCAGCCATCGCCAGCCACCACCATGCAATCAGACAGCAATGACATGTTCCTCAAGCTCAGCCTGGACACTACAGATATGGAAGGCTAACAGAACTCGGCTCGGGGACCCCAGCTGCCCCCCCCCAGGGGGTGGGATTGTCTTCCCAACAGCTTATAGGCCCTACTAGGGAGAAGCTCCCTGCTAGGGAGAAAGCCTTAGGTAAGCAAGCCCGGTTAGACAGCCCCGAGGACAATGTCTGGTGGATCGGTTACTGCCCACTTGGGGGGCAATCCACCTACCCTTAGTCGGACGACCACAGCCCCTTCGTCATCTCCTTTCCATGTCCCTAAATAAACCTCAACCCTCTGGAGGTTCCTCAATGCATCCAAGTCTCCTGCCCAACGCGTTTGTAATTTAGTTTTGGATAAACTCATCTCAAAGCATATCAGCTAGAAACTGTATTCATACCGGAAACACAGAACCCATTCAAACCTGTTTTCAAGTTTAACGTCAGTTTATAATCAACAGGTTTATTCTCCTCCAAGCATGCAAATAACAAGCCAGAAAGCCTGCATTGTCTGATTTTGAAAAGCACATCTGGCCTAAGAGATTAGGAATAGAATCAAGCGACAAATGAAAACCTGTTAAATGAGTAAACTGATTTCTATCCAAAAGGAAAGAAAAATGTCAAAATAATGTCAGAAATCAGACTCAGGGGAAGGAAAATAGTCTGTCTTAAATGGCAGGAAACGTGTATTACTGCAAAACACCCACATTAATAAAAATGGGATTTTAAAACATATTAATGAATCCGACCAAAATTATCCTGGAATTAACAAGCTCTCAAATGCCTGACACAGGCATTTTGCAGTTTTATTTTCTTAGGCCACTGAAGAGGAAGATTTTCTTCACATTTCCCTTTCACTTTGATTGAAAATATCCAATCAGAACAGAGATCACGTTCTCATTTCATGTGATCAGTGAAATTGTACCTCACTGCCAGGAGTCAAACCAGCTTTTGTGATGGAAAAACACAAATGTAATACACTTGAAATACTGAATATCGAATAGAATCCTGGAGGCAAAAAAAAAAAAAACGGAAATGGTGACTTCTGAATTACGGCAGGACAGTCTGTCAATGCCCCTCCACAATTTCAGCTGGGAATTACAATAGAAATGCATTATTATAACTGCAGAGAGCTGGCCACTGGAAGGAAAAGTCAAAAGTTGCTGGTTCTGTTAAAAGTCTACACGAGTTGATCGAATGACATTACAAAAAGCAATCTTTTTATCCTTCTTTGCCAGTTGTCACTTACTTCACCTCAGCTCTGACAGACATGTCCGTGCGTGAGATTTCACGCGGTGTCGAGGTTCCAGCTGGTTGCAACGGTATCATAAATCATAAAGTTCTACCAAAAGTCCAGGGCAATAATTCAGACTGCATTTAGGACTGTGCGATGTGGTAAATAAAAATACCATTAAATGGACACAGCAAGTATTGTGTTCATTTGCCCTGGGCCTTCGGTCTCTGCAGCCTTTCAAGGCTGAAGCTAATAGGAGAAGTCTGATATTGGTGTTTGGAGATTAGCATGCAGAGGAACATTCCCGTGGCTTTGCTAAGTACTTGGAGAATGAAAGAATCAGAATGGAGAGGTTCATTTTGCCCAGTTTTGTCAGGCGGGGGGCAAAGGCACAACGAGCCTCGGCAGTGGAGGAAATGGCGTCAAGCTAAAGCATAACGGGTTATCGATTTCAATTGCTGAGGGCTGGAAATGCCGGCGGCGTGGGAGAGGGCCCGTTCCCCGGCTGGTCCGTCAGCCGCTCATAACGGCCGTGCTGCACGGCACCTATAATTAATGGCGACCTTCCCCTCCAGTAAGCAGAAAGAGAGCACGAAAAAAATAAATAAATAAAAACAAATTTATCGAACGCCACATGATGCTTTTAATTTCAACGCGCCGCTGCAATAAGCCCCCCGGGCCACGATGAACTTAGAGAACAGGTACATGTTCCTCGTTTTCGATTAGTAGGTGGGTCAAAGTTTGGCTGCAGCTGTGCCCCAGTCCGTTTAATGAGAATCGCTATCTTGTCGAACCGAGTGGAGCACGGCCTTTGCGCTGTCATTGCGGATTTAAAGTGCAAGTAGTACAACTTAATGCACGCTCCCTTATCTCATAATTCTCCTCCGGCCAAAGGCTCGGGTGGAGTTTATGGGTATGCCGCTCCACGTTAAACTGGGAAGTCACTGGGGAGACGTGATAATTACAGCCCAGTTCTGGAGGATCCCATGTTGCTCTTGACGTCTGAGCCACGCCGAAGTTTCATTGCGTTCGCTGTGTAAAGTACAGACTCTTGTTTTAATTACAATGTGCTAAAATGAGAACGAATTATGCAGGCCTAGTCGTAGGTCACGAGTGTTCAGCAGTGTGTAGCTTAGGGGGTTAAGAATCTGAGCATGTGTCTAGGAGGTGTTGGGTTTAAATCCTGTGGCTGGCAAAATAATCATAATACTGTTGGGTCTAAACCTCAAACTGCTCCAGGGGTGCTGGGTACTGACTGACTGTTTCTCTGATATGATGCCTTTGTAACAGATGTGCATTGCCTTGGACAAGCATGTCTGATAAACCAGCATACTCTTTGCCTGCCAATCATAGCTGAGAGGCCGGCGTGTTGCTCTGGACACTGCACTCTCGTAAAACGTGGGCATTCCCACCAAATACCTCTGAAACGGGTGAACTATGGTGACTGACATAATAACGGATCTGTTTAAGTGCTACCTTTAACATTTTAACCGACTTCTGTATAATTTATGGTCTTATGTCTGAGGCACAAATGAAATCTGTCATTTTCCTCGATCCCTCGCTGAATTTTAAGCTGACGTCTCGGAGATTTCCCTTGCAAGTTTGCGTCCTACAAGGGCAGCAGCATGACTTGCAGGATTAAGGCTTCAGGCCATACGGGCTTTAACACCCCAGCGGAAGGTGCTTAACCACAAATGCTTTGTCAGTATATCTAACGCTTCATGAAATGTTTAGCACTGTAGGCTATGCGTAAGGCACTTTGCACGCTGCATAATGTAGCACGCTTTCTCTCTCGGGGCAAGTGTTATTCAAAATACGTGTTCTTGTATAAATGTCTGTCAGGAATACAAACAGGAGCCACAACTCCTGTGAAGGTCCAGTCTGTGTATGAAGGACAGTCAAAGCTGTAGACATTAACACATCCGACAGACATTGTCAACCCCCAAAGATCCATAATCAGTCTTGATGCAGGGCAGACAACCCTTAAACCACCGGAATGTAAACACTCTGCATTCCAAAGGCCAGCTGCTTTCCATAGGCTTGCTATCTTTACAGTAATAATTTTGGAGCAATAAAAAATGAAAGAATTAAGTTGCTGATGTACTGTCAAATTCAATGGCTTATAACACCTGAGGGATGGATGGAGCTAGAAGTACATTTTATGCACTAGCTGGGTTATTATTATTATTATTATCAAGTTATTATTATTATTATTATTATTATTATTAAATTGGAGCGAGAAAAAAAATGTCAGTTTATTGAGATCAGCTGAAGATGAAGTAATGGGGCACTAAAGAACATTATCAGAGAATAAAGAAAGTACTTTTCCCATTTTCCTTCTGCCTTACTTGCATTGTGAAAATCTATGGTGGCTAATTTCAGTTCACTAAATAATAATAATAATAATAATAATAATATGCACAAGTATATTTGCACCAACAAAAGACATTCTCACTTAAGATTCTCAACTTCTTCTATACATCTGGCACAGAAAATTCTCCAGTCATACGTCACACAGCGCCAATAACCAAGTAACACTTTCGTAAAAACTACATCAAACCTCTTTTAACTTTCAGTGCCTTTATTTGTTGGCTATCCAGCCGAATCAGGCAAAATCAGATTTGGATGCAGCGACGTGATGAGCTTAGGCAGTAGACACCCTCTGACGCAAAGGGCAGCATCCACTGGCATTTTATGAATGCGATCAGAAGGCGTTTCGGTCTGAAAACACGGACAACACGCATGGTTAAACCACATAGCAGATGTTCCGCTGACTCATTACTTTGGCTTCAGCGGCAGATGCTACATTGTTACATGAATCAGGTAAGTTACCTTGTTTAAAGTTTCAACAGCAAGTCCCTCTTGGGGCCTGAAACTGCAACGTTGCTTGTCTTTAAAGATGACCCCTTCTAGTGGCAGATGAGCACGGAGGGAATTCTATTCCTAATTACCTTAAACAAATCGTGAAGATCTATGTGAACATGTTTTTGATGCCTTTTAGTCTGGGAAGCTTACCAAACAATTTCTAAGTACGTGGGGCTCCATGGAGCGGCAGTCATAGACGTACTGTCAAAAGAGAGAAAGGCTGGGAAAGAAGTGAGCCTCCAGGAGAGGCTAGGCTATGAAATCTGATCTGAGAGCAGGGCAATAAATCATACAGGGAGGGCCAGAGGAGCAGAGAACAACATTTAGGGATGGGAAACTTTCGAACGCTTCAGCTGACCCTGTAGCTACGTCTTTAGAAAGACAAAAACATTCACCTGCTGTTGTTGAGATGGAAAACCACTCCTCACCAAGATGAAAGTGAATGATCCACTCTGCCAAGAGTGTGACCCTAGAGAATTCTACAGAAATGTCCTGTGGCTTTGCTGGTTAAATATTGTCAGTCCACACAGGCTGAATTTTTGTCTTCAACACATCAAACACATCCTACAGTAAGAACCTCATGACAGTGGTTAAGAATGGAGGCAGTAACTTTATAAGCGATGGTAAACTGTTGCATTTTACTCATCGCCAGTTTTGGTTCTTTTAATCAAATGGAAAATATGTTAGCAAATGTACCCATGTAATTTGCTTGAAAACGTTTTTGCATTCTTACTTATTGTGGTTATGGAAACCATTAGCATCTGATCTCATTAATAAAAATGCACACGAGCATGCAGAATGTATGCATTAATTAATCCCACCATTCTAGAAATGAACAGTAATTGTTTTGTTGTAATACACATTTGCAAAAGTTCTGCAGAGTCCAAGGTGACTGTTCTAATCTCACAGAGTGAAATTTTTCCATCCGACTTCATCCGCGTCACTAACATGCGTGGTGAACCTTATGTAACAGACGAGTTGACAGCAACAGATGGAAGTTAACCCCAGGACAGGCTGTAAAACAGTCGGAGAAAGACTACCATGTTTTACATCTTAATACCCACACCGGGGGTAGGATCAATAAGCGTGTGGCGTGTGGTGTTAGCGGTCACGTTCTTCCTCACTTCATTTTCATCAAAACACAGCCTCACACTAGGCCATCCTGCCGCATTATGCAAGCCTTAGCACATTTCTCTGAACCTCTTAGGTGAATTTAAGTAATTTTCACTGCTGGCAAGTTTTCCTGAAGGGACCTGGGTAAATGGCCTTGCAGTAGAGAACAACAGTCACCCCCCCCCGGCGCTAAATTTGAAGGGAGTGGCTTTTAGACCCTAATCTCTGTTGAGATGTTGCTTAAGACCCCCTTCACAGACACTGTTCATGCTTTCCTGTGTCCCATTCCTGCTTGATTTTTGTTTTGCTGGAGGTTTTCTTAGATACTATTCACATTTTGGTATGAGATCTCTGTCCAATTACCTTTGGATTAATAACAAAGTAACCTAAATGTAAGTCTAGCTTTTTATCAACATTACTATCCGGAAAACTAACTGGAATCCAAAGAGTTAATGAAGTATCAAACTCCCCGGAGTGTTATGCGTGCCAGTTCATATTCCAGTCTATTAATGACAAAAATTATGCAAAGCAATTTAGTTATTTTTAAAGTTCATTATTGAGAAATAAATTACAAATGAATATTGCTGCTATTTTAATTGATGCGGTAGAAACTTTGTGGTTTACTGCAGTGTTCTGAGAATGCAGGTGTATGAAAACTCTGGAAAATGAGCCACTAATTGGACCAATTAAGTCGGAAAATGGTCTGAAAAGCAGCAGACGCACATTTCGCTGGGAATGGAGCACAAGACGCGTGATCTATGCCGATATTACATTTAAATCCTGTTTCGTACTGACACTCGCTGAAATGGTGGTACCCAACAGAGTCCTTCGGTTCTGTATCTGAAGGCATTTTGGGTCTCGCCCCTAAATCTTATAAAAGCAGACCCAAGTTGGTCATGTTCCAGTCTCATGGCTGGGGGAATAGGTAAATAAAGAACAAGCAAACAATAGTGAGCAAACTTTTTCTAGCAAATTTTCAAAACAGCATTAAAAATTATGCATAAATACAAGTGAACTATGAACATATATGGGAACAGGCTGCACAAAATTGAATTGCAGGGGCCAGCGGATGTGATGCATCTCCTTGTCCTTCTTAATTAAAAACCACTGAGCTGGAACAGAACCAGACCCCCCCCAGCAAACAAACACATCCCCCACCCCGTGATTTCAGCTCAAAGTCTCTCAGCAGTCCACAGAGAGCACAAACCCAGATAATGACGTGGCTCTTGTTTCCTGCCTGGTTGTCCAGTAACACATCAGGCCTTGCTTATGGACGCGACCTTCCTCGTGCTCTAGGCCGACAATCCCCAGGGGGCGCTCCAGGGACAGCCCAGTGAGAACATTCAGACTTTCATGGTCTTCAAAGGTAAAGGTCTCCTAGTTTTAGAGAATACACAGCACTTTTACACCATAACAGTAGAACTTGAAAATTTAAACTACCTCTTTGCGGGAGTTTAGTCACACTAATAAGTCATACGTGCTGGGTCAGAAGGTCAGCAAGCTTCTCAACCTCTATAAACCTTGCTGTGGGTAAAAGCTTCTACTTAGCAAGTATAAATGGGAAATTTAAATATCAGTCCTTCACCTGTTCACTGAGTTTATGAGAAAAAAAAAAGATTAAACCCAGTTCTCACTGTCATGTGATCTAGGCTCTGCATTTACTTTTGAAAAGTATAGGGTGGGGCAGTGACATGTATGGGACACTGAGCTCATCCAGAACCGGCTAACCGGGGGGCTACTTCTTCCAGGGACGACTGCAGCACCCCAATCCACAGAAGTGGCTCTGCCTGGTCAATGACCTTCTGTACTTCCAGCTCTTCATCTCTCAGCGGAGCTTCTAGAAAGGTCTATTTGGAGCTTGCTGTGTCAGGTCAGCAATCCCATCCTACCCCCTTGCCAGGGTACAGGACATGTGGGATGGGGGATGAGGGCAGACGCCAAAGATCCTTATGGCCAGCCGCATTTCAAGAGAGTCTAGTGGAGTTCACAGAGTCATGTGATGAGGCCCCATCACCCAGGACCAGCAGGCTGCCCTCCTTGACCCAGTGAATAGAATAGAAGCCATTCACCTTCCAGAACAGTGTCTGAAAGTGTCTGAGATGTGTGCACTTATTAAAACATCTAAGAAACTCAAATGAAGTTTGAAATGTCAAATTACTGATATAATGCCTCTTACTGGTGAGAAAAAAAATTAATAAATAAATCACTCAATGGTGAAATGAAGCATTTGAGAGCTAACTTGAAGAATGAATACCTCCTGAAGTCTTTAGAAATGGACACTGACAGGTTCCTGTTTAGCTGATGGATGAAAACCCAGGCTCCTTTTATCAAATCAGGAAGTTACTCAGAATCCAGATGAACTGAGAAAATAAACAAATCACATTAGCCCCGCGAAAAGGGAGACAATTGTCTTTGCAATAGTGGCTGCATTTTAAGTTTGCGCAAGGTAGAGATAAATCACCTGCTGAAGCCAGTAGTGAACTTTCACTCTGCAATACAGGCTTATTACACAAACTTAATCCATCATGCACATCAAGGGGAGCATTTCAGCAAAAATGGCACCTAACATTACAGAAGTAGGTCAAAGGTGGTCTTCTAGACCTTAGGTAGAGAAGGTGAATCATTTAGGACTGGCTTTTGGGTTTTAATCAAATCAGAAAGGTCCTCGGGAATTTAATGAGCACTCGGCAAGCCAACTGACATAGATTTGCAAATCTAATTTAAACAAAAAGGAAACAGTTTTGCTGGATAGAAAGCTACGTGTGAATAAGGGATTTTCAGTACAGCCAACAGCACTATAACCACGGTGGGACACAGACAGATTGCTTGCTGCTTGAAGTATTCTGTGGAGAAGCGTTCTCATCAACTTACCTAATATGTTGTAATACCAAAGTCTGCAGCACAGAAACAGCTTAAAGGACCCTTTGAAGGCTGTTATTTTGGTGTGACGGTGAAATGGGACAATCGCTGACAGAGATGGTAGGGCGTTCCGTAAAAAAGAAGAAATGGGTCCATGTCTACTCCAAGGAACATCTGTGTAGCAAATTGACAGCAGAGAGATTCGCAGCACAAGATCAAATGTGACAGCATATAGTTACTGCAACCACATAGGCGCATAAACTTAAACCAGTTGGTGTTCTTGAAGCTATGTGGAAACACTCCTCCAGTGCCTTGTCTCCTGTCAATGAAAAAGTCACTTTGGATTAAGATTGATCACTTCGGTAAAGTGTGTGCGAGGGAAAACCTCACGCCTGGGCCTGTTAATGGCAATTCGTCCCTGGGAGAAAAGAAGCTCTTAGGTGCAATTCTCAATCTCACCACAAGAGGCAAAGTCAGATTGCCTTATTATTCTTGTTAACTGATATTGACCCTCCCTGTCCATATCTGTAGATCTGATATATTTCCAGCCTACCTGTTTCTACCGTTAACATATACGGTAACAACCCCATTGCAGATGTTTGGCTGTTTCTCAAATTCGCAAAGATGCTGCGGATCCGAACAACGCTAATTCTTCTGGGAAAACTCCCACTGGCTAAGCGTTAGGCTACAATAAAATCGTCAGTTGCTGAGACATCAGAAGCATGAATTAGATTAGACAAATTGATTATGGAAACACTGCAAATCTCGATTGACCTAACCGGCATTAATACTCTTTACACATTATACTTCAGCAAAATGTGCTAACACTTACTTTCCTGATAGTTTAGAAGCCATGAGACAAATAGTTTTCTGATCATGATGTCTTGTATATATATAGGCTCACTTGTTTTTTATTGGAATTCATCGGTACCGAAAATTCGCTTCCATTTTAACATTGTAACGCCTCTGTGATCAACCGGTGCTGGCAATTCACGAAAGAGGATGACTGATTTCCAGCTCAGCTTGTCATGATGCTTAAAATAAGGAAGTAAATCAGCCAATCATGCCTGAATGAGACCACAAAGGCAGTGATGTGACCCCCCCCCAGGGTCGGAAGACATCAACTGGTTTCCTGAAATGGGGAGCTCAGGCTGAACGTCTTTGCCTGGAAAGTCGAACTGGGTATGGCTATCATTTTTCCTGGCCTCCTGTGACATTAGCAAATGTTAAATAGACTCCACTGTCCATCTCAGCTCTGTTAGCTTGTAAGGAGCTTTGAGATGTCTGAGGATGCACCACATACGCACGACGTGTCAAGTTGTTTCTGACATTTTCTCGATTTTACCTGTTTTTCCTTTTATTTCTTCGGCTTGAGAAATGTTGTGCTCTAAAATAAGCCTTTTTCCTTAATGAAGGAGCTACAGCAGTCACCTTGGAGAGTCTCCATGTGACCTTCGTGACAGGATTAGTGTCTGTGAACGCTGCTGTCATTTGAGAAACTGAGAAGGACTGCCATGCATAAAAAACATGCTCAGTCACTGATATTCTTACATCATTTGCCTGCATAGACACTGACATCTTTAGGAGTCTAGCACAGATTAATCAAGATGTTCTCTTCAATGTAGCAAAAGAGAAACTCGTTCAACAGCAGAGCTTGATTTGGTACTTTAATGTACAAGCTTCTGGTCAAAATTCTGCATCCCCCTGCTGTCCCCAAGTGAGTTTACCCATCAATCTGAGCATGCAGCTTCCCTCCAGAAAGTGTCACCCACCCTAGGCACAGACTCATTAGAGCAACTGACAACAAAGCCCGCCCCAGTGCGGCCCACCGTACCTTGCACACAACGCCTAGGGGAGAGACAGGAGATGCCCAGATGCACGGAAAAACAGAATCATTAGCTAGTCTGTTTGGAAGGCTTCTTAACAACGTGGCGCAGAGTGCCAAAAATAGAGCTGTAACATTATTTTTATTCAATGGCCGGCCGATTATCATTACAAAGAAGAGGATGTGACAGCGAGGAGGGACCGCTGCTCGGAAGCCAGGCAACCTGTGGGGACAGGAGAAGTCGTCAGGCTTTCTTTGAGAAACACCAAATTAAGGAGGAAACAGTGTGATCGACATCACCCGACTCCTACTGCCTTGCCTCTTTCTGCATTTTTACTCTGACTTCAAAACTAGTAATGTTGGTATTGTTAAAAAAGCAGAAGAACTAATTCTACAAGAGTTGATGTCACCTTCCAGTACTGAGAGACTGGCCATATAAATTCAGCAGTCATAAAAAGGACAAGAGATTAATGTCATTTCTATTTTAGTAGGAAAAACAATGGCTATCGACATAGGCAGCCTCGCGTATCGCCATCTAAAATCAGACATGAACATGTCTTTAAAATGCCTCCCAGGCTCCTGAACGTAACTCAAAACAAACATAATTTTCATAGGGAACACTACCACAGATAAATCTAAGTCACAGTGCTCCATTTCAGACATACAATGGACTTTGTGAAACTTTATGCTTTCTCCTTGATTTTAGGCTCGGAAAGTGACATAATAAACCATTATCTGAAGGACTCAATGCTGAAATTGTTCTGATGATAAAAATATCTTAACTGCTAACCCTTAGATGCAGAAATCAGACTAATTTGGTCTTTAAAGAAAACTTTCCTTTTCAGCAGAAGTCTTGCAGGGTCCCCAGCTATTGTTATCAACCATTACATGCAATTAAATCACCATGGTCCTAATGTGGTTTTAATATGTCCAATATCTGTTAACATTACAAGCATAATTATCCACCTAAATTAGGCCTCAAGCACAGAACATCGAGATTAGATTTCGTCCCAATTAACACCAAGGAGCTGCGAGAAGTGACGTCACCTGTGGTTGGGTGGAAGGATTTGACAGACAGGGGAATAACGAATCACTGTGCAGAGCTAGGCAGTCTCTTCCACATTTGGTGGAGGACACATCAGGAGGATCAAATCCTGCTTTTCAATTTATTAAAGGGTTGCATTCTTTTCAGCGACGGAAGGTTCTGGGCCCATGCTACTGTACCGTCCTGCCAAGCTGAAGGTACAGATAAAAGTTTGAAAAAGAAAAACCTCAGGGGACAAATATTGGGAGCAACTGAAATGAAAGTGCTGGTTTTCCTGCGTAAAAATATGCGCTGATAAATCTGTTAGCCAAGCTCAAGATGTGATGCGATGGACAGAACTGCAAAAGCCCCAGAGAGCCTCGCATTTAAAAAAGTTTCAGAGGTTCCAGAGAAGGGGGACATTGCAAGAGCAAATAAACTCACATCACACAGTTCCGACTACATCAATTTGACGCACAACTTGGTTGCACGACTAGTTCGTTTTCGGGTTCCAGGATGAATTATTGGCATACCTAGTTTCCATGACAACCTGTCTTCCTTCGTTGGGCAGTCAAAGCAGCACTTTGACTGCCAGATTTTTAGTGTTATTAATTATTGCAGCTTTTAGTGGATAAAACGCAGAAGGCAGAGGACTTCAGGTGCTCTTTGAATGTCCGAGGCTTCTTTGGATGTGTGGTTTCAGACAAAGAGGTATCATCCTGGGATGCCAGGATAGTTGAGTGAACAAGGACTAAAATGTTCTGGACCATATGCTGCCAGACAGAAGGGAGAAAAATGTAACTTAATATTGCTTTAGGCTAAGTATACTTCTAATCTTGTAGGGTAACCGCAATCATCCATACTGCATTACCTGAACATTTGAATTCCTTGGCGAAATGCACACGGCGACCTTGGTCGTGCACCAATCTTGCATTTTGAGCAGTATTACAGATGAGCTGTGGGTTAAATGACACAGTGAGCAATCGGTACTGTCCCCCCGTTCTGCCTGTGAAGTGAAGAACTCTGGTAAATCCACTAATACTGCAAACAGTGATGAAGGGTATCACTACATCATCTTCGATAGTTTCAGAAACATCTGGGTACATTTTGAGGTGTAGTCCACAATCAGTTTTACGATCTTTATTTCGTTGTTTTAGAGAATATTTTCTATGTCTGTGAAGGAATAACATGGTCTGTGATAATCCTGGAAGCATTTTTGCTTAACTGCCCATCCTCGTCAACGTCAAAGTTTCACTCAACCACTTCAGAAAAAACAGAAGAGATGTCATGTGTGTTAAGAAAATGAATACGCTTCGTGGTTGGGATACTATGTACTAAAACCTCTTTAAGGTAAGTCGACCAGACTCCGGTATCTTGTCTTAAGAGCAAGCAGTCGTGTCTATGGCAACTACCTTCATGAAAAGCAAACTAGAAAAACAACTAAGACTGAAAGTTAAATTCATTTAACAAACACAGTGCGATTACGGTGTAAAATGGAAGCCCTGAGGCATGGCCAAAGGGAAGCACAACACAGGCACAAATGAAAGGTAGGCTGGGTATCACCATTGCAATTCGTATGTGAAAAATGTCTTGGCATTCCATCTGGGTGGACCTCTATTCTCAGATTTTCTCCTTCAGTTTCTCTTTTCCTATACCTGTACCCTCTAAGGGACATGTGCAAAATGCATACAGTTCCCCTCAAGGCCAGGGGCTCAGTCAATACCCTAAGTTTGGACATTTCCAGTTTATAGGGTCTACTTCTTTATTTCCACATGTATATAACCGCCAATGTCTCTCACAAATGCCCAAAATGCACTTTAGTCTGTCATTTACATCTTCACACGAGTTCATAGTTCATGCACAATCATAAAGGATGCTTAATTTAAAATGATATTGTTATTAATGGTAATTACAAGCTGAATTTTAACAATTTGTTAAACTCTTTGAATGACTATGCACTGAGACAGGCAACATTTAGTGATAATAAAGTGAAGCACCTGCATACGAGCTTCCCTACAATTCCCCATTTAGTGAACGATTTTCTTTATTTCTGTGTACAGTAGCTTGAAACTTTCGAAATGCCCAGAAACGAAGGGCAGGAAGACTCAGCAGGTCTTACCGCAGTGAGAAACTGGAGCCATCAAACTGCAATACTGGCCCCTTGTGGTAAGGAATATGTAGGACACTTTCCCATGGAATATGAGTGCCTTTTAAAAGCATTTCACATTACTTCCCAAGCAGCTTCTGCGTTATCTCAAATATATTAATTTTATTCAAGAGAGGAAGAAAAAGATATTTTTTGTTTTTTTTTCTCTATGCTTCTGTGTGGTTGAAAATATAACTTTGTGCTTTGTACCGAAATGGGGGCGTGTCTTTGGTTCAAAATTAATGAAACATAAAATAAGCTTTGATATCCCACGCCAAACCATCCCAGGCACATTCCTTTATTATAATTTAAGCTTAAAAGAGTAATAGAATAAAATAATTGAATCCTGATATGAACTATCTTTAAAAATAATTGAATTCTTGCATGAGTGAAAGAACACAAAAAACACAAAAGGTAAAACGGCTGTTTATTCATTTTTTAATCTTTTTTTTTTTTTTTTAGTTTGGCCCTTTGAGTTGTCACAAAGAGTAGCAATTTACAGTGACTGTTCCTGGGGACACAGAAACGTGAACAAAATTCCATGATTTCAGGACAGTGAAAATATACCCTCTCTTGAAAATGAGATAAAAGCATGCTGATCATTATTTAAAAAAGTGTTACTAAATAGCTAGGTCATACAAAACTTAAGCAAATGTAACTCGGATTTTCCCCAGTGAGCTTAAGTAAAAAGCTGGGCAGTCCTTACGCAAGATCACAGAGAAGACCTGAGGCGTTCATCACCAAAAGACGGCATGGGACAGGTAATAGTGGAGATCACATGCTGAGCTTGAGCAAAATGCATCCTTACCTGGCTCTCAAACAGATCGCTCAGCTCAGCTTTGCTTTGAGGTGAACCATTTTCTTAAACTGGAAAGTAATGCTTAAGGCGTTTCAGTAAGCTGAGGTTCTCAGATCCAGCGGGGTCTGTCAAAAGCAGGGTGAGAATGCTTGTGCAGACCTCAGACAGCACGTCATTTGGGCTGACGACCGCTGGAGGTGATGGCCATCAACTGGCGGGTGTGACAAGAGTGTTGTCACTGCATGGGCTGGTAGGTGGGATGTCACAAATCAGAATGAACTTGGTGGCCCGTTATCTTTGGGTCGACTAATTTTACATACCGTTAAAAAACTTCATGTTTTAGAATGTTTTTTTTCTATTAACAGCAGCAACATTTTACCATACATAGCATTAAAACTACATGAGCATTTAGATTAACATTTTTTCCATAGAGGCAACATTTTTATTTATGGCCAGATTTTCCCAGCAATTTCTAGCAACTTTATGTTTTCATGGCTGTGTGAGACTAAACTGCCGGTCGGGCTGTTTTCACCCAAAAGTGGGCATGACAAAATACCATGGAAATTAATCGCCAATAGGTGAGAGGTGAACTGTAGGAAAGCAATTATCATCCACTAAAAGTCACAAATAATAAAACATTATCTATACTAAAACTTATATGCCATTCAGGGTCTGCTCAGACCTTCTGCCAAGTTTGGCCAGGGACGGGATCCAGGACATGACCCTGACCATGATAAGTAGTTGATTGAATGATTGAATGGATGAAAATCCTGTTATATGTGCTTTCGGTTATCGGAGTTAAATATTTGGTTTACAATTTCACTGTTCCTCCAATGTGGAAAAAATAGGTTTGGCAGAAACCAGTTGCAATTAAAATATCACGTGTAGTTAGTATTGTCCACAAGATGGCAGTGCAGCCTTTCCAGTGCTGTTTCGCTCGCAGCCTGCGTCATTGCAGTGGCAGCGTCAACAGCCATGCACCTGTCTTAGAGAACTGAAGAGAAAGTCCAACCCCCCTCCCGCCATAGAGAGTCTTTTCATGGGACCTTTTCTTTCATCAATGGTCGACATTTCAGGAATACCGGTGTAAAAGATCAAATTGGGTGGGAGCATCACGCAGACAGTTAAACAATTTCATCTGTGTCAATTTCATACTGTATCGTGGGTCGTTTGGAGAAGCCCGTGTACATGCACACCTGTGTTTAGGATGCTGCTCTGCGGGAGACATGCAGAACCTCAGAGGAAGATCCATAATTCATACCAAAAGTTAGTGGATAAACACATGCAGTCAGGCCCTAGTGTAGTGCTCCTGGGGGGTTGAGGGGGGTTTACCAGTGAATGGTCCCAGAGACAGGCACCCACCCACAGTCTGGCATGGACACAAAGGGCTCAGTTATCATAGTCCCCAGGAGGGGGCTGCAGCCCAGGACGGGGTACTGAGGGGGCAGCCAGGGATGGGGTGCCGGTACCTGTCCAGGGACAGAGTGGGCCTTGTTGCACCGGCTCAGCCCAGCTGGGAAGGAACAGAGGAAGCTCAGAGGAGGGGAGGAAGTGGCCCCGGGGAGTGACACCAAGACGTGAGTGAAGATAATGGCATGGCCGCCAAGATGGAGGGAGACAGACAAAACCTGTTTTTCGGACAGGGCAAGCCCATTTACACGCTGCCTTTCCAGTTTCCCTTGCTTTCATTTTTTAGCCGGAGGCAGACATCTTCATCACCAATCTGGTTTATGCTCAGTTGAAATTGTAGATGTGAAGCATCAGTAAATATGAGTGATGATTAAATAATAATGCATACGTTACCCAAAATGACGCATCACAACAATAACTGCAGTGAAAGAAAAGCTTCACAATTAGGGAAGCATCCATTTAGGAAATTCTACAGCCTTTGGTGGAAACAGGTCAATTGTTCGCTGGTGAAGAGGCAAGTTAAGGTAAAGTAGGCGGGACAGAGGTCAGCCTGCAGCAACAAGACAGAAATGACTCTCACCACAATCAAAGTCCAGCTGTTAACTAGAAGGATGAGATTTAAAGGCCAGGAGGAGGACTGGCTCTCCAGAAGAGTGCAGCAGAGAGAAAGTTCTGAATATGGAATATCAATCTTCAGCAGGGGGCAGCGGTGAGACAATTCTGATTGAGGACTCTCCAACAGGGGGCAGCAGTGAGACAATTCTGATCAAGGAGTCTGTTTCCAAGGGGCAGCAGAGAGGCAGCTCTGAATGACTGCTTTGAAGAGATGACAAACAAGGTGATGAGTGGCAATTTGGGATGAGGGGGCCTATGGGTCTCAGGTATTATTTTAACCCGGAGCAAGTTCCTTCATCTGAATTTCTTCCAAAAGGAAGGTTTTATCAGGCTGATTTGTGAGTCTAAATAGCCTGCGCTATAGGATTGAGAGCAAATGCATTTGTGCGTAAGTGTGTGCATGGGCTCCGTGTAGCACCAGTCATCTCCAGTGCAGGGGCTGGTGATCCCGATGAGCCCCATTAACTTGTTCCACCTCCACCTCCTCCCCAGTGTTCTGTACATATTGGTTTGTTCTGCAAAGGGTTCAACAACCGTTAGACAAAAAAAAAGGGGTACATCAACTCCCATGGTGTAGAAGCCAGAGAAGCAACAACTTAATTTTAAGTAAACTCTGGTTGCATGTTACATTTATATCACATGGTTCCATGCACCCAGCAATGAGGCATTCCTGCAAGCTCCTAATAAATCACTCTTATTAGGGGATGGTGCTTTCCTGTATCCAAGATGATGCAGGAAATGGTCCTTCATGAATAACCCTAACCACTATGCCACCTAGAGGTTCAAAAGTAATTAATTATTAGCTGAACCACAATTGGCTGGTGAAAACAGTACAGGAAACATCCAGCAGTGTACCATGGGGTTGACCAGTTTGGATCTACAGCCAAGCACAGAGAAGCAAGGTCTAATCCAAAAGACATACAGAGCCACGGAGAAATGAACAGGTGGTATTCATAACGTCTGATGGGAAAAGCTGATAGGTGATGGCCAGCGTTGACAGGGTCCTCAGGAATGTGGCGCCACGTGAATTCCTCCCATCGTTGCCACAGAAGAGTGATGAACTGGCTGTGTCTGCCTTATCAGCATCGAAGGGCTGTGTATAAACACCAGTCTGCCGTTAAAAAACAGAAAAACAAGTGCTACTGTTTTTCAGAGAGGAGGAACTTCCTTTCAGATATTCCGAGAGCTTCTGCTGTCCGTCCTCTGTCTGTTTCTGATCCGTTGGTGTTGTGTGCCAGGAAAAGCTCAGGTACGACTAATTCAGTGAGTGGATTAGCACTCACTTTGTGTGTGGCAAAAGTACACTAAAATGGACTTCAGGACCGCGGTGTAATGTGGAGGAACAGGCACACTGATAAAATAAATACTGTTCCCCAATGTGTGCTTACCTCTGCCAATCAATCGTGATTATTATGGCTCAGGAAGAATGATCATTTTGTTCTGCACCTTCTTCCTGTAGATCAGAAGTCATCACCACCTCCCAGAATCAATCCATACTGCATTTTTTTTTTTTTTTTAATAGCGATAGCCATGCAAAAAACTGATAAACTAATATAAAAGGAACAGTGTGATTAACCTGCAGGCACTGTGATTTACTGTATCATTACAATCACAGATAGGCAGAATTTGACTTACAAATATTACAGTCCCCACTGTGGAGTCTGTGCCTGTTTGTAATTCATTTTGAATTCAGCTCGTTGATCTACTGCTGATGGTTTTAAAACCATGATGCAACTCAGGATAATTTAGCAGGGCAGTATGTTGGGGATGGGGTCTTTGATATCAAGGAACTGAATCCAGCATGGTGAAATAGCTGCTGGGGCTCTCCACCCTTATCGGAGCTTATGTGAGGTGAGAGGGGATGTATTGTTTTAAGGTGTCATACACATGGTTCAGATGGTACGGGGTCTGGCTCATTATGATCCTGGGTTGGGTCTCTGTCCTGCTGACCACTCCCCTCTCATCAGTGCTGCCTCTTCCCTTGATTAGGGAAAGTGCCAACAGGTCACCATTATGTCGCCCTTTCCCAAAAGTGTCTCCCTCTTTGCAGTGGAACAGCACCTGGTCTGCCTGAATCTTAGCTATTGTACAGAACAGAGTTTGGTCAGCTTGAACCTCGGCCAAATGGTGTGCAGGGACTCCAGACATCCAGCCAATGACTGTGATGTAACACGGAAATCAGTGCACACATCTACAAGACAACCAGTCCAACTATTGGCATCAGAGAAAGATAAAAAGACAGGTTTTACACTTATGACAGTCTAAAAATCACATAAACTAGACTCATTTAAAGCTTCTTCAGATGCAACCCAAGCTATAATTTGAATTCAAGTGTTCAAAGGAAATCCCTCTCCGTCTCATTTCCTCGCCGTTGCCTACTTTCAATGTCTTATGGAATGGGGTCAAAATGTTCATCAGTGAGGTTCTATATAACATATTGAAAGGTTGACACATAATTGATATACAACCTTATTGCTAATGGCACCCAAGCAGAGCACAGCAAACACACCGGTGGTGACTGAAAAGGCCTAGAAAGGCCCTGGCAGAGCATGTATCACAACAGTTGTGATTACACTGTGTTGAGATGGTGAAGAGCATGCCTCACCCTCCTAACCCCTCACAGATGATGTTCCGATCTAACCAATTTAAGCATATTACCCACAATCCCATGCACAAATATTTACATATGGGAGAAACTGGTATTTAATGTGTTCATTTTGAATGCATGTAAGTCGGTTGGCTTTTCACACAGTAGAAAGGCATCCTCTTTGTGAAAGTAACCTTGGGAACAAAGATGGCACAAACCTCATTTAATGTGACTCAGTCGATTAATAAACACAAGAAGCACGACTGGTGAGTTAATGGAGGAAACGTGGCCTGGATGAGAATGACTTTGAGCTGTTTGTGTTGGGAAGGGGACATTGACATCATCACTGAACAGGTAATACCAGATGAGTAGGAGGATATTGGCCATGCTGTGAAGTGAGGTTGTTAAAAGTTTATTGTTTACTGTTGTGTTGAACATGTTGGAACATGTCTGTCTTAGTCTGCTGCACATCAGTATCAAACCATTATCCCCCATGCTCAAGTGCTGTTTATGCCTGAGGCGGAGATCAACTGTGCACGAGCGTTCAGGCCTGAGGTCTGGACTCCACAGATACAGCAACATCGCAGGGTGACGTGTCGACCAATCACTGGCTGTCCTGATAGAAGGATGACCAGAGGTCCACTGTCAGCTTGAATTTAACCTACACCCATACACATATTTCTGAATTGTATAGGGTTTGTTTGCTCTGGGCCTGCTGGCCAAAGACACTCCAGAGGATTTTTCTCCAACTATAACCATGGCATTGTTATTTCCTCTTCTCTACATCTAATCGTGGTTTTTTACCGCACTGATATTTTGTACAGTAGCATGTACCATAGAATTAGCTTTAAATGCCCTCATTCATATGACTTTGGAAAAGCTGTAATTTAAAAAAAAAAAAAAAACTATACATGGTTTATCTGTGGTCCAACATGGTCCAACAACATGTTGTTTTGACATGCTCATACGTGTTATTACAAGGTTGTGATTGCAGTTTCTTATGGCCCGACCGTATCATAAAAAAGTTGTATTTAGGAGATCCATCAACCGGTTTTTATCAAGAAAGGACTTTTGTGGTCCTTTGTGATCTGAAAGTCAGAAAATAACAACCGGAGTGGCTGTTGTGCGATTCAGATATAGACACCTCCCTTCAGGACCAAAAAGAGGCTGGTTCTCTGTTTAAATACAGGCACATATTGCTAACGTTGGTATACATGATGAGATGCACACGGCAGCATTTTTTTAAGTTAAAATGCAGTTGGCTTGTGCTGCAGCAACACAGCCTCCCTGCTGAAATGTTATTGTGTCATAATTTACTCTGACCTGCATTCATACAGGGGAAGCCAGGGAAATATGCATAAACTTGAACAAAATCAAATTATTTAAATCAGTTTAATTTCAGGGGAGCCCAGAATGACATTACCTTGTTGTTTTACAGACACTTTAATATGAAATGCGCACGGTTACATTTTATTCAGCTGGGGATATTTGCTGAAGTGGTTCCAGTTAAGATCATTCACCAAGGATTCAATGGAAAAGTGGGGATTTAACCAAGTGAACATTCTGGTCCGTACATCACGTCCTCAAAACTGCACTACCCTACCTGCATCTGAAGCTTTTCACAGACAGACCCAGGAGAGTTTGACAGACACTTTAGTCAGTTTGTGAATCCATGTACATGGCAGAAAATGACCCTGGTAGATGTCACAGCTTGTCACAGGGGGTACAAATGCACAGTTCCATCACCATCTACCTGGGTACCTTTTTGATTATTTTTAAGTGACTACTCTCTCAGTGACTGGCAAACCCAAGGCTTCCTCTAGCAATCCTTTTGAACACAAAAATAAAAATGTAAAAAATAAAAAAAAAAACTACCACATGCCTGTGCTACCAGACTGTGTTTGAAAATCTGCAACTTATTCCCCAGCTTTAACATGACGAGTATGTGTGTGAATCTTGAAAGTAAATACCCGAGACAGGAAGTGAACAAATGGCAAACAAAGCACGCAGGCTTTGCTGTCGCTGTAATTGCTAGCGCCAGTCCTCTCGCAGCCCCTTGAGTGTAAACGCCGACATTATCCAGCACATTTACACACTTGGCTGCCGGATGTAAACTGCAAAACAACGGCTGCGAGTAAAATTTTAGCGTTCGCTCCATTTCATTTTTTTAACCTAGTTCCTGGGGCAATTAAGCCCAACAAACTGCTCAAAAATAAAATCAAAGAAGGCGGGGACGTGAGGGGGAGAACGGCATCTCTGTGTCAGCTCGCTGTCTACGGAATCCGCCAAAGTGCACGGTTAATAGATGTCACGTTTCACGACATTGTTAAAGAGGAACAGCGGCGAGGTTCCTATGGGAAAGCAATGAGTGAAAAGTCGCCCTTACGTGCCATTTTCTCTCCTTTGTTTACCAGGTACAGTACGTCAATTAGGAGTGCGCATTTATTAGTTTTTTATTGCAGTCTAAAGACAGTAGCTTCTTCTGCACCATAAAATCCCATTTTGGCCCAAGTGAGTCACGTTTCACCTGACTGGCTGGCCCGCTTAAAGTTGCTGCGGGGGCAACAAAGACAGAACATCCTGGACCTTCATCTCCTAGTCTGGGTAAATTACCAGGCATAATTTCCCTGCTCAGCATGTGTTTGTTAGGTAGTGTGTACACAAATTTGTACCCCGCCCACCATATGCCCTAGGCTTTATGGGATTGGCTTTATGTCTCTGTGATCCCGACATGATAGGCTGTTATCACAAATGAATGGATGGAAGCAATGGCACCATTAGATGGTAATGTCTGTTCCTGCTGCTCTTCATGGAATGGTTGTCAGTAGACTCATCTGAAGTAGACCTTAATGATATTTAATGTCATCCTACCTGTGTAACATGTGCCCAGACTGCCTTTATGAAGGACCATTACAACCCTAAGGCATCCTTTGTGAAGCATGAATTGCACTCAGCTTTCCACATATTCAGTTATTCACTAATGAACACTATGTAGGATACAGAGCAGGCTTACTAACACTATGTACAATACAAAGTAGGCTATTGAACACTATGCAGGGTTCAGAACAGGTTAACAAAAACTATTTGGGG
>JAACJT020000002.1:16396793-16423954 GCA_009936485.2 Gymnarchus niloticus | reverse complement strand
TTGAATAAATAGGGTGACAGTATACAACCTTGTCGAACTCCTTTCCCAATCTTAAACCACTCTGTTGTTCCATATTCAGTTCTGACTGTTGCTTCTTGACTCGCATACAAGGTCCTTAGGAGAGAGATAAGATGGTCTGGGACTCTCGTCTCTATAAGAACTTGCCACAATTTGTTGTGGTCCGCACAATCAAAGGCTTTAGCATAACTGTTTTAATTAAAACAATGCAATTAAACAACATACTTCTTGTAATGCACAAAACAATTATTACCAAATATAAAAAGTCATCTTAAGATCGTAATAAAGTTGCATCAGATTTGGTTATAAATATGTATGAACATTTTCCTTTGAATACTATTGGATTTTTTCACTTTAGTACCAAGGCCATGTCAAGCTAGAAAGTCTAGGGGGAAAAGTAAAGAAAAGAAGAAAGTCTTTGTGTTTTGCTGTTCGACTCATTCAGCTGCCTTCCTCATTGCTTTTGAATGCCTTTTTTCTTGTCACTTCTTACAACTTGTGTCTTCCATGCTTGTCTGAAGTCGATCTGAGAGCGCGACTCCTGTAACTGAATCTAGCCGTGCCTTACCTAGTTATCAAGCCTCCTGTTAATGCCTTCAGCGATACAATGTTCATCCTGAATCGAGAGTTAGAAATCACCGCCATAGCTTTAGATGTGTGGAGATGCTGCTAACTTATACCACAACTGTGTTATTTTTGCAAAACAGTCAATTTTAAATTGGGTTTTGTAAACCACAGTAATTCCTCTGAAAGAAATCAAAAACAATGAAAGAAAGAAATCAAAAACCAGCAGAATGTTTGTGCAATATTTCAGTAAGACATGTTGCTAGTGATGGGACAAATGAGGCTTCAAAACCCATGGTGGGTGGGAGGATCCTGAACTAACCAATCAATGCTGGAGCTAAACGAAGCTTCAAAACCCAGGGTGGGTGGGAGGATCCTGAACGAACCAATCAATGCTGGAGCTAAATGAGGCTTCAGAACCCATAGTCGGTAAGAGTATCCTGATCAAGCCCTCAATGCTGGCGAATTTGAAGCCTCATTTGTTGCATCACTACCTGCTGCAGTGGACTGTATTTTCACCCAACATAAACCGAGGTTCCTATTGAATAAAGGGCAGAAAACAAGCCTTGAGAAGGTCAGGATGTTTTGTGATGGCACAATGAATGCTGGATTTATGGATAACATTTCTCTGCTTGAGTAAATGTTCAATTGCATGAATGGGGTGAAATGACTGCATGTTTAGTATAAAGGCACTCACTGAGTTATTCACAGTCAGTCCAGCTACAAATTCAGGTCATAAAACATCCATACATGCTTTGTGAGTATATGCACGTGTCCTGTGATGGACTGATGTCCTCTAATCTTTTACTGTATGTTCCCTTGGAAAGGCTCTAGGACCACAGTGATCATGTGCTGCTTAAGTGGCGAGGAAAATGAATGGACGGACGGATGGACGGCTTGCTCACAAATGCTATTTGCATATAGTATCCTTGTGACAGGAATGCATAAAAGCTGGTCCAGAGCAGAAATGCTTTGATCATACTGTTGCTACTTCATCTAATTAATGCAGCCAATTTTACAGGAACATGTCTGGTGACCGGCACTCATTCTGCCGCTTCTTTCACTTTTGTAACTGGAGAGTTAAATTGCACCAGCCATGCTGTTAGTAAAGCAAAGTGTTTCTTAATTGTCATGCTACTGCTGAGATCACCCCCTTAGCCACTCCCTAGGCCTACGGTGTCTAGGATTCTGCTTGTAGTGGTAGAAATATACTGCCTATTGAACTTAGAAGTTCACTCTACAGTCATTACTTTGGTTGTGCTTAGCCATGGGAGGAGTGTGGAGAAAGACCCAGGTGCATGCTGACAGCAGAAAAGTTGATGGAAGTGGGTCTGCGATCAGATGGATGATGTTCAGGAGCTGGAAAGTCTTGACCACAAGTAGCTGACGTGAAGTGCTAAGCTGTAGTGTAGGTAGGAACGTTTGTGGTGGCGGGCGTACAGACAAGACCACAGGATGACCAGCAAGAGAAAAGGACAGCAATAAGAGATGATTCACCAAGCCACGTGAGAAGACAAGGCAAAACATGGGAACAAAACTGTAGTGGACCTTAGAGCTTAAAAGAATATAAGTAATTACCAAGTAGTCAACAGCAACAGAAGTGTGTTTGAGTGTGAGCTAGTTCTGTTTTTGACATCCCGACAAATGCCCCCCCTCAAACATGTAGGATTACCCTAGAAGCACACAGCACTCTACCACTGTGCACCTTTAAAACGAAAGCTCCTGAAATGGCTGACAAGGAGGAGATCGAGAGCACAGAAGCAGCACAGCTAAGGCTGAGCACACAGCCATTCTGGCACCAGGCCATCGCAAGCAGCATGGTACAATTTCTTACCTCTGACCGTTTCAAATAACACGTGACAGACTGGGATATGAAATTCCACACTGAGGTGTTAGATGGGGCCACAATTAAGGCTGCACATGGGGGGGTTGCTGGTTCCAGCTCTAGGAGGGATTATTGAGCTAATTCAGTAAGAACCGAGTTGTATGGCTAATAAAACTGCAATAACATACACAGCACTGCAGAGGAGCACAGCAGCTCAGAATAAAAAATTACTGTGGCATCCACGGTGTTCCAAAAACAGCATCAGATTGTTTATTGCAAAAAAGCACACAAAACACATTTAAAAAAAAAAATCTCAGCAGGAAATCTAGGACACTCTTGGAGTTGACTTACTCTCTAAAATATCTCTGACCTTGAGACACTTTTCATTCGGTGTCCCATCCAGCTGATCTCATGAAATGCGATATAACACTTGTGAATATATAAGAAAACTGTTTCCACTCTTAGGTCTTCAAACAAAATAATATCATACAGCTTGGTACCATCTTATAGATGTGAGACAGGAAGTGTAGAATAAATAAATAAACAATGGCAGACATCTCTGTATAGTATGGAACTGGGTCTATGTCATGCTTGCTGTTTTGGGAAAGGCAGGCCAACCTTGATCCCACAGACTTTGCTCAGAGATGCTTTTGATATTGAGAAATGACGAGCGCTTCCTCTCTCCCATTTCAGAGCCAAGTTTCTGACACATGATTAAGACCCAAATGACGACACGACGCTGCAGCTGCCTTGCCTGTATCCAAACGAGTTGTTCGACTGCCAAAACGACAAGATAGAAGTCTGGTTTGATGGCTGTGTTTGACAGGAGCTCCCAGAAATGGAACTGTGGTATCACACCTGCATGTGGAAAAACAATGAAACTGAGAGAGATGACCAACAGCACTTTTGAAAAGACTGCTTCCATCCCAGTTTTCCTTGTGTGAGTAACTATCCAGTTCATCTCTTCTATAAGGTGAGTGAATGCTCACTGTTTTCCATTGAACTCTCCATCTGTGGTGACCTACAAAATGATGCTCAATTTGAGGCCACTCCAAAGGGAACTTAGGAGACTCATTTTCTGAGAGATGGTTTATGGAAGACAGACCCAGGCATTTACCATTTCTAGGCTTTGGATCAAACATCTAATTTAAACATTTTTTTGAAAGCTGCTTAATACATAAAATGAATGCTAAAAAAATAAACATGCTCCGTATTGAAACGTCCCGGCAGGCATTAGTGATGCATTAATGATTGCTGATTGCCGTGACTGGCCAGCTACACTGGAAGCCTGTCACACAGACCTAAATGAATTTGCACGTTCACATGTCCTGAAATTGTTCAGATTCTGGGTGCCTCGAATTTACCAGGTCATGTGTTCCTGGGCTGTTCTACCTGTGCTGTTAGTTACGGAGTCTTAGAAATGATTTTATTGGCTGATCTCGGTGACGTGGGGGGTCTCTTCTCCCTCACCCAATTGCATCATGTGTATCATTTTCTCCCACCCCCCCCACTACCTTCTCTCACTCTTTTTCTCCCTACATCCACCCCTCTAAAACCCCTTTCTGCTTACATACACTCTCACTCACTCCATTAGGCTTAATTCCCCAACATTATTATGGGGCATCAATGCTGTGTGCAGGGCGGTCCCAGAAACCTTTAACACAACAGATGCAGAAGGGAAGCAAAGCCAAAGCACCAAGCTGGACCATAAAACTGGAACACACAAAACACATCTGACTGCCCCAAGTACTACAGGGACAGGTCAGCCAGGTCAGCCGTCCACAAGTGCAGCACCATCCAAAGGCTTCAGTTCACAGGAAATACAGGTGGCCTTCAGGTCTCTGAAAGCATTTTGAGCTTCGGCCATCCAACTATCTCACATTCAGCCAAGCCCAGTGTTAGAGGGCTTCTCTAAAACTACAAGAGCCTTTAAATGAGCTTTGGGTAATTTCCTGGTCGGAGACCTGGTCTGTGACCAAAATGGCAGCAATTTAAGTCATTTTAGTGCTTTCAGAATGTGCTTCGGTGAAATTTCTCTGAGGGAAAAGTAACTGTTGACATAAAAAGATAAATATCTGCGATGGATAAAAACGGGGCTTAATCTACCACGAAATTCAAAACGCTAAGAGTTTATACGCTCATCCTCTCCCCGAGTATCTTAAAGGTGTTGCATATATGCTTGGACAGTACAGTCAGGGTTGTTCAAGAAGACGATACCCAAAATTAATTAACACCCCAGCTGCCCTGAGTAACAAAATGGCTGATGTGGCCATCAGCTATTATGAACAGCACAGTAATGAAAAGGGACCGCTCGGTGTGCTGATTTGTTTTTCACTGTGTCCCCCGAGGAAGAAGCTGTTGAAGGATACTGAGAACTGAGAGAGGGAAGACTTGGAAAAGCTGTGACCAGACTTGACTTTAATTTATCATTGCACATATGTTGTTAGATTAATTAAATTTAAGATGACATCCCTTAGAACTGGCATCATTGCTTTGCCTCAGGAGATTTCACTTAAACAGTATTTAAATATTTTTTTTTTCCCCTACTACAAACTGTTATGAATCAATTATGACTATTTATTAAAAACAAGCAAATATTTTTTCCTTTTAACTTTTACTGGGAGAATCTCTTTCAGGAAATGCATACATACTGTAACTGGAGTCAAACAGCCATTGGACAGATGGTGCAATATTTTATTACACATATTTAATATAAAGGTCTATCATTTAAGCTGGTATCCTTGGTAAATTACAATAAAAATTTTGATACATACATTTTTTTCTTCCCCACATGGCTAAAGGTGTTTGGTAAACCTAATTGTACGAACAGAGATAAATACAGGGGTCCATTCCCGAAAGTGGGTTTAAAAAATCCTATAATTGAACCTGAATTCTTGACAGAAGAAATTTGAGGAGAATCTTGGAATCGACATATCCTGTTGGGCTTTCAGTTTTCTCCAATCAGAATTCAGGTTTAACTATTTGTTAAACCAGCTTTCTGGAATGGGCCCCTGGTCTAGTTTAGTAAAGACTAACAAGATTTACTAAAAAAAAAAATCTAATTGTACATGAATCAGAATATACTTACAATTTGTGATAAACAAGAATTTTCCAAATTCAACGTTATTGTTCAATCCCCATGTTAATCTTGTCGCAGTCCGAAATTAAAAGCCTCATCTTTCACTCGAGTCGTTTGATTGACACACCGCAAAAAAAAAAAAGAAACTAAGCTCATTAAGTGCTTCGTTAGATATCGCCGCGGACGCCATCAAAAGCGAGGCTTGAGACAACGACAGACGGCAATTATTGCGCACGGCTTCCTCACCGAGCGTGCCACGACTGTTTTTTTTTTTTTTTTTTCGGCCAGCTTGATATTGCTCTGCATTACGTGCAGATAACCCTGTCCCTCACTCTTAATTTTTAATCAAACCTTCATCCGGAGACACGTTCCAGTCCCAGTTGAGTGCTTTCATTTAGTTCCCAAAAATGAACGAGGGTAATGGGCACATTATGGGATACGAATCGCCGCCCACTAAGGAGACCGTTAATGGCGAATGATAAGCCCCACTGCTCATGGTAGAACGGCATGTTGATAGGACTTCATAATGACAAAGGGTTCTCGTTTTTTTTCTAGAGCCTTCTAAGCTACTGTGAAAGTGCAACAGAAGGACCATTCATCACACTGTTAAGAAAAAAGTCATCTAGAGCTTTGACAAAGTATTTTTTAAATTTAACGGGGTCATAACGTCCTTTAGACGAGATCTCGGGCTTTGCCTACTTACAAGCAGTTGGGGACAATCTTAATTTAGGAGTATGGGCAAACTTTTCCATCCACAGGTAAACCGACCTACTTTCTTTCATTTGCTTTCAGAGTTTTCATTCTCACATTCATCCGGTGGCATCCGCAGTCCCTCCTGTACCCAGAGGCCATCTCCGCATGCTTAAAAAGACATCATTTACAGCAGTCACCTCCAGAAGCTTGCAGACACAACCTTGCGTAATATCGCATGGGGCAAACTGGTCCAGTCCCACGTCAAATCTACTCGATTCACAAAGATCTGTTTGTGAGCATCCATGAAATCCAGACAAACTAACACGTGGCCCAGAGGTGGACACTAAGAACAGAAGAAACGAAGGCCTTGGCCCCATTAAATAAAGCAGAAGGTGTGGTGTTCAGCTAACAAAACTTACGCTGAGCTCATGACATCATAATATAAACTTGCATACAGTATATAACAAGTTTTGGTTTTGTCAAAGGTTAGGTTACGAATTTTACCAGCCGCTATACTTCTAATCAAAGACAAATTAAGAGTTACAATTCATCCTAAGACTGGCAGCTGATCTCTGAGACACTGTGTTCAGTCTACATGGTGTGATACTTATGACACAATAACACCGCGGTTTGCTAAGAAAGGCAGGCAAGGGGAATACTAGGATGAATGAATGGACAAACAAATTAGTGTACATTTTTGATCAAATTATTCAGTGGACCTGGACGCGTAAACTAAATTGACATGGTAAAATGCAGAAGGCAGGTATGTGTACATACTGCAGATGGTAAGTTGTAATTTTGCCACAAGCAAAATTCTGTTAGTGTTAGATAAACACCACACACATTAAGAGTAAACCTGTGGCAGGAAAACCTCATATTGTGTCATGCAGTGCAGATTAAGTAACATCCCCGTATGTGACACCCAATCTCTGTACTTATCTTTGAAGTCTTTAATGCATTTACAAAGAAAACAGCTCGCATGACGAGCAAGTGTAAGAAAATGACCTTGTCGATGGACTCAAAGTGGCGTGTGTGGCTCACTTGTACACTGAGAGCACAGGGAGTGCATGTAATGGACTAGTTGGGCTTTGGAGAAAAACCCAGAGAAACTTTCTATGAATATTCCAGCATAATTTCAGAATTTTGAAGCCTGCTGGCGTCAAAAGGGTTGTTTTTTGTTTTTGTTTTTTTTTGATTCTGATATAGGCTGGTTTTAGGTATTCAAAAACAGTTATGCAAAAACCCATTTAGAACCTGATGACAAGATCTACCAGTTCCAGCTGGAAGTTTCACTCTGGAAGTGAGCCGCTTAGGATACAAATTACTGCTAAGGAAATAAATAAATGACATTGGTGATGTTGGGCTTTTGGCCAGAGAAGGCTTGAAAATCCTCCCCCCCCAGGCATGCTATGACTTTCACAGTCATTGCGGGAGGTCAAGGATGTACCGCATCATTGCGATGTTTTCACGCGGCTCACAGTGCGTGACAGATGCCCCTGGGCACGGCCAACACATGACGCTGGCCGTCAAAAGAGATGGCCAACAAAACGCTCGTCAGAGCAGCTTCTTTTATGCACACCTATTCAGTCACTGGAGCAGAGAACTCATTTTCCAGGGACTGATAGAAGGCTTTGCCAGACACACAGGGGGAGGCGGTGTTAATTCTTTATACAACTTATTCAGTACTGACAGGGAAGAACAAAACAAAAACAAAAACTTCAACTAAAAAGAAAAGTTTAGTAACATCAGAACTGCTAAACACCAGACTGTGAGCTAAGGCTAAGCCTCTCTGGTGCTGATGGGGATGTGGCTGGCTGGGATGAGATTGTGTGAGATGTCAAATTGACCATTTGATTTATCGAGTTTCGGTGGGTTTTTTGATCCAAGGGACAAACTCTTCGCTGCTGCGTTTCAATACAAAAAAAGAGTCCTCGTTTTTGCTAACTGCGGAGGTGTTTCAGTATTTATGTTATGTTTACGAGATGCATTTCAAATTCCTTGCCTGTGCACAGGAACACTCGTCAGCAGTGCGCTTCCCTTCACGCGAATGCTCGCTTGCGTCCTAATTGCCTGGTGCTCACGCAAGATGAGAGGGTCCTTGCAGAAGCACAGCTGTCGGAGCCTTGATGCAATAAAAGTGGGACGGTAGGAATGACAGATGAGTGGGGAGGGGGGGTCAGAGAGGGAAGGAGGACAAAGATGAGAAATGCGCAGAGGCAAGGGAGATCTTTGAGTTATTTAAAACATTCTGGAGGTGAGCGATTACAGGAAGTTTTGCAAATACGAAACGTGCAGTTATCAGGACTCGTCATGTCTCCTGCTTTTTCCTTCATCTCCAACGTACGGCGCCGAGACGATAAAGCTGTCGAGGGAAACAGCATCCGCCATGGACTGCTGCTTTGGGATTTGTTGATGGCCTTTGTGCCTGGGGTAAACAACCTCGCCTATGCGGACTCACAGCCTGCCATTGACTAACATCTGCAGACAAAGGCTTCATTCACACAAGGGAAGCTTAGCTAGCTCCTCAAAAAGGTCCCCGGGGGAGGGAGGACCAATCAAAGGACCTTTTATCAGGGGCCCCAGAACATGCCAGTATTCTGCCACTCTTGTAACTCGCATTTAGGCATCCCCGCTGAGGAATCCAGGCAACCGTGTGAAGAAAAATACCAAACGGGAAAAGATCCTCAGTCACCAGTGAACAGCACAGGGTGAGGGGTGAAGTGGACAAGGCCATAGAGAAGAGATCCTTGTTATTAAGTCGAGGTTAAGCCTTGAGATTATTGCAGATTACAGACCCCTGCAGACCCTCCAGCTCCTTTTCCCAGGGTTTAAGGAGTGGCTCCCCAAGTTTGAGACAATCTAGGAAGCCATACATTAGGACCAAGCATTCAGTTCTAAAAACATTGCCAGTGCTGGTGTTGCGGGTAAGTCATAGCAGCCCTGTAACCCAATTTCATCTGTTACCCTATTTACCCTCAAACACACCCAAGCAGGTAGAAGACAATGACAAAGGTAGATGAGCAGAAAAGGACAGGGCAGTAGAGGGACTTGTAGGGAGTATGACAACTACAGGGACTGTGAATTATATACTCAGAATGTAATGACCTCTTCAATCAATACAGACACACTGTAAATGCTGCAATGTACTGGCACAAATCAGCAGACCATGAAGAACACCATCGATTGCAGCGATGAGTCTTAAACAATGGCTGTTCAGTATTACAAAGAGTGATCTGTTTTGCTCTGCATGTAGTGATGCACTGGGCTCCTTGCAGTTATCTTCAGCTTTATACTCCGCATTATCTCTAGTGTGCATTTAGTCAGAGAGCTCGCTTTACTGTGAAACACACAGCCATTTAAACTGACCCTCTAAAGGCAAAGGATTCAATGTAAGTTTGCCAAGGGGACGCATTCCAAACTTTCTTTCATGGAGCATTTCCCATTTTCAGATGAACTGGCATTAATTGTAATTGTAATTACTGGCATGGCCCTACTTATGAGCCTAATGCATTCCTGGAAGACATTTCATAAGGTGAAGTCTCGTAAGTCGAAGATGCAAATTACCATTAATTTCAATGGGGAAAAAAAAAAATTAAGAGCAAGACAATTTGAGAAGCGGTCACAAGACTCCACGCGAGAATTACGACACAGGACTTGAAACGAAGGTGGACAAATAGCAGTCACAATCATGAACGGGTGGCGGAGTCACCAGCCAGACAGGTGGAGCTGCAGACGCAAACTGGGAATTCCCCCACACTAGGCTCGCGTTGATCTAAAGTCCAGAAATCAACCCTATATGTAGTTGTGACTCGGCAGACACAAAAACGTGTCAGAGACTCGCGTCTCAAGGGATTCCAGTAATTGCCAGTGATTCGTCTTCATTCATTTCCCTGTTTCTACTGTTTAAACAGCTGTAACTGCACTGCAGGACAAAGAAGCAAACTGTCCCATCACAGGGCCCCCTACCATGTTTCAGATTTCTGTCATACTCACCATAATGCTTACTAATGGTCTGGTGCATTAAATCCCAGTGCATTTTATGCCATATTTGAGGCAGGGAGTTACATTTTGGAAAAACTAAGACTGGTAACAGGAGAGGCACTCTTAACTTCATGGGAATTAAGGAAGTGAATGGCCCGTCCAGACCATTGAGTGTCACGAAAGGAAGCTTTAATTCCGGCTTTCCAGAGACCATTGTGCCGGCTCATCCAAGCGTACACGTCGGCAGAACCGGTGACAGACATACTGCAAAAGGAAAATGCAACATCTGTTTAAGATTCTCTGCTCTTAAAATGCTTTCTTTTTTTTTTCTCTTCCAAAAGAAGCTGGGATGCGAGAAGGTAATTATTGACTTCCCAGGGTTTATTTGACTGCGGAATAATCTCAGAAAAAGAGCAGGTTTTGTTGTGTTGCACATCCGTGCTTCCACTTGCACGGGAGGTCGTCTTTCGCCACAAAAACACCCTCCTGCTACTTCCTTCATATTCTTTCCTTTGTGTGACATCAAGGGCGTTTGTGCAACCGTTACAAAACTAAATCAAAACGATTCATATATTCACACTCCTCCGAATGACAACTGTCTGACATTAGTGAGCAGGGCAACTGTGATTTTCATGCAAAGAAACAGCAGAAGAACAAAAGAGGCACACCCAACAAAATAACTTTTCTTTTGCAATAATGATAGAAGTTGTTCACGAAACGCTTCACAAAAGAAGCAAAGAAATCAAAGTTTGGTTATTTGAAGCATGTAATGAAGATTCCCGCCAAGCAACACTTCCTAGTGGTTCAGCTGATATGTGATTGAGGTTTGGCTTAATGCGTTAACAACAAGCTTGTAGTTATGGAATAAGCAGGATGACTAACATGCTTCACACACCAGAACTGAATGGAAATCATGCAATTAGCTGCTAGCCACCATTCAACATAATCCAACACTTCAACAACTGATGGGCTCAGTATTCAATCTTGTATCGAATACTGTATGTACATTCCAACCAATGACATGCTCAAAACTTTACTTCCAGCAAACCCTTCCCTGTCTGTCTTTGAGCTGCCTTACACGACTCATTTGGAAATCATTTGTTCAATGTGTGACGGATGCATTCTGTCGTATTCACTCATTATTCGTGTCATGCTAGATATCAAAACTCTTCTGCAGTGGTAGCCAGTCCCACTTAAAGGATTCTGTGAGTCAGTGTCATTCAGATCAGTGTCCATTTATGACAAGTATATATAAAAATGGACAGTCATGCTTTGTTGCATTACAAGTATATAAATGCTATTAATACAATCCATTAACCCCAACCAGAATCACGAACTTAGTGTAATGGAAGAGTTTGCGTCCTTTAACAACCTACCAAACTGTGCATCATGAAGATTGATCGGCTGGGAGGATCTCTCTTAGTGAACATCTTGAGAAGAAGCCAGGCAAACTGTGATACAACGACCCCCTACAAAAGGTATAAAATAAAGCAGAGCCATTAGTCCATAATGTGGTTAGTGGGAACCCACCCCTGGGTTGGTGTTCGCCATGGAGGACCATGTGATCAACCCATCCAGGCACCCTGGCTCTACTTAGCACGAAATGTCTATAGTGAATCCTCGTGCAGCCTCACCATCCACAGGGTGAAAGGAGGGAGTCAGCTGCAATGCCATTTGGATGGCAAGCATGAGAAGGACCCAGGAAAATCCGACCTTGGCAGTGGGCATTACCGAGGGAATGTGGAATGTGACCTCACTGATGGAGAACCAGCCTGAGCTCTTGCAGTAGAGATTGGCTAGAGAGAGCTGGCCTTAACTTCATGTCCTGGAAAATAACCACTCAGTTGTGGGTGGAGCCTCTCCTTGTGTGGAGCTCCCCATGCAGAAAATCCATAAGTAGGTGTACGGATATTCACAAGTCCCAGACTAAGGGCTGTGGAGTTGACCTTGGAAAAGACATATGACTGCACACTCCCACACATACAGCAGGAGGTGCTGTGGGAATATGGGGCACCGGGGCTGCTAATACATGATATTCAGTCCATAAAACAAATGTGTTTGCATACTTAGCACAAAATCAAAGTCAATTAGAGTGTGTCTTGTCTGCATTTCTGTTTGATTTTCGTGGACAGGATGTGCAGGCACAGTTGTGACTGGTAGGGTGTCCAGTATGAAGGGACAGAGGTGATACCCCTGCTATTTGCAGATGTTGTGCTTCTGGCCTCATCTGACCCAGACTTCCAGGACACACTTGAGTGGTTTTGATGCTGAGTGTGAAGCAGCAGGGATATGAATCAGTCCCTCAAAATCCAAGGTCATGGTACACGGTCAGATAAGAGGGCCGTGCTCCTTTTTGGTGCGGGTGAGGAGTCTGACTTACTGGCATTTAAAGACCATGAACTTGTTCACGAGTGATGGTCAGAAGGAACTTGAAGTTTGACAGATTTATCATTTTCGTAACGGTAGTTTTGATGGCAATGAACAGGTCGGCGGCAGTGAGGTGAGAGCTAAGTCATTAAATGAAACTTGCATATGTTCAAGATCCATGGTAATGATTTAAAATACAAGGTTGTGAGTACAAGTAGCAAAATTAGGGCTCTCCATAGGGTTGCTGGGTTCACTCTTCATGAGAAGGTAAAGAGTTCCGAAATCCACAAAAGAAATCCACCGCTCGTGTAGTGGATCAAGTATCTTATGATGCTACCTGGTTGGTTCCCATCTGAGCTCTTCCAAGCACATCTCATTGAGCAAACGCTCCAAGGCAGACCCTGGACATACTGGAGCAACTAAATAACCCAGCTAGCTTGGGAACACCTGGTGATAACTTAGAAGGAGCTAGAAACTGTGACTTCAATAAGGGAGGTCTGGTCTGAGCTGATTAGCAAGCTGACACCATAACTCAGAAATAGTGGTGTGAAAAAACATGAAGGAAGATGAAGATAACTGGTTTAAAAACAACCCATTACCCAGAGACCACTGTGGAATACGTGCTGCTGACAGGTTGACAGCTAACAGTCTTGAAAGATATTTCCATTTTTTAAAGGTAAACAGCTGAACATAACTGAAGAGTGGAAGATATAAAGACTTGACTGAAATTATGTGCTTTTGATCCCTCCCTCCCACACCCCGACCCCGGCTGCTGAAAGACTCTTTGATGTTTACGTGATAGCTGTACGTTAATTACTACCTACCAGCTGTTATTTAAAGTAATTTCCTACAGGTGCGTAAAAATATGACAAGGTGCTGCATTGCTGGATTATACGAGATGATGCTGGAAGTTAAATCACCTTTGTGTGTCCTCTGCAAGGTGTGACCAGCAGAGGCAGGGATAGACAGCTGAAAAGGTAAACAATGTCATTTAATAAAATTACTGGATTTGCAAAGCAGTAAAAAAGGTGACTCAAGTTTATGTGACAATAAAAATTAATTAATAATGTGCTATGATCATAATTTTAAAGGAGGCTAATAAAACACTAGTCTTGATTTTATGTCATATTGAGGGATTGCTGTGGAAGGCCATGTCCGTCTTAACTGTTCTGGTGACCGCAATTTTTCATACTGATTTGTCAGACGGATAGCTTCAGATAATTTCCCATATAACTTGTGTGCTCAGTTCAAAACTACAGGCTGGAAAAGTTTGTAAAAAACAAAGGCATCATCACGGGGTTCCTTCAGAGACCCATTCATGTCAAACCACAGATCCAAAGCAAGAAGCATTCATCCCACAAAAATGGTGGGGACAAAAAAAAAGCAAAGACATAGCATGTTTATAGTGAAAATGGCTTTTATTTTTATTAAATAACTATACATAAATGAGATTGTCCAAAGAGAAAACCAGTCAGCCCATCACCGAGTAGAAATCCGTTCCAGCGCCAGAGGTCTTTGGCGGTACGTGTCACTGTCCCACTTAATTTGACTATATTTTGTGCTGTTTTGCAGCAGATGATCCAGGGAAGCTACTGGGAGGTGGACACAGCGGTGCCAGGGGGTTCCGATTCTAATGAATGCCATTCGGCTTGGCTTTTGCACCTGTGCCAACTTGATTTTCACTGCAGTTTTGACAGTAATTGGATTTCACAACGAGCTTCCCCGTGTGCCAGCAATGACTTACAGCACTCTCCTCTCGTTGGATGGCCTCCCATAGTGACTCAGAAAGGTTTGCATAATGCTCAGGCTAACTTTGACGTCGTCGTCTGGACTCTCATCGACAGTTGTGTGTGTTTAGCTGTACTTATTCCTAGTTTGAAGCGGCTGCTACTGCTGACTTCTGAAATATAGTTTGTAAAATGAAAAGCCATACACAACACCAAAACTCCACAAAAACCTTTGCTTGTCATTACTGAAGGCACAATGCTGCCCAGTACTGATTGATTGTGATTCTCAACTGAATAAGGGTACTTCAGAGTTATTTAAATGCACAATTTAGATTCCCTCACTATAAGTTTTTACCATGTTTACCTTTTTATTTTTAAGGCTTAAAATAATTTTCTGTGGATGTGTAAGGGTTCAAAATCCGAACATTAAATATTAATTTAGCATTATCAGATTGTTTTTTTTTCCACTGTCTTTGTTTTAACCACTTATTTGTCAGGGACAAATTTATCAGCCTTTCTTTTAAATCTTTACCGACAGTAAAACGTGAAAACTTCTTGAAAGTCTTCCTTGGTCATAGTCTGTACGTCTATTGAGCCCACAGGGTATTGAAGTGTCAGAGTGCAGCCGGTGTCTTTCATTACGAGTCCGATATCTGAGGTGATTCTTCACCACACACTGTACCTGTCTCACATCAGGTGGGCTCCTTGGAGAACCTGTCTTCTCAGTGAAATGACAGGCTGCATTGCAATTAGCCTTCCACAATAATTGTTTGAAATAAGGCGCTCCAATAATTGAATTTGGTATTAAAAAGGATCTCTGGATGCATTGAAATAGCCTGGAGAATTTCCCCTCCCCCTTAAATAATAAAAAAAATAAACAAAACAGCTACAGTTTGACACACAGTGTTGTGACGAGGCCTTGAATGTGTGACAGGATGCTTCAAACTGGATGGGTGCAGATGGAAATACACAAACAAAACAATTCTAAAGAATAATTACAAAACTGCAAGAACAAAACGATTCATTTCTGATAAGAAGGATACAAAGGCCAAACTGTAATGAAATAGTAAGATCCCACACAGATAAACCAAGCATGTGTTACATTCTAATTAAAAGTGCTGCTCTAACATGGCATTGATCTCATGGATAAGAAGTTCATTACTTCACTCAGCAGATGAGGGGAAGACAAGCAAAATGTGAAGTTCAAAATTAAATCCATGAGGCACAGCATAATCAGGCTTTGTTGTACATGGGAGGTGAAATTCAGGCAATGTTGCTTTACAATTCCGGGGGAATATTGCATTAATGCTTCAAAGCATCTCTCTACAGCAAAGAGTGACATTTGATGCATCCAATTAATTCCAATAATGACAGTCCAGCATCCCACGTCATCTCGTGCTTAGTGTGATTCTGTGGCGGGCAATGAGGAGGACAACATATGGAGTGACACGCAGACAAGATCAAACCATCCCGCCATAAGGAGTAAATGAACGAAACTTTGATGATAATTCCCACTGAGAGAGCGATGAAAGGAGACTTCATCTTTTCAGCTCATCAGTGTGATAGAATTTCAGACCAACCAGAAGGTCCCAATGGGTCAAGCAGCCTGAAATGACCCAAAGCCCTAGCTGCTGGAGCAAAACTGGAAAAAAAAATTACCCCAACCGACGTCACAGGGTGGTGGAATGGGGGGGGTGTCAACAGTGAAACAGAACAAAAGGAGTTGCACGACTCACAGAGTATCTCAGAGATTCAGTAGGACGGTAAAAGATTCCAGTGTTTAAATGAAAGAACTAAAATTCCAGATTGGAGTGAACCATGTTGCATGAACTACCCATTGCAATGTTCAGCTGTAGCCTGCTTGATCATTCTAAACTAAATTGGCATTTACTCCTATACTTTTGATTTTGTTTTAAAGGGCACCATTTTACATGAGCTTCAAGCCACAAAAAACTCACATGTACACACATACAACGATGGCTGAAACAAAGAGCATTTCTTATGAATTCTGTTTGTTCCTGCTTGCCACAAACGCTGTAGTGTTAGTTACTTAAAGGCACTGTACATGGCTGTATTCATTTTAAAAGCTTTTACTCATTCTGGTTTGAGTTATGATAAATTATTCTCAATAGTAATCTACTTTTGCAATGGGAATTCATTACTTGCACATTTTTCTTTCATATCTCATTGTTTGCAGAAGTGTTTTTCAAGGCTCAATCGATACTTTTAATCGGAAGATTTGCAAAGCTGTTTATTTTGAATCATCTGCATGGCTGGGTGATTATCCTAAGTAAAGTCATTAAAACTGAGAATGAGTGACACATTAATGCTTATTTTAAAGATCAAATTGTGTTGTTCTATTGCATTGCATTGGATTATTTACATCTACTGTTCCCATTTCTTCATGAACTGCTGCCACTCAGGCTAGGAAATGTAATGAAGAGAGATAATCTGTTTGTTTATTACAGGCTGTTTGCATCATTCCTAAAAGGCACTAAATGGCAGTAGGCAAGGCTCTAAAACTGATGATAAATATATAATTTTGGTGAGATTTACATAAAATGGAAAAAGTACTGCATATACCACAACACTGTGTGTTACCGTGTGACATCTGCACCATTGTTTATGGTTGTACATTTGGGCATGTTAACTTTGGCTTATTACCTAGCATCCTTTCAGACATCCATCCATCATTATAACCACTTATCCAGTAGAAGATCTCCCTGATCCTAGATCCCAGTCAACACAGACATGAGCTCAAGGACACACTGTAAAGAATGCCATCCAAAACCATCTGACCCAAAGTCCATACAAAATAAACAGCATCCCTTACATAGCGGTTTCATTATTAAAATTCGACATCCTGCACATTGTGCATGATGGTACCACCATTACCACGGTTGACTTGCACCACTAGCGTTGGGTCTTCAAATCCGACCTCTGATTTCCTCTAGGTACTCCGGTGACCGTTCCCTGTGATGTGTCAGCACCCCATCCAGGATGTACCTTTGCCTTGTGCCCTAAACTGCCTGCGATAGGCTACATGACCCTGCCTCAGGTAAAGCTGTTTGTAAAATGGAGACCTCATAAGCATATCTTCAAGTATGAAACAGTGATTGAACCCCCTCCCCATCATTGATTTCCCACAAAAACATTCTTTATGATGCCATACTCTCTTTCCATAGGAATGTGGCTGAAGTCTGACCTGCACCCTTGTATGTGCTGGCCATTGTATGCAAGGAATCATCTAAACAGCAAACGGAGACATTGCAGGTTTTTAACTATGAAATCTTGTTTAAACTAGTAAACAGGGCAGATTTCCTTTGGGGCCACCATGAAGTCATGGTATTGGTTTGCTTCTCTACCGGTGCTTTTTATGATGTATATTTTAGGGTATCGAGTTTACTTTCACTTCCAATTACTTTAGCTTATGTATGCTGAAGCCCAGAAGTCGCTAAGTACTGATGGCAGATGTGAAATATTGGGATTTACCAGCAATAAAGGGTGATGATTCATGCTCACCTGTCATATGGGACAATGTATTAGGAATGAAGTTTATTTACTAGTTCGTTTAAAACATGAATGTCAATAATAGACTTACTGAATAGAGATAATATCATGATTCAAATTTAAACTATGTGAAATGAATGGTTTTGCTTAAACATGAATATAAATGAGGACTTTATGCATTTTATATTACCGTGGGACTGTTTGCATTTAAACAAATAGATTAACAATTTGATATTGGAATAAACTGACTTCATGCCTCCAGTGTTTTTATGTACTGCATATTATCCTCCATATTTCCATCCTTTTGCAGTTAGAAGTCCTCACTGTGCACTGCCAACAGAAACAGTACAGCAAGGCATTCTCATCGATACACTTCACTAGGACATTCAGCTCACACCACGGTCGCCAGGATTTAGGGCGATGCCCAGACCTTGTGGCCATGGAGCCTGATTAACAGCAGTACTAGGAGCTGATGCTCCTGGTTCTTCAGTTACTAAATCTTGGGGGAACCTTAGCATGGAGTACTCTGTGATGCTCAGCCATACCTCAGGTGCCTGCATGTAAGGTCAACCAGTCAATGGCCTTAAAACACCAATGTCATCTTTGACTTTTGCGTATTGGTGTAACCAGTAGTGATAAATGGGCTTCCTGTACCACCTGTCAGCTTCCATTAGGTGTTAGTGACAAAAAATAGTTTGTATAATCTCCAACTATTTTGTCGCAGATGGGTTTACCAGGCAAGTTTAGCATAACAGGAAGTGGATGAAAGCAGTTGTAGTGGGCTGGAGGGAGGGAACCCACACAGAGGCTCGCTGACTGGAAAATACCGCCTTGTGAGGCGGCTAGCCTTTATTATGGCTTTCGGTAGCGAAGCCTTATGCCGGGCTGGTGGCGTAGGTGCCGCTCTCCTACGTAATGTGAAACAAATAGTCAAATAAAAGTGGACGCCGGCTGGACCGGTCAGCTCCGGCCGGCTCCGGCTCGACTTCTCAGGACTGGGAATGGAGGGGTTACACCGAGGGCTTGTCTCCGGGAGAGTCTGGCGAGGTGAAAAGACAGCACCGTTAATTAATTTGGTACCCGATCGCTGTGTGGAGTGGCATCCCATTGGCCATTTCTCTCTCTCTCCCTCCACCGCACCTCGTCGGTGCTGATATACAGCCCACCCCAGCCAGTTGGACGGGGTCCTCAGACAGCACCCGCATTCCTCTCAGGGAATTCTGCGGGTGGCAACTGAGCTGTGGGGGTGGTTCAGCTGCATGGGGGTGATCCTGAGTTGCGTGTCGGCCACCGCCTTTGGGCTGGGCAGCCTGTCACACAGTGCAGTTAAAAAAAAATGAAGTACAGCCTAAATTCTTCCTACTCTTATGAATACTATTGACTTTATAAGAGAAAACAGCAAAAAAAGCATATTTATACTAGCCTACCCATATAAAGTTTGTAGAAAGATTGTCCAGAAACCATCTAGTTTCAAAAGGCATAGAAGAGCTTCGGGTGTACAGGGTGTTGACAAGCATGCCATGATGCTTCAGATGCCCCTCTTTCAGCTTCAAGAGAAGCTGACCAATAGCCTACATTAAGAGTGTCATTCCTTGTCTTTATGAAAGCTGTTTCACCCTCGTGTTTAGAGCGATTAAGTAGTGTCAGTCAAGGCATCCACAGTGCCACGCTACACCGATAATCACATCCTCATCGGAGACGCTGTCGCGCCCCAAGTTTAATTGGGGTGAAGTAGAAAGACTAAGACCATGGGAAAGCTATCTTTAATCTAAATGTATTGGACTTCTTGCTAACAAAAAAAGAGCAAAAGCAATGGCAAAAAAAACGCTGAAAAAGGAAGGAATTAATATTCTAAAACATGAGTTACCAGCAATGGAGACTGGACACACCCCAACCAGCTATTCTGCCTGTCACACCTTTCTTCATTGACAGGCTCTAAATACTCAGTCCTGACAGGACTGGGGCGTCTGACTGCGAGATACGCAAATGAGACAGCAAGGCTGGACTGAACAGGGGTATCGAAGGATGAGACTGTACATCCAAACAAGATCCCGCAATGGTGCATACGGAATCGAGGATGCTAAGCTAGACGATGAACCACCAAAAACAATCTAAATCTAAATCACCAAAACACAATTAGGAAACTAAGCAGGAAATCATGACTAAAATGAAGGCTGAGCTAAGAAGCATTGACTAGACCAGAGTGATCTTAACTTGACTCAGATTAATGGCAGGTGTGGGTGGAACATTCTGGAGGTGGGCGTGCCCATGGCAGATTACCACACCTGCTGCAGGTAACTTGTGAACTGGAATCTGGACCAGATGTGACAATGCACACCAGAAATTGAGGACTGGAAACATAAAAGGACCATTGAAGAAAAATAGCTTAAAAAGAAAAAAAAAAAATTAGGCCTTTTTCAGATTAAATATATATATACATTTGAACATTTGAACCATTTACATTTTATAGACCATAAAATTAAATTTGAAAAGAAGCCTACAGCAACCCTCTGTTTGAATGTCAGTTTTAAAAATGAAGACAGTAAAACTGAATTTCATATGGTAACTGCATTCATAACTATTACCATGGCAACCTTCCCCATCAAGGAAACTTTCAGAATCAACTGTCCTGAGAGAGCAACCTGGATAAGTCACTCTGAATGACAGAAAAAAAAAATAAAATAAAGTTCTTTCAAACTACATTTCAAAGTTGCTTCCCTGCGTTTAATAATCAGACCACTTAGTGCTTCCAGAAGACAAATGGGGTTAATGGATGTTCAATCGGAAAACGCGATACAAGGTGAAACGGCTTCCTGGCATTTTGTTTTGCCAAGCGATATGTCTCCGTGCTCCGCGTTATTTCAGACAGGTCTACGTTCAGAGCCGAGATGAGTGGGAGAGACTCAAAAGCAGCTATGAGATGGGGATGAGCATAGCCGAGATCTGGAGGCCGACAAAAGACGATGCGGGGACAGATGAAAGCATGAGACAGCATTGCCCGTCTGCTGTGGAGGTTATCTGATGGCTACATGTTACGCTGTGTCGAGGGATGCATTCCAGAGCAATCCTTTCAACTGTTTGCATTTGGGTGCCTTGTCTCCCATGACATCATAGCAACTAACTTGAAATCCCTGTCTTTCTAAAACCCACACACCACATTTTTGAGAATGACTGTGGCCCCGTGTCTACCAGGCCACACTTTCCTGTTTTCAATTAAAGCTACTTGCCGGACTTAATTATTTAAGAAGAGAGGTATAAAAGGAGACCAGGCTATAGTCATATATGAAATGGTGTTCCTAACACCTTAATATTATAATACATTTACTATTTCATTTGATATTTTAAAAGGGTCACTGGGTTTCGTTTTTAATAAATGAGTTGGGAAATTTGATATGACAGAAAATTTCATTCTTCAAGAATATTCAGTCCTTTCAAAGTATAGCATTTTCATTTATCGTTCAGCTTGTCTTAATTTTTAACATGCACTGAAGAAATGTACTGTTCTGTTCAATTACCCTTAATGGGTGATCATTTTTAAGTATACTGAATTATGCATTTATGTTTAAAACGTGTACAAATAAGATATTTATTTGATTAAGGTAATGGGCTTATGAAGACTTGGAGTTAAAATTAATTTGTGAAACTGGCTTTAATTAGCAAACTTCACAATTGAAACGTGAGAATGAATTAACATGCATAGAAGAAGTCTTAAAACCACAGAACGTTATGCAGTATACCTTGCATATTGAGAAAAAATACATTAATAAAATGCAATGATTATAACACTTGATCCACAAAGGATGAAATCTGAGTCAAATGGGGAAGGAAGGGGGGAAATTATTTGGGGTTGGATATGGAGATATGTTTTGCAGAATAATAGAGATTGGATAAAAGATTACAAAAAAAAACAGCTCAAGAAAGAGTTATGGTTATTAATTGGGCTGGATATCAGGGTCTGCTTGGTGAGAAAAAAGTCATACTAAATGTTATCTAATAATCATACGAATAGTTTAACTGGGTGAATTGACTTATTACCCCTCAGCCATACCAAACAGGTCCGTCCATGAACAGGGGCATTAGAGACGATGAATAATTTACATTTTCCCGGGAAACCGTTTCCTGGGAAACTCCACCTTACACTTTGTGCGTTTTGGGATAAACTCTGCCTCTCAGTGACCTTAACTGCATGAGCATTCATTGAAAATGATGTGGCATTGAAAATTAAGGCTCCTTCATAGACACACTTCTTTTTTTTTTCTTCCACATTATTTTCTGAAAGCGAGTGTTGTAGGAGAGCATGACAAGATGACAGCTGATGGGTATTTCTAATCTTCTATGGACCACGTCATGCGTTTGACTGAAAGCCATTTTAATCTTTTAATGGGTTTATTTATATGGCTAGATGGGCACAGGGTACCTATATTACCACTACTTTGAAGACAGACCTTCCATCTACAGCGGTCATCCTCTGCCATTGGTCATGCTTCAGGGTCCTGGAGGGTCACCTGGATTCAGTCACGCAGTGCTTCAAAGACACAGGCCAGGCATGAGTGGTTTCAGATGTAGAGCAACGCAGGAGTGTGGAAGCCCGGGATCAGGACCCAACAAACAGTCAACAGAGGGTGTGTCAGGCTGAATGGAGAGAGAGGTCCAGGAAATCAAACACTGACAGACCAGGAATTCTACTAAACAAAGGCCGGGGGGCAGAGAGACTGTAGCTAGGCTCTCCAAATAGCCAGTATGGCTCATAACCTGACAGTACTCAGGATAACATGACTCCCCTGGTAGTTATGCCTATAGTCATCCAAACCTGGCCTTCTAGAGACTTACCATGAACATGTGGGCTTTGGCTCTGCCAGATCCTGACTATGGAATAAATGCTGAGATAGGCACCATTGTTTGCCCCATTTCCAAGCCCATTCTCCCATGTCCATCTGATTCAATATGTGGATGAGAATCTTCTGCGACTACCTGCTAGTTGCTAATGCAGCAGGTGACAGCTGGACTGAAGTATGAAAAAGGGCCCTTCTACTTCACGGCGTTGAATGGGAAGAACAACAGATTTTCTACAGACCGCCAAACATAGGCAGGTCTCAGGAACAGCTGTTATTGTTTTGCACAACAACTTTACTCCTAAAGCTAATGTGCGACTTGAACGGTTTGCTTTAGGAAATGGGCACAGGCTGCTAATGAGTCTGTGTGACTGTCCGTGGTAAGTTTTATGAGACTTGGCTTTAACCTGTGAGTTTGGAGTCAGTATCAATGACATGACAGGGAATCAATTGGTTGAGCGTGTAGCCACCAATCACATATGTGAGCTACGACTATTGGAAGCCATTATGATTGCAATTCAGATTGAGAGAGATAATGAGGAAACAATGTCAAAGCTTGGAGATCATTCACTGCCTGTGCAAGCTTTAGTGCCCAAACCAGGTAGGGTTTCCACCTCCCATTAAACAACATTTGGTCTAGCCCAAACACCCTCCCTCTAAGGAATGGTTGACACCTGTTTATGATGATGCTGTGCATTATATAAAGGGAAGTGGGTAATACCTGGAGTGGCACTGCTGGGTCACGCCCCCCTTTGTCATCACCGGTTCCGCTATGTGTCAGTCTTTCCGTGTTGGTTTGTGCGTTGGAATAGCAATTCTTCACGGATGCTTATGTTGCATTAATTTCAGGTAAGGATTTTACATTCTCTCCAAGTTGGACTTGGCCTCATTTGTGCTGCTATAGTTGATTTTGGCTTGTCTGTAGTGCGTTCAGGCATAGATGCACGGCTGCTTTGCTTTGTGCCTGCTACAGCCTGCAGGTACATTTTATTATTACCAGATCCTATGTTGCAAAATGTAGGTAAACTAATTACTCTGTAGTTGTCTTACTTTGACTCTGGTTTCGACGGCTGATGGGAGTAGCTGACTGTGCACAGTCAGACTTTTTCTTGTATTATGTTTCAAGCATTAGTATACAGCTTACGTATGCTTCATATTCTGTTATTGTCACTTCATTGTAAACTCTATTATGTCGCTGGTATGGTAGCTCACGGGTGGTATGCATGGTGAAGTTGGCACTGTTTTGCCTGCGTTACTTCTATGTTCTTGCTTGGCTTAGCTCTGCAGACCCAGTTTCTGATCAAACACAGTGGAATTGAATTTGTCTTTTGGGCTTTTGTCTTTCCTAACAAGAACCCCTTATTGGACAGGTGGTCCATTGTGGCACATACGAGTTTCATTGCTTCTTGTGTGGTGAAAACTTGCTGTGAACTTCTGCTGTGATTGCGATCTGTTCGTCATTTGTGGGGCCCGTTTTCTTTCTGGTGTATGTGCAGTTAACAGCCGGACGGTTGTTGCTGACTATACCCTTTTTGTATATGCATTGTCGTGGGATGGGGATTGACACTGCACAGGGGTGAGGTTGTTGTACAAGAAATGCCCGCTTTGCGGGTGGCATGACTTTATTAGTATGCCTTTAAGGTACACACAAGTGCGGAGGCTGGTACTGGAGCCAATTGTCTCAGTGCAAAAGAGCAACAAAACAAAACTAATGCATAAAAGGTGTCAGGCCTGGTATCCCTTCTGGGCTGTGGAATGTTGATGGCAGCACCCCCTCTCATCTCGATAACACCAGGGGGCAATGGGGCGGAGCCAGCAGTCCTACACAGATGGCTTATCCCCAGATGAGTCTGGCAAAGGAAAGTGACAGGGACACGGTCGGGGTCTATGGTTTATTCTATCTCCCTCTCTTCGTTGGTTGGATGTTTTTTTATACAAATTGTACGTGGTTTTCAAACTATTACGGTTATTGGAATCATGCCTCTAGGTTTTGCTGAGCATACAAGCGTTGGTGATTTTGCTTGATCAGAAGTGAATATCTCCATGGGTGAAACTCCCAGGGTAGTATAGTCGAGTATATAAATCTAAAGCCCAGACTACTCTGCCACACAGTTCCTACTGCTTGACGTCAACTGCACAAGCATCTTAAACACACTGCCTACGAATTCTCCTTCCACTGCTCACTATTGTTGCCATTGTGGGTACAATTAACATCATACAAATGCAGTGAACTGCCCTGCTGCTCATGCAAAATATGAAACTTGCCAGAGAATATGACATACGCAAAGCTCAGTTGCATTCTGTGCATGAAATTAAGCTGTGGAATACACTGTCCTTGACCAGCATGATCAGATAACTTCTTTGCCCTGTTTTCACTTAAATGCCTGTTATTGCCACAAATGAATTGATGGTGGATACTAGTTTATCTGAGCCTCCCAAAATCCATATATTTTGATAACCAATTGGATTTGATTAAGGGCTTATGTCTTTGCTGTGAGGGCTACAGCGTCCTGCTTCCTCTGATCCACAGAGGTCGTCATGTTAAGTGCCTCTCCAATAAGAACCCTGGACCGTGCACAGGCTTTCATTCACAAACCACAAGTGTCAGACACAGCTACAACAGTGTGTCAAAAACTGTGCTACTTCCTTTATCTGTGTAAGGTGCTATCTCCGCTGAGCTGAGCTGCTTCCTCAAAGAGTGGATCATGGAGAAAACTGATCCTTCGCCCTTAGTCTCTCTGGCTGTCATCACCGAGACCTCACTTGGTGAGATCTCTGTGTTGACCTCAGAGATCCCAATAAAAAATCCTCGGCTCCAGATAGACGAGTTACTTGTATCCTTCAGAAGACTGTAGTCCCTGTCTTCTTAACAACTGATCTTCAGAGTGCTTACTATCAATTTCTGCTACACCCTGACAGCCAAGATTTGACTGTTTTAATTATACACAATGGATTGTTTGAATTTTGCAGGGTCCCTTTTGGTCTGGCCTCTGCACCGGCTGCCTACCAGAAGATAGAACAGAATTCCTTTATTGTCATTGTGCTGGTGTTGTACAACGAAAGTCAGGTACACTACCTGAGAGGGGCTCTGATAAAGAATAAAAGTAAACAATAAAATGCTAATGCACAAAGGGAAATATACAGTATTTTTAAGGCACATGTAAGACTCACATGCATTCACATACACACACACACACACACACACACACACAAATACATGTAGGAATTGTGCAATGTAAGAGTACTTGTAAAAAATATGAGTAGGTGTAAAAATATAAATTTAAACCATTTGAAATTATAGTACACGTACGAGCGAGAGGTAGGATATACAAGATGATGGCCACAGTTCTGCAAAGTTTGCCGAATGTGGTGGATTACTTAAATCATTATACGGGGATGCACATCTGAAGAGCAGAATCGTGCTCTGAAAGTTTTGTTGCAGTATCTCCAAAAACCTCGTCCGCAAGTGAGTTTAAATGGCACTGGGGTCAGAGTCAGACTCAGTTCATTCAAGCCAGCTTACAATTCATTAACCATTAACATTTTTCTGTCATCCTGTTCTCAACTGCCCTGACTGATGCTATTGAATTACATCCATTTCTTGGGCTATTGCTTTGTTACAGAAAATTCATTCACAACTTTGTCCCCCTCATTGAGCAATTATGTACCTACCTTTGGAATGATAGAGAATTGTCCTGGTCTGATGAGACCCAGAACTACTTCGGCAAGTCAAACCGATACTGGTGGCCAGTTCAGCCCTAGCTGTGTATGATCCTAATGTGTCCACAGTCATTTCCACAGATTCTTATGACTATGGCCTGGGCACAAACGCATAACACAGAAAACACTGTTACATCTCTGTTCACCTTCACAGTCCTCCCACACCTGACTCTGGGAGAGATTAAGATTCTACACGCGCCTGCCTTTTCTTCACACAAAGTTTTGTGTCAGAGATGTTTTTGAGATCCCAGAATGTTTTCTTTTTTTTTTTAAACGATCAATCTACTTGATTTTGTATCACGGGCCAAGGGAATCGCTATTAATTCATACAGTATGTGTCTTTTAAAACAGCTTTCTCATTCCTCTCTTGGCCAATGGCCACACCTCCGGACCCTCCCAGACCACCCAATCCCACACTTGCTTTGTCCCTTCGGTAGACCCAACAGCCATTTTGTTTCCGTGTGTAACTTCCTGTTCAGAAACTTTTGTAACCTTTGTCTTTTGTATCTGCTCTTCCCTACTGATTTGTAAAACCCATATTCAAATAAAGTCCCTATTTTCCCCTCTCACTCCAGTGTCACATAATTCAAATTTAATTAATGTTTGTAAAAACAATATTTTAAAATGTGTGCATCATTTAGCGTTTCACACATTTGATGATTGGCCATGCTTACCGTGCATCTCCATACATTAAGGTCCAATTAAACACCCATAGATCCCCAAAGATTCATGAGCTGTAGACCAGCAACCCTGAGATTCACAGCATAGTCACAGGTACAACCTAAGCCAGCACCTCAGCCGTCTTCCTGTTTCCTGTCATTATATCATTCTGTTTTTACTAGGTT
>JAACJT020000002.1:16363962-16396693 GCA_009936485.2 Gymnarchus niloticus | reverse complement strand
TCACAGGTACAACCTAAGCCAGCACCTCAGCCGTCTTCCTGTTTCCTGTCATTATATCATTCTGTTTTTACTAGGTTTGGGTTGCAATAATTATGCAGTTTTTCTGTCATTATTATTATTTACAATTATTTTTTATCTTTTACTGCTCATTCACATTCATTCCAGATTATTCAATTTCGACACGGTTTTTTTCTTATCAAATTAGATTACAAAATTATTAAATGATGTTTGACAGCTAAGTTATTAAAGTTTAATAGCTTACACTGCAATCTAATGTTTACAGGCAAATAGGCGCCAACAAGGAAGAGTTGGCTAGACTGTCAGGCTAAGATATCGAAGACAAGCTACACAAATACTTTTGGGTATAACCCACTGTAGGTCGCATGTTTTATCATCCTCCCAAACTGCAACGTGTGCCTAAGCCAAAAGGCAAATGTTGTTTTTGGCTAGCATTCCCATCAGGTTAGCTTGCTGTTGTGTTCTGTATTGATTGGCTGTACTATTAGCATATCTGCCTATGCTCCACACGGCGAGGAACTCGCGTGTCCACGCAGGAACGCTCTACTTACATTCTGAAATGTCATTCACCCAACAGTGAGTGTGGCTAATATTCAACACACACTTGACTTTTTTGACATAAAGTGATGAATTGAAGGTGTTTTGCAGACACCAGTATAATTTTTTTTAGGATCAATTCACTTCACTTTGTATCTGGCTGAATGGTATATGTGTCAAACAACAAAGATATCAGCACCTTTTCCTGTATAAATCAATTTCACACCATTATTAGTATTCCTTTGATGATAAAACCTGCTCATCTCTAACAAAAAGTTTCTTCTATGAACCTGTGTGTGTGTGAGTGTGTGTGCATGCGATAGATATTGCAAAACAAGTTTTGAAGTAGAGTAAGGTAGCCAGTGGCAAATTTAGTGATTGTTATGGACAAATTGAATTTTCTCCTTCTCTTTTAAACTGTCTTTTTTCACCTCTATCAAATGCTCACACTGAGGAACAGAAGCCGTCTGGTTGGTTTGATCGGCAGACCGTCCACTAAGACAGTTTCCCATTTTTAATCATAGGTTCGGTGAATCATGGGTCCCTCTTCTACGAATGTCTACAGATGAAACTGGCCAGTGCAGGAGAGAGCACAGCAAATGTGTGAGGAAAACCGGAGGTCTATGCACAAGCTAGAATCGGTTCCCACCTCGTGGCATGGATGCACCCACCGTGCAGACCCTCCGGCAATCCCATCGAGAGGGGGAACAGCAGATTATGTCTAAGAGACACTGTGATGGTAGGACTATCTGTAAAGAAGCCTCTCGGTGCGATTATCCCAACTTGGTGTGAATGCAGAAAAAAGTGCAGGAAACATCCCATCTGTCTAACGTCACAGCTACTTCGGAAATATAAAGAAAAGTGAAAATCTTATACACCTTCTCACAAGTAATGATAAATCACTAGATGTTCATTTTCTGAGAAATTTATTACAGATTGTAGTTTTATAAATTTTCCTATCAAATATTCCACATTACTAGTTATCAGTCATAGTTTGGCATTGCCCTAAACTGGTTGTAATTCAGCGCAGGAGTTTGGCTGCCAGGACAAAGTACAAATTAGTAAGTCAAATGAAATAATGTCTTTTATCAATTAAAAGCACGGCATCAGATGTAATTATAAACAATTATTTACCTGCTTACAGGACTTAGTGGACCATAGTTCCTAAACATGTAGCAAAAAAATAATCACAAGCATTAACTTTTGTTGTATATCATTCACTTGTTATAACAACACGCCAAATTGCACTACAAGGTTAATTAGAATCTGCCAGGCTGTCCCAGTCTACGTTTTCCAGTATTTACATCTCCATTGAGATTGTAAAAAAGCACTGATGATTTTCAGAGTACATAAATTCTCCACACACCTACAATAATTACTGGAATATGAATATTCCTTGTAGTGTCTCACTTGTTTTTCATCGCCATAAACTGTCAGTGAGAGATGCTCTTAAGTCCCTCAAATCTTCACGCATGGAACTCAATGGAATTGGAGTATACACACTCTTTGTTGCATGGAATGGAAAGAGCGCAGTAGAATTTGCACAAAACCAAATACTAGACTAGATAAATGTAACAAGTCAGGTGTGTTCCTTAGTTGTGATCTGTGTGGTACAGTGACCGCTTTATCCATTACTCTGCAGTGCCCGTACGTTGCTCGTAAAAATATCCAATCCGGAACGTGGAACAAGGCTGCTTTTGTTCTGTGGCTGTAACATTCACATCATAGTTTAAGCCTGAGTTTGCAATATACAAACAGACTTTAACTAAATAGCCAGACAGTTCAAATCCTTGTATAATATAAGATACTTTGTTGTACCTACATCAGTTGGGAGGGCCAATAGATTGCGTGTGGGTTACTACATTCCCTAAATTTGAATTTTAGCTACATATCCATGAGGTGGACGATTACGTCTTTGAACCTCCTCCTGCAAATAAACGATAAGCCAGCAGGAAAGACAACCCCCACTGACTGCTCAGTCTTTGCCATAATTAAAAACCCAGCCTGGACCCTCAGTCACGCTCGGTGAATCACTTCTGCGCTGGGCAAACACAAAGTGGACTGTGCTACAATCGGTTGCCAGACAGGCGAGCTTTACCAACTCAGGGGTCTGGAGAGCAAAGCTCATCACCAACACACACCTCTGTAAACCACACTGTGAAAAGCCAGACCAGGGACTGAAAACAGATGGATGAATGCAAACCTCAGACATTTTCTCTGGTCTGCTGTTGACACAGTGACATGAAATGCTACCTTTATCTCAAACTATTGAGTCCACTTTGAGATGATGTGTCAGCATCAGCTAAGAGTGAAGCTCAGCTGTTTTTAGTAGGTTGGCATGGCAATAAATTCTACAATGTGACAACTAATCTTTAGTATCCGTGTCATTAAAATGTCTCCTCCATCAATATATTTCCAATAACCACTAATCAAACCTGTCTCCTCGCAATGAGCATCCAATTCCAGAATGCCAGACCCCAAGATGAATGAGACCAGAGTCCATTACATGATAAACACAGAACGGGCAGTTCAGAGGCAAGGGTTCTCCTTGACTGGGTTTGACCTTCGGGAGGAAGGTCCTAAGGAATCCTTTAAGAACATGGGGAAAACAGGCTCACACAAAGCTGGGGACATGTTTTGAAAATTCTAGAAGCCTGAGACATTAACCGTCCCTCAACATCACTGCCCTGCCCCATGAAACCTCAGCTCAGAATAATCTCACATACATTAATGCACCTCTTCTGTTACTATTGAAAGTATAATTGCAAACTGATGTTTTATTCAGCTTGCTCTTGATGCTGTGTTTAATAAACACCAATTGCTAAGAAAATTAGCGTCTCTAGCCGGAGGCAGAGTTCACAAAGCTCCATTTGCTTAAATGTGGGCTGTTGGGAATTGCTTTCAATCTTATGTTTCCTGCAAGTTGGAGGTGTATCTTATTCACTCTTATGACATTGTGTTAATGACGTCTGGCGTGCAGGTTTGGCAATCAAAGTGTGTGCATTGCTGACAAGGCTCTTGAATGATACATTATCCAAATCCCAGTAATTTTGTCTCGTTATGCCCCTGGTATTGAGACTGTGAAATCCCTACAGATAGATGTGTTATGGAAAATCGCCAGGAGAACATCTGCATAGACATGTATATTTCCTAAGGTTATGGTATTGTTTTTATTTAAATCCAGTTTAAATTTAAATTCCCATTACTGTGAGGACAGTCGAAGGTAGATAAAGCCCAAAGGTCTTTGGGGATCCACCTTAATACTGAGTCACAAAGACAAAAAAACTAAATGTCACTCGCCAATGTTATGTTAAGTCATTCATTTCTCAATAGTAGCATACACCGTGCTTTTTAGCTGAACAATTTTTTCTGAAAAAAAAAGAAAACCTGCTAGCAGTAACTGTTGTAGAGATTTTGCATTACAGATGTACGTGTCGCATTTGCCGATGTCACGAACACTGCTGCGACAGGCCCTATGACGGATGGTGATGAGTTAAACGGGGGAATCGCAACGCGTTATCGCCGCCTGCAGCCAGCTGAGACAAGAGCCTAATTAACCATGCGCCAATTCGAGCCGGTCGGAAAATATCTGTGTGGAAATCAATGCCCTTTGATTGGTCTGTATAAGTCAAACATTGATGAAGCAATTAGCGCAAATGATCGTACTTGTTTACGGCTGTGTAAAGAGCAGTCTGCCCTTCACCCATGATCAGTCCTGCTTATGATGTGTGCAAAGCTTCTCTACAGCAGCCAGGGCTGCATTCAAACAAGCTGCAATGCCACTCTTACCATATTTATTATCTGTAATGGGCTGTGTTTTCTTTGCAGTCAGGGAGGAAATATAGACTCACCGAGATGAATTTCATGGATGTTGTTGAGCCTGCACACGTGGCCATCCAAGAATGAACCCTGGGTTGAGCCAGAGACAGCCCAATGTAGTGCTACGTTAAACTGGGATTCTCAGCACCACCGTAACTGAATATTCTGCTGGGAAATGCATCCAACAAAGTGGGCGGCTCCGCATGGATGTGGGAAATGCATGGAAATTAGCTACCTTTCTGTGAGTGCCACAATATGGGCTTCCAGTTTTGTAGTTAACAGTTAATGCCATCCCCTAATTCTCCAAATACCCCTATCAGCTGTGAAAACCATAATATTTTGTGGGGATAAAATACTGAACTCAGATGCAAAAGGGATAGACTGGCTGACTTGTCTAAAGTTTGCGAGCAGGAAATCCACAACCATCTGTGAGTTTCAATCCCACAGGAACATGGCTGCCGGCAGAGACACAGCTAAAAAGAGTGAAATGAATAATGCTTTAAGTAATTCATCAGGACTGAAGCTCACTCTTCACCAGCGTTTTACTAATTCAGCAATAAGGTGGTGGAACAAGCAGAGCTACTTAGCATTGGGAAACTTTGAGATGACTGTCGAACTTCGCCTTATCACTGGCTCTTCAAATTGTGACTCTCAAAGGACATGCAGAGATGCTTAAAAGAAAGAACAGTCTCTGCAGACACAAATATTCACTCTGACATGAAAATAAAAACATTCAGAAAGCTTTTCTTGATAGGATTTTAACCATTTGAGTAACTATACAGATACACACTTCAAAATGTTTTCAATTGTTGAGAGATGAGGAAAAAAATAAAAAAAACAAACAATTTAAGCTTAAACCTAGTAAGAGGTGTCAGTCATGCTATTTATGAATAAAGATTAAACACTCAGTTGTGGGTGTGAATTCTTATTTCAATACTCTCCTCAATTGCTTTTTGCACAGATAATTAGCACATAGAATTTGCATAAATGACTGCCTTTATCTTTTTTTTCATTTTATAATTACGGAATTCCATGTAATTCTGTTTCTGTATTTCTACCTCTACAACCACCGAGCCAGACTGCCTATATATGGTTAAAATTCTGACTGTTGACCTTGAAATTACTCAGCTATGAAAACGTGATCCATGAACGCACCACTGCAAAATTTATAAATGTGGGCAAATACCCTGTGAAGGATTTCCTGGAAAAAATTATTTTTATTTTTTTTTATTGCAAGTTTTTAAAAGCAGCTATCTAGTTTACAATGTTGTAAACAGGAGTGGAGGACCCTCCAAACTCATAAATATTGACGTATTTTCCAGATTGCTATCTAAGTATTCTCGTTGGCATGGTGATAAGCAGCTGGAATTCTCAGTTGACCTTTTTGCTTGGGGTGAAACTGAATACAGTCAGTTGAATTATGTTGCATAGATTTTATTTTGTATCCCATCTGAGAATAGAGAAATAGTGCGAGACTTCTGAAGGTAGTTGCCTTGATCTTGACATGTAGAAGAGGCAAAAGTGAGGCTAATATACTCGGTACTTGGGTTTTGCGAAGTATTCAGTTCATGCCTATAGTCCAGTTCTATCAGCACTTGTTACCACGCACATTCACGACAAACCATGCTACATGTAAAACATCAGAGAGTAAGGGGCACCTAAACACATGCTGGAAATGGAGAATAAAATTAAATCATCTTTCGCAACCAACAAAACTGCTAAGATGGACCTCAGAAACAGTTTATACAAGTGTTGCCATGTTTTGTTGACCTTAAAACATATTGCCTCACATAATGGGCTGTCGCTGACCTTTTTGTGAGTATGGATTTTCTTCCAACCCTGGCCCGTCGTCAAAGGCTGGCCCAGACGTTGTTGACAAAATCTCCTGTGCTGGCATTTGCATCTGCCTGTTTGGACCTTCTTAACTCTTACCATCTATCGTTATGTCAGTATCTACGTTCATGTTAATCAACCGCTCATGGCAACTCCGCCATCATTTCACCTGTATCAGTCTCAAACTTGTCATTTTTGTTCGAGCACAAGGCCGTCTCTCAGCCAGACCAAGTTGGCCGCATTTGGTTTGGTGTGCAGTTGACTGGTGTTCAGTGGTGGGTGACTGTTAACCCTCATTTAAGACGTTTTAAAGAGGGATGTACTTACATGCTGTGAGAGACCAAAACACCCAAAAAAAAAAAATGAACTTAATTAACGAAAGGTACGTGTGGGCTGCGAGTCAATAAAAAACCAGATGGTGACTCATTCAATTAAGCTGCAATGTTTAATAGCCTGCAAAGGTATTCGCACTACTTTTAAAAATAGGCAATAAGGATTGAAAAAGAGGATATGTCTGAGAAAAGAGGACAACTCTACAAAAAAACTCCTATGGCTAGAATTAGCTGCGTTGACTAGATTTGTTGGATAGGGAGGGTCTAATAGCATCCATTTCTAATCCACATTGAAAACTGCAAAAATTGTCATGTTTTTAAGTTGTATTGAGTTCAGTATTTGACCAGTCAGTAAAGCGTGACTGAGTTTTTCATGGTGCTCTCTTCATTTCACATTAAGGATTGTACTCACACAGTAGAGTCGTCGACAGTGAAAAACAGTCTTTCAGATAAAATCTGTCCCAGAATGATATAGAACACAGTACCTCACCTTCTAATTACATTTCTCTTCCTCTCAACTCATGTCGGAAACAAACACAGGACTTTGGGAACGGAGGATGTCTACAGTCACCTCGACATGTTGTTTCATTTGCATCCCAAACGCAGCTGTCACAAGGTTGTTCATCACAGATTCAGAGTTTTGTTGTTCCTTTGTCTCTTGTTTCCTTAAAAAAGAAAAGTGTCTCCCCTCTACATATATATAACCTCACAAAATGATTTTATTTGTACAAAGTATTTATTTTGTGTAATGTTACTATATAATAACAGAGCTATCTATAGTGCTAGCTAGCAGAATCATTGTCATGTAAACACTAGGGTAGCAGCTACTCTACTTAAATCAATGAGGTGAATATTGTTCTGTTCAGCTGCTGTTTAAATGCTGTGTGTTGTCTGCTCTCAGCTATGCAAATGTGTGATTCTGCTCGATTTTCTAGTATTTTTTTTACTTTGCAGTTCTCTACTTCACACAATGTCGCCATGCTAACTCAGAATACTGCATAAAAATGATGTTTTTACGTCTCTACCCTAGTCATATATTTTAGTAAATTGAGTTGTGAACGTGTTTACAGTACATTAAAAATGAGAGACCTGCAGCATGCGCACCTGTAAAAAAGTTGTGAGAATTGTACCCAGCTTACAGGAGCCATCCCCAGCTGACAAGTCAAGGACATACAGCAAAGGTTGTAAATTCATCGCTCTCCTCCTCTCTCTCTCTAAGGGCATAAACGGACGGTTATTTGAAATTTTAAAACCTTGTAATTTAACACAGACAACGGCAAACTGCCGTTAAAAAGCTAAGTTCCTAAGTCGTCATAAAGCTAGATATTAATTTAAATCGTTATTTGTGATGCCACATTATGCATATACTTTGCAGTTAAATTACTTAAAATTCTGTTTTTTGACACAGATTTTTTTGACAAGTTAATCATTTGATAATGCGTTATGCTCATATACCCTGGGATTTCACTGAAAGTCACGGGTTCGATATACACAGTGAGCAGGGAGCATTGCCCAGGGCTCAGTCTTATTGCACTGTCCTCCTACAGGTGTTATTAGTTCCTTAGCACCATGTCCCGGTTCTGGTTTTGACCCAACTCCAGCAGCCACCTGCACTTCCCTTCATGTATACCTTGTTCGAGAATCTCTCGTCCAGGCGGTGGCCCCACATCCCGCTGTGGAGTTCTGACCAATGAACTCGGGGACCATTGAGCAGAGAATTTAGCAGAGTGGCTGAGATAGCCCAGTTCAATGTGTTTTGCATCTGTATCTTGTCTGGTTTTACAAAAATAAAACCTATTTCCACAAACATGTTGAATCATATGATGACAAATATATTGTCTAGACTTAGAAATTAGCTGTTTATTTTTAGATGATCTGACGCAAGCATTTCTGTTAACTCTACATTTTATCTTCATATTTTTATTTTTGTTTGCCCCAAGTCCATTTGATGTCGTGAAGCGTTCTGATGAACAGCTGCCAAATTCGTCAGGCCCACACCAAGCCAGCCACGCCCAACATATTGTCATTCCTTGATCCCCGGATATTGAAACCAGCTGTGTGCAATCAGGCTAATCCTTTAAATTGTCTCAGTGTGGGGTACTGAGTGTTTTGCCACCCTGCTGAGTGTTCCTTCCTGTATTTCTAATTTCCTGCTTATGACTATGTTTCTGCTCTTGACTCTGTCTGCTTTTGGATTTTGGTTTTCCTCTCTGTTTCTGCCTTCCTGCATTTTGAAAACAGTTTTGCCTGGCCTTCATCTCTGGAATGTGGATTGTGTTTTGGATTTTCTTGCTCTATTTCCTGGACCTCCAGTGCACTGACCTTCTGCCTGTCTGTCAAGCGTTGTTGTATTTGCCCCATTAAACAATGTCTTAATCTCTGCAAGTAGGTTCTACAGCCTGTTCATTACAACGATAATAGTCAATTATCCTCCAGTTTTCCTTCAAGTATTTTTCACATGTACTTACAAAATAGACCAGATCCACTTTTCTTTGATGTGAAAGTTAATGGGATGGGTATACTTTAACCCCCCTTCATGGAATCTGATGTAAACATTCAATGACAGGTCGGTTATAAAATATTCACAATAGCTGAGTTTAACTGTAAGAATACTCATATTTGTAATTATGCTTGGGGCACATAATCTGAATTTTGGACATTTTATGTTGACAAAATGTAATTTTCCCATGACCCCACCAAAGTGCTCCTGGCTCTTGGAGCTGTAGAAAACGATCGGCCTGGAAGGGCCACAGCTGTCACATACTGTCATCGTATGGGACAGGGTTGGTTCTCCAGAGCCTGTGCTGCGTCTCTAAGAAATGTATCTAGGCCACGCGTCTCAACCCATTCATTACTAATGGTGACACCATCATCCCGATAGAGACCTCAGGCTGGGTAATGGGCGATATAACGGCTAACTCTGCTGCTCGTGTTGGGATAATGAACATTTCAGCATCCCAGAATTATAGGCTTCGTGCTGACATTTGGCAAAGTTGGAAAGTTATAATTGCAAAAAGAGTTACGAGAGAACTTTGGACTTCAATATCCCAAAATTAGACAAAGAATAATATGTCTACTTTTTGCAGCATCATTTTAGAAAATAACAAACCAGATGAAAGAATATGTGTTCTAGGAATCTGGTAAACAAAAAAAAAAAAAAAATCCAAAACATTCTGTAAGATGTACAGAAAATATTAGTGATGGAACAAACGTTGTTTCAAATCCCGTGGGAGTATCCTGAACTAACAGTTCTCAGTTTTCTCCTGTAATCTTTAATGAGGTTGGAGAACAAATGGCATCTGATCTGAGACCATTCCTCCATACAGAACTTCTCTAGATCCTTCACATCTTGAGGTTCATGCTTGTGGACTCTCCTGTTCAGCTCACCCTACAAGGTTTCAATGGAGTTTAGGTCAGGGAACTGGGATAGCCATGGCAAAATCTTGATTTTTGCAGTCGCTGAACCATTTTGAAGTGTGCTTTGGATCATGGAAGATCTGATTACAGCTTAGGCTTCCTGGAAAAGGAGGACAGGTTTCCACTTAATATCTGCTGATATTTGATTGAGTTTGTGATACCATGTATCATATTTACCATATGTACCATATACAAAAACAGCCCCACAACATCAAATATCCACCACCACAGTGGGGTTGAGATATTAATTTGCAATGCTTATCATTCTATGTATGCCAAACCCACCTGTGTTTGTTGATAAAAAGCTCTGATTTTGTTTCATCTGGCCATATCCAGCTGTGATTCTTGGACACTCTTTAGCCACTCAGATCATCCTTCTCACTCTGCACTCTTCTCACACGTCCACTTTCAGGCCAATTCTTGACATCTCTTATTGTTTTAAAGTTATTGATTATTGCTAAGATAGTGAGAATTTTCCAGCATTTAGCTATTTTATTATAGACGTTCCCTGATTTGTGCAGCTCAACAACATTCTCTTACAGTGCCCTTAAGCCTTTCTGATTATGATGGACGTCTACGGAAATTTAACCTGTGTGTCACATCATACGTACCCCAGTGCAACACAAAGTCATGGCTGACTGCATAAGTGTTCCTAGTCACTCGGATAAAAATAAAAAATCAAAATACGATTGGGAACATACTTCAATTATATTCTACTCATATGACATCCTAGAAAAATATTTGTTTTATGATCATTTCTTTATCCTTTCAACTATTTTATTTCAGTTAATGGTTAGATGTTTGTTAATGTTTTGAATGAAATATCAAGAAGATAAACAGAAAGATATTTTTCACAGACATTTCAATTTTGTTTACCAAGGGTGCCAATAATTCTTCAGGGCACTGTATTTTTCAGTGTTACTCTTAGCAACCAACAAATTAATTCATTGTCAACTAAATTTCCTCAATGGGAATGTACTTCTGGAAAATCGAGGTCCAGTGAGGGTGAAGCAAAACATACAGATCCAAACAAGAACTACATTGGAGCAGTCACTCAATTTCCTGGTTCAGTTTCTAGGTTACTGGCTGATGAGTTGAAATTCTGGCTCATGGCATAAGGCGTTGCTGCCAACTGAAGTTTCCCCAGCCAGCTATTAGCTTAAATGTCTACCCCCAGCTTTTAAATAGAACCTTACTGATCTTCTCGGGAGATGGACGTTCTAGAAGGCAAGAGCTTCCAAAAAAGCCTGGTTTCTACCTTAAAGACTAAACTCTGAGGTAATCCTCTGGCCTTCAACACTACAGGTAATCCTGCTTCTGTCTTCATCCCAACATGTGGCTTCATTGGAACTTTCCCAACTCTTTGGAAGTTCTTCAGATCATCAACAGGAAGCTAGAAATTGTTGCGCCAGTTCAGGAAAAATAAGTTGAAAGTGAAAACAGGTCTTAGGGTATAGTCTCTTTGAATACACCATTAACTCTTTGAAGGGTTCCTGAAAATAATTTTTCTTCTTATGAATATATGTCCATAGCTAGTCCTCTTTCACAGACACCTTCAACAACAATCTAATTCAACAGGCCAAATGTACTTATTGCCTGTGTTTAGGCTATAACAGCCATCTTTTAGTACGCAGGTGTAGCACATGTGCAGGTCTAGATGGGTCGGCCATGCCTGTTGGCCATTTGACAGAAGGCTTTCATTTCCGTTGTTTGTGGCTAACGTGGGGAAAATAAAAAGGAATAAGGACGAGACCAAACACATTCATGAACAGAAGTTCCACAGCAGTCAGACAGGACCAGGTGCTTTGCATAATAAGTCATCGGGTTTATGCACACAAAAAGGCCGGCACATGGAACTGAAAGGTTGAAGGTTCCCAACAGCGCATTACCTAATGTCTGCGATGTCACACCTCAGGAAGCTGCCACATTCCCCGCCTCAACTCACAATTGGAACCAGTCGATCAATTATTTTTCTCCATTATGTTCCTCTCAGCTTTCGTTATCGATCCTGCAGACTGAAGGCAAGTCAAAAAGGTGACAATGAATTCCACGGCTCTAGTCAGAGGGCCGGAGAGATTAGCTGTAATTGGATAGTCATGGTTTTTGAACAGTGTCTCTGTGGTGGCGCGTTAAGCAGGCAGCATCTTATAAATGAAAAGAGTGCTAATTAAAATAATAATAGGGACAATAAAGTAGCCAGGTTTGGTTTGTGGTTGCTGTTAACCTGCTCAGCATGATTCCCGAGCTGAAGGGCAATGCCATGGTCCAGGCACACTGGGAGCTGTCAGGCTAATCGGATTAGCACTGATTGCAAAGTCATGTCTCTGTCAGGTTAGGCCCCACCACAGTCAACCAGAACTGTGTCATGGCCATCCAGCCCCCAGCCCATGCTTCTCTTCAATGGTCCCAACTCATGAATTGGGTTCTTCTAGATACATCAAACGAATCCTTCTTGTGGTGTATCTCTGGCATGGATGCAATGATGTTTTAACGTCTCAGATTTCTGTTAACCCTACCTGATAACCGCTTGACCGTGCCAATGCGGACCAGTGAGCTTTAAAGAGGAAGCCCCTCTGGACATGAAACTCCTAAATGTCACAGACCATTGACACATACCAGCCTTTACTCATCATCAGACTCATTACAAGTAGTCATTACCTTTGGTTATGAAAAATCTGGGCGTAGATGGATACATACATATATATAGTGTATATATACATTGAATACTCTATCTCTCAACTCTCATCTCACCTCATACCAAATGTGCTCAATGCAAATCAGAGAGAATCAGTGGAGTTTTTGCTCAAAGTCTTCAAATGTTCCATGTGTCAGTGATTGAATGCACTGGTTTCTGGGGAGAGATTGATAAGAGAAGAATGGTGTAGCACGCACTTTAAAACTCATCATTGCTGTCACTCCATGGTGGAAGTGCACAGCCCCTCTCGCCTGTGGCAGAAAATAACTTCTCCATGATTTTGGAGTTTTTTGTCCCGTGGCCAATTTAATTCACCCTCTGTCATCCTCGTTTATGCTTCACTCTTCAGGGCAGGCTGTCTCTTTTCTCTCCTATCAGAAAGCCACCAGGTGGGCTCGTGAAGTCCTTCAACAGGATGTGTCTGAAATTCCAATCAAATACATCAGAATGTAAAATGACAGCCTAGCTGAATTGTTATCCTCTGCTCCACTGCTAATTGAAAGAAACAGGTTAGATTAGGCCTGTATGTAGAGTTTGGCTCTGAGTTAAATCTGCAGCTCACATGAACTCTTGATGCTGTTCATATGAAATAAGGCATTACTAATAAAGGGGACTTTAAAGAAACAAGGTACATGCATTTTATCACTGTGTTTTCTGATTTATACTCAAATGGGCATGGACCAGCATGGCACTAAAAGAAATATACGTATTTATGCAACTTTTGACTTTCACTTATGCAGGAAAATCACGGTGAGATTAAGAATGTGTTTTTAAAGGTGAGCGAACCTAAGAAACTGTGCTCTGACAACGGTAATGGGATACGATTTCTGTGTAATGTATGCTCAGTTGTTAGAGATGTAACTCATGGTTAGCGTTAATGGTTCCTACAGGTTTATTTGTTACCATATGTGCTGCAGAATCGATATTCTGATGAGAGGACATTACGTCTGAAATATAACATTAAAGATGGAGTGTAAGAAGAAAGGTCTGCCAATGATCATCTGTCAAGGAAGACAGAAGCCAGAATTTACAGTTAAGCAAAGTGAGGGCTTATAAAACGACTGCCATTTTTACAGCATCTAACTCTTGTAATTCTGATCTGGCCAGTCTGACCTTCAAAATCCTCCAGAAAAGTTGTTCCGGAAGCCAATTTGCAGGACCTCATGTTGGCTGGGTGGATTTTCACCATGTAACTTATTAGACAAGGCTGATTAAGAGCAGAAATATATGCACAATACATGAACTGAAAAAAATAACACGATAAATTAATACTTTTATCTGGTTTATTATAAGTATCAATATTTATTTAACTGTACAGAAATTTTGAACTATAAAGTAATCTGATAATATAATCAGAATCTGCACTGTATTAAAGGCCAGAAATGTGCAAGAAATTACTGCTGTGCCCAGGTGCTTGTTTGAAGACCACAGTATGTTTCATTGTAAATCATTATGATGTCTGTGTAGGTTCTCAGTCATCCAGGTCATGGTAGTCTTGAGTACTTGAATCAAAAACAATTGGACTTCTTTTACGTTCTTGAAGACGTTTCACCTCTCATCCGAAAGGCTTCTTCGATTCTAAATGCTGATGGGGAGTCCCAGGAATTTAACCTCTAGTGCGGCTACCACCCCCAGGAGGCGGTCCCGACACACAGCAACACACCAGGACATGTCTGTGAGTTGTCAGAACATGTCAGGACATGTTTGTGAGTCATTGCCCCACCCTACCATCATGTGAGTTGTTAAGAAAATCATCATGATGGTATCCATAGTGCAACATTGTTTGACCTGTTGTTTTTATTACCCCTTTACGGTTTTTCTTTACTTGTGTTTTTGTCTTCTGGACGTTACATTTATGGTCTAGCACCAGCAGGGGAAAAATATTGTGTGTTAGTTTGTGTGAGTGTGTTACATTCGACTAGAACCCTATCTTGCATCTACTTTGATCACTGCTAGCTGTTTTTAAACAAATCTAACGTGCATTCTGCATTTTCTGTGCATTTGCTGGACTGCTTTGGCTAAATCGATGTCCAGGCTGTTTCTCCTTTCCTTCGCTTCACCTGTTGCCGTCCTCACCAGACCACTGATGTCACATCTAAGCGGTATCTTGGCAACAGAAAGACATCTGCTAAGAACACTTGTGGTTCTCCATCCATGTACAGTCCAGGAGATATCGAGTGAAAGGGGACTGCTGCATCTCATCTGAATGACTGACCTAGAAGTCAATCTTCCTGACTCGCCCAACCTCAAACTCTGTTTTCCCTAAACAAACACGGTCACGTTGGGGGTTTCCCCTGCAGCCCTGTCTCCGGTGCCTCCCTGCCCATTTCTCCTCAGAACAGCCTAGACAGAGTTCAGCCAGTCTGCTTTCTTAACCGTGAATGTAAATTATGAATAGGTTGCATTTGAGTAACCATAAGTAAAAGCCTAAAATCATTTCTAAGCGCCATGTACTGTAGCTGGTGATAGACATACTGTAAGGGAAGAAGGGGTATGGCACGAGTGAAGTAAGGGAGCAGTACCATGACTTTACATTCCTTAGTAATCCTCCATAAGCCAAAGCCAGGGACTTGGGGAGCATCCAGATTCCGGCCACATTTTTATCCAGTGACATTGGCATGATAAGAGAGAACGATCCAAGGTGGCCTGAGGGAGAAGAGGAATGCCAGTGGAGGATCTGGCAGTAACATTGGCTTGGATATGCCATCTACAAAGTCAAGATTAACTAACATCTATTTATGGTGAAGATGTAGATGTTGTAGACAGCCTTTGCATCCCTTTGCATCATAACCATCAATAAGAAAGCATTCTGTGGTCAAGACAGAGCTGTAATAAGTAACTAGAAAACAAAAATAGTAATGTATCTCTAAAATCTGATAAGAAATATTCAGAATTTAAAATTTTATGTGACTTTTTATTTATGGGAAAGAATGACAAGGTAGAAGTGGGGCAGAGAGAGTATAATCACCTTTGAACTTTGATCCGGACGATGCCTTTTAAGAAAGTCATAGACTGCAAGGAAACAAAGATGTGGGTTCAGGATCAAATGACACCCACACTTTCACTTAAAGCACAAATGACCAGATTGAACCTGATTTATTTTAGGCACGTTATAAGAAAACCCAGTGCTTGGGAAAGACCGTAATGCTTGGAATGGTTGAAGGTAGAAGGATGACCAGGTAGTAGATGGATGTACTCAATCATCAGAATGATGAACATGCCTTTAAAAAAGCCTGAAGACCTTGACAGAAGAGTGAAAATTGGAACAGTGCTGTCTAGATGTCTGCTAGTAGTCAACATGTACTTGACCTCAGCGAAGAACAATTCTTAGAATGCTGGATGGATTTAAAACATGGGCTGTCACACAGGATTTCATTTTCAACCACTGATAAATTCCTTCTTTATCCTTGTGATTTTTGGATGAAATTTTGCAATCTCATGAGTCTGCCCTGGTTAAGGTAATTTTTATGAAAGAGAAAGAGTTGAAACGATGAAAGAGAAACAAGATTATATCACCTAACCCAGAGGTATTCTTTTGCACTCAGTGTAGACAAAGTCTAGCTAGACAGGTTCAGGTTTTTGATTACTTTGTAAACACTTTTTTTTATCCAAAGTGAACTGAGTGGTTGACAAAATAATAAGATTTATACGGTTAGTGGTTTTCAGCAAACCAGCAAAGTTTAAGCTCCAAGCACACAGACTTCTTCAAGAATCTAATGCAAAAGCTTATCCTAGGGTAAAAGCTGTGGGTTTCAGCATGTAATCTTTTAGTCAGCAGTTCCATACAACATTTTAAGGATTTGGTCAAATTGTGAATCAGTTTCATGTGTTGCTTTTTGCATCCAAGATGTCCCAGTGTGCTTTAATACCATTTAGTGTGTTTTTTGCAGAGATGATCAAAGCTCTGCTATTTAGACCTGCATTTGCCTCACTTTATCTGGAAGGAGAAAATTGTTGATATCCACTGAAAGTTATCTGGCAAATCACTCTGTTCCTAATTAGAATGTGTTTTACACTGAAGAAAATATGGTAGAGGAGCAATTAAGATAATTTTTGAATGAAGCACTTCCATAACACTGGTCTCAAATTACTTTTTAATAACCCACAAACCCTAACAGCACATTTCAGAATGTACTCAGAATCCCTCCTCTCTCCATCACACTTTCTCTCTTCATAATTCCAATGGAGGGAGTCGCTTCATAACAAATCATCGAGTGGATGTCAATCCAAAATCAGGAACTATGCTCCAAACTTGTGAATGCTTCTTACTAGCAGAGTAAAAAAAACAAACGAATAAGATGACCTAACAGGAAGACAGCAGACAAAACTTGCTCTGCCTGTCTCAGTAACTGAAAGACGAACACATTGATCGAGATTCTTTTTCCCTTAATTTAAAGTTACTTCAAAGTTCTTTGTTCCTAAATGGATTTTTTTGGGAACTTTTATTCATTTGACTGCCTGCCAAAAGTGCTAGCATAACACCAATTCACATTTGCAAATGCTTGTTTCACCTTTTTTCTAATGCAGATGCACCTTGGGAATTTACTGATGTGGACAGTGGGGCAGGACACTTGACAACACTGGAAGAACAAACTCTTTCTGGTAAACTTACTTTAGTTCATGTTTGGTTCACAGGTGCAGTTTTCATCAGCTACTCTGTATAGCAGTGACTCTCCGTGTTGCCTGAGAGCGAAAAGAACATTCTATCTCAGGTTCAGGTTCAGATACATCGATCACACTAGACTGTGTTGGGACAAAAAATGCCCGCAGAGTTGTTTTGAAGCATCATGTGACCTCTTTTTCCAGGTAAACCCCTGATGTCCTGTTGAACAGTTGAAAGTAACAACCTTATTGTGTATAATTTATAACCTCAAGATATTCATTCATTATGTGGTGCCCACAAGGGGTTGGCACTGACAGGGAGCTAGACAACCTCCCTCCCTCAAAGATCTGAGACTACGCCACTCCCCATTATTTATGTGGGAGACCCAGCTCTCTCACAGAAGGCAAGGGGTACCCGCAAAAACACCGACTGCACTAAATTAGGCTGAGAAGGAGACTGGTGTAGCCAACATATGAATGATTTATTATTTATTGGGAACCTATTGTTTTTGCAAAAGAGTAAATGGGATTATCGAAAGGGGAGGTCCTTCCAGGTCTTTTTTATAATAAATTTGCCATGGGTATGTCTTAAGGTCTTCTGGTACTGGTACAGGTGTCCAAGAGGCACAAGTCGACCAAGCTCCCCAGCTGTGTTACCAGATCCAAATCAAAATCACTACACAGCACACAGATGGATGTGATAGACAATTCACACCATACACATACAGGTGGGAATATGGTGGAGCTCACTCACCCTCCCGGTGGTACAAAAGGTTATGCCAGGCCCTGAAGGGCCACCCATGAAACATGCATAGATTGATAAAATGATGCAAATACAACAAAATGAATAGTGAATTGTTCGCTCAATATTGCAAACAAACCAAAATGAAAAAAAACAAATGAATTTAAAAAACCGGGAACAATTCACAGTAGCTACTGCGGCAATCTGGGACTGCTACATCCCCTGATCACCCGATCGTCAGCACTGGAACCCACATCTCCCCTTAACTGGTGCCCACATTAAACAAACACCTGGAGCCCGTTAGCAATCAGCCACATTGGGGCATAAAAGAGCAGGAGGCAACGTGTGAGAGAGAGGGAGGACAGCTTTAGGCCCATGCAGGATAACGAACTGGGGCAAGCGAGACAGTGGCATTAACGAGGGTGATCGCTGCCTGCCAAGGAGAACAACGCTCCCAGGACTGTGCGACACCCTGCCTGGGCACACCCTGATGTCCGCCTGCCCTGTATGTGGTGTTTGTTCTGCAGCAATATCAAATAAACATAAGTCCCTCTGGGAGCTGCAACTACAACCCTGATAGCCCATCTGTGTCCCATGATACTATCTATCACTCCTGGGGTGAGCTGCTGGTCTCACAAACTTCAGCAGCACTTTAAGTGGGATGAACACCAAAAGATAAAACAGTAACCAGAAACACCCCAGCTGCATCCTTAGCCTTCCAACAAATATTAAAATGTTATGCATCTTTAGCTCAAACCCTTTAATTAATCTCAGCAATGGAACATGATGTTGGCTAAGAGCCAGCATGACAAATGCACACAACCTGCTTTTTCAAGGGTACTCAGCCCAGTTCAAACAAAACTTCCGTTCCATGGTACCTGGTCCTTTGTCTTTTTACTAGTAAAACCCACATAACTACATTTCCATTACATAACTACAGGTCCTAAAGGCCAACCCTCACAATTAATTCAAAACATTTATTGTGCATGGTTTAATATTGTATCTATGAGTGACCATGTCACCTGACAGAGTCAGACTACATAAAACACTAAAGGAGGTTCAAAAAAGTGGAAGACTGGATAAAAATGTTTTATGACTGGTTCTATATAAAGAATCCTTGTCCAAAATGGATGTAAAATAAACAAGAATATGTGGTCTGCGAGTCCAGACACCTAATAAAAAAGCGGCAATAAGAAAGAGACATAAAAATCCAAGTGGCTCACATTTTTTTCAAACTGTAACATATCAGATCGTCCTTCTGTTTAAATGCAGTCTGTCACTTTTGTCTGCTTCATCTCGCTTTCGTTGCTGTCATGACAGCCATATTTTCTTGTTTTCAAGTTCTCATCATGAATCCCCTCGCCTAAAATTTGTACCTCAGGGAGCTTCAGGTGATCGTGTGGAAATCAATAGTTGTTGGCAGGCTCCTTCAATGCCATCCCCTGAGCCTTTGCTCATCACAGGTCCCCCTGCCCCACGAGATACAACTTGGAGATGAAATGGAAGCAGGCTGGAAAACAGGTATACCATTGTCAGCACACATGGATCAGCTCAAGGCTGGGAAAATGTAGGGTGATTCTTGGAGTGACCCTGGTGTGTGTGTGTGTGTGTGTGTGTGTGTGTGTGTGTGTGTGTGTGTGTGTGTGTGTGTGTGTGTGTCTCCCCAGAGGAGAATAAAAACCTGACATTTGTACCCAACATGACAAATGTCCCCACAAGGAAAAATTCAATTTCATAAAAATCTGTGAATGCAATCAAAAAATTAAAAGAGCCAAAAGTCTTGTATTTTGGTGGGTTAGTCATGGTCAAGGTTAAGACTGGGTAAGGCTTAGTGTTGCTATAGTTAGGATTAGAAATGAATGGAAGATCCCCACACTGTTAGAAATAGAAAGGTGTGTGTGCTGTGTTCACTCAGTTGGTACAGTCTGTCAGGCTATTCTAGTTTTACCTCTAATTAAATTACATTTACAGGTAGGGTAAATAATTCATTAACAACTTTGGCGTTCAGCAGCAGGGTGATTGTGACTGACCTGAATTACTGCTAATCAGTGATATAAATGAATGCATTACAGAGTGCATTGGAAGGCTGAGGTCTCAGCTGTCAGAGTTTGCCCTGTGAGACTTTAGTACAGCATGTCCTTAAACAAGGCTCTGTGCTTCATTCATGACTGACTTCATTTTACAAAACTGTTGTTTTTTTTTTGGTTTTTTTTAACTGAACTTGTGATTTTGTCAGCTTATCTGTCTGTCTGTTCACCCATTTAAAATGAATGCTTGACACTCAGGTTTTCAGAAGCTCATGAGGTAGGGACACGACGTGTGGCAGTACGTCTAAGAATAACTTCTGTAATAATACCCTCGATATCTACATGCACTAGCTTTTCATGTAAAAAGACAATTTTGTTACATTGGCATGGAAGACGGCTCTCTTTCACCTTGGAGATAATCCAACAATCTTAGGGATAATCACCCTGAAACCCAATGATCTTCTGTAGTACTCCCACATGTCCCATCAGGGAATGGTGTGGGGGCAGCTACTGTACAGCTGTTTCTGTAAAATGAAATATCTGGCATATGCTGCCAAGATGGCTTTTTCTCAAATGTCAATCTGAATGCAAGATGCCGAAATTCCCGTTGGTTTTCTGCAATCCTTCTCAGACTACCTGGGGGCCTGTCACTAAACAGACGTACGTCTCATTGTAACAGAGCCCCAAAAAGAGCTTAGCAATGGAAGGCTATAATGAAAGAGGTAAAAGATCCAAAGATCCTTCACGAAAGTGTCTGGAAGTTTCAAAGTGACATCCTTTAAAAAGAGGGCAGCTAATTGGCTAGGAGCAGAGTGTCAGAACCTGAAGGTCACCTGTTCAAAAGCTCACAGATCTGGCTTTGGCATGTTTGAGAGCTACAGTATATTTTACCTGACCTTCTCCACTAGGTTATCCATATGAAGAAATTGGTTGAAATTGTAAGTGAATTCACATAAAAGTGTCAACCTTCCGACTTAACAACTCAATGTTCAGCAAACTGATGTCCAAAATGGAGACCAAGCTGACATCTGGCATTGATAAAAATCCTATGTCCTTCCTCCCATCTTTGGAACCTGGGCATGGTGTGTTTACTTGTCACACATGCATCAGGCTATCGCCCCCTACAGGCTGTTGGGGTGGGTGAAGTGGCCAGATGTTTTGGCAGCAGAAGTGATCCTTGCTTTTGAGATGGTTTTGGAAAACTGCTGTTACCTAATCTGACTGAGCTCCAGTGTAAGGAAGACCACAAGTGTCACCAGCCTGGTGAGGGAAGCTGCCGCAGTCTTTAAAGACCGCTGACAGGAGGTGATCATTTTCAGTATTTGATCAGAGTTCAATTGTAACATCATCTCAACGTTCCCCTTTTGTGCATCCAGACTCACCTTTAAATCCATCCTGTTATGCAAACGCGTTCAGCGTTTGTGGGTATTTTTCATTTCTGCGACAGTCAGACACATCAGTTGGTGTGGCTTCATGCAGAAAGACATTCACGCAGTCCAAATTAAAAGAGCAGGAAAGATTTGCTTTGGTGATTCTTGACGGTGGAGGAGTGCAATACAAGGAAACACAGCTTTTCTCTCACAAGAACATTTGCTGTGCACGTTTGAATTCATCCCCTCCATGCAGTCCACAGGCCAACGAGAGAACTTGAGGACTCCAGGAGAGAAGCGGCCTCAGATGCAGCTGCCCTTGATTAATTCATCCTCTTGGTTGTCCTCTGGCTCCCTTTCCATCCCCGTGTCTACAGGGGAACCTTTCGGATCACTGCCATGCCGCTGTCATCCAATCAGGTGCAAGTGCAATCCAGCTGTTTTTTCACAGTTGGTAACGGCATGATTACCTGAATGTTTCATATGGGCCATATTTGGAAGTGGATTGGGCCTTCACACAGTATGCGACTTTGCCATTTTTGGTGTCTTCTCTTAGGCTTATACTCTGAGAGACAACATAGTGCTCAAAGCCCCGCCCAAACTGCTATTCCCTTCCTTTAATGTAAGGTGTCCTCTATGGTTTTCAGTCCATTGAGATCTGTCCTTTGTCTGGATTTATTTTCACTGTCAGTAGAAAAATGGCATGTTTAAGTGCCTGTTTTATTCTCTAGGATTATCTGTAGCACAGACCCTTGACTTTGTTTTACTTGTTCTGATGTGTGTTTCTTGATCTGTGCATATGGAGCTTGCAGACAGATGTCCCAGTAGACAGGACACTTCATACATAATATTGTAGTTCTTCTAAGTTCTTCAGTCTACTCTCTGCTAGATTACCCTCCGGTCGGTCTGCCACAGGAAAACACAGTGACTGTTTTGTCATTGTTATTTTCCTTTTAATAAGTCCAAGAGACACGATGGGTTTTTGTTTGCTCCCACCCCCGCTGGTTAAGTTTGAAAGGCTGACTGTCAACCAGAAGATTTTGTCCTTCTTCCATTCATCATTCCTCCTCCCACCACCGATTCGCTCGGCGGTAGGAGTTTGGCTAACGACTCTTGTTTGTCGCAAGGCTAGATGGATGTTTAACCCTGTCACTCAGATCTTGCTCGGAAGGGTGGAGTGTGCCTGCTTAACAGAGGTGTCTTTATGCATAGGCCCCTCTGTCGCTGGAGTTTAGCCCTCTGAAGTATTCCCATACAGTACGCCGTCTTCTTTCCTCGGCAAACCCGTGGGGAATTCCAGCACCGGCGACATTGCTGTTGGCGTCAAGGGCGTCCCCCCTATCCTGAGATGGCACTGCCCATGGTTTTATGAGCGAATCATTCAGTCTCACCCTGTTCCTGTCTAGCACAATCGCATGTCTGTGTCCCAGCAAGATCACGCGGGAAGGCAGTTCAAACAAGGTCTGCCAAAAAATGTGATCATACCCGTGGACTTCCCTCATCTGCCCCCCCTGGTGACAGTCTTTCCACTGCTCTTTTATATTCAGCCTAATGATGAGTCGGTGACCTCTGTAGAATGTCATGTCCCTTGGCATGACTGTTTCTGGTCCCGCCTCCCTCTTGCTACACTCCGATCTGTCCTGGGGGCTTCACCAGAGAGGGGCAATATTCCGGGTTCACGTACTGCTCTATCAGGGCCCAGAATATCCACTCATGGTGCCCTGCATGACCTCCCTCCGGCACATTTGCACAGGTTGTCTGTACTAAGATTCAGCCTCGTCTGGCTCTCAGTCTGACTGGGAATTTACCCGGATATGCAAATTCAGAATCGAGGCAAGGAATAGTACAGATGACTAGCAACTAAGGTCTCCGGGAACACGCGGCATGCGCTTATAAGTAATATAAACTGGGCCGTGGAGAAAAAAAAAAAACGCAGTTCATCCTGTACTGTATGCGTATAGGTATATATATGTCCTTCCACTATGTAAATTCATGTGAACTTAGATGCCTGGGCATTTATTAGTGTTGGCTGGTCCATCGAGTTTTTTTCCCTGCAGTTTTCATTTGCCGTGATGCCCAGAAAGAATCTGGTTGTTGTAAGATGCCCAGAAAACACCACAGACCACTGCATTGTTTCAAGGCTATCGTTCTCTAACAGCACTTAAATCCCTCACAATAACAGCCTTAGCATGTCTGCGGCGACGCTTTCTCATCTGGATGAATGATGAATTGTGCTTCACCCCCCACCCCCCTCAGCTCCTCTAACTGAGTTAATTCCTTTCACAGATGGAAGAATTCCTGGGTTTGAAACGTTACTTCACAAGCGGACGTCCTTTTTCAAACCCGAGCCTTTTCAGGTTGGGGGGCTTTCTCCACAGTGTGGGAAAAGAAGTGGAAACGTTGAAGCATGCTCTGTTGACAAAGTTCCACCCACCCCCCACCTGCCCAGCTACTCAATTCAGCATAGCTGAAAGGGATGCTGGGGGCTCTATCTCCGTCTTCTCCCCCAGGAGGCCTGCCTTGTGACCTAGCTGACGTCCCCCCCCTCTGTCCCCTTTATCGCGCCCTGTTCCCCTTCGAACTCCCCCAAGTTCTCCCCCAAGTGCCGCTTGCGTCGTGGGAAACGTAAAAACCCCCCCCCCCCCCACAAGTCATCATCAGGAGTAAAAAAAAATGATAGATCAATAGATGAATTTTCAGAGGGTGCAAATACACAATGAACAAGAAATACCAAGAAAATAAGCAAAATGAGTGGAATGAGGTGTGCAGCTTTGTATAAAACTGGAGGAGTAGGTGAGCTTTGAATGTCAAAGACCAACTGGTTGATCGACATGTCCGTCACCTTTTCTCCCCTGGCAACATCAGTGTGACAATGAGGGTCATTCGATGAAGCAGCAGCAGCAGTGATGTCACCAACAATACTCCTTTGGAGGTATCTGAAGCTTCATGTTGCCAGTATGAAAATTCTCCTTGCCTCTGGTAGTTCAAAATGGAGCTCTTTACATGTAGACCTCAGAATAAATCTGGAACACTGACAGATATATCACAGGGAAGACAAAAGTTTCCATTCACGTAGGAAAGGAACTGACCTGAACTTGAAAGACATACTCTGAAAGATATGGAAATGATTTGTATTATTGGTAAATTACAGATATCTAAGTACTGATGCTATGTTCTAGTTAATCTTTTTCCTACAAATCTTTTATTAAAGCAACCTTAAAATGCACAACAATAAATATACCATAACCAGTAAAGAAACCAGATTAACAAACTGCTTTCCATAACAACTAAAAAAATGAATGTTGTGAAGAGCTCATTATAACTATCTTAAAAACACTGGCAAGATAAAAGGTCACAAGGTATAGAAGTTTTTATAGGCTCATAACACTTTCTACATATGCCTATCAGTACAGTAATAAAACATTGTAATGCATAAATGATACATAACAATACATGTAAAACATAGATAAGAAGCCAAGTGTAAATGAGTCGTCTATGGCAGTATGAATAAGAGATTTTAAATACTATATCCGGTTATAAGCACTGTTTACAGATACTTACTTTCTATTGGAACGTCCTTGCTGAGCACCAGGAACTGCCGGCCACCATCTGGAAGGATGGCGAGCTCCCACAGATGGCCGACGTTTAACTGAGGAAATCACGCATCCATACTGGGCAGTCAGGACCAAGTTTTGAAGGAAACAGTCCATTGCAGGAGGAGTCATATACTGTGCCAGGAAGGACCACAGTTTTAAACATTTGTAAGTAAGAAAAATTTCCAGAACTTCAGCCCTCCTTTTGGAGAACTGGCCACATGGTAAAGTGAGGACACACTATGGACCTTCAGGTCTGTGTGTCAGCTGACTTTTGGGATGCGAGCCTGGGCACTGGGCCAACTGCTAAACTGGGTGTAGAGATCAGCTGGCAAAAGAGTGGAGACAGGTTTCACTTGTGAATAGAAGGAGAGGAGAAAAGCATGAACACAGTAATTAAACTGATCATAGAAAATGAGCCTTTACTGGAGAGCTCTCCCACTCCTTGATGACTCTGTGGTTCAATGGCTGTCTGTGACTTTGGGCCGTTTTCACGAGGATCAGCTGTGGTTCAGACGTGTAAACTGATGTGTGCAAATAGTACTCCTCTAACCCGCATGGCCGTCTGCCTCAGCTGCCAGAGCTGTGTTTTAAAAGAGCTGTCAGCCTTTAATATAAATCCAAGCGGTGATGGCGAAAGGACACGGAGGAAGCGGTGGAAGCTTCCAGAGCCTGCTGGTGAGAACGTACTGAGCAACAGAGAAGGTTGCTGATGAAGGGGTACAGAAGAGACGAGGTGGCACCGATACAGTTTGCAGCATTGTTTTAGATCTTTCTTCTACAGAAGAACACTGGACGTAATTCTGGTACTGCGAATGACAATGGAGCAAAAAGGAGACCACTTTGGCAATGCTGGCATGTCAATCTGCGACCAAAACAGTCCTAGGTTATACTTGCAAAAAGTGATTTTACTCATGTTTCAAAATCACATCTAATCATCAATGAACACGGTCAATGTCACCAAAATGAAACATGCTGTTAGTATAAATCACAACTGTGGAAACACTAAGGAATATTGTCAATATGACAGGATACCCTGAAAGTATCATTTTTTTGCCTTTAGAGAAGTGTAAAATACAAAACAGCTTAGCATTGTACAGTAATGAACATGCCTATACAGTGAAATAGGTTAAGCAAAGAAAATATGTGCATTAATTATCCATTCGCTCCTATCTGTCTGGTCATAGAATGTCATCCAGCGCCAATCGTATGATATGCCTTGCTATACAGCAAGATAAACGTAGCTGTCCTCTGCAGGGTACTGCACTGATGTCTTTGTGAGCATCCAAGCCTTACAGCAGGCAAAGGCTTTTGATCAAGAGGCTGATGATCGAAAACCTCCAATTCCACGGTGAAAAGAAATCTTGAACTGGATTAGGAAATGAGAAGTAGGGTGAATAACCAAAAATAATGGATGGGTGAGGAACCATTCCATGAGTAAGTTTGTATAAAAGCTCTTACCGTTCCAAATTGCCACATAATTTGGCAGGTCATTGCTGACCAGGCCCCTCTTATATTGAATGTCTATTGTTGATGTATACACGTGCGAGTAATGAGACGTAACAGAAAAGAATCATAATCCATTTTGATGACCAATACTTACTCAATGCACTACTGGGCCAACTGGAGAAATTTCCTTCAACGTTTTAATTTTCTGTGAAAGCAATGGGGAATGTTTATAATCCTGTGAAGGAATGCAATTTTGGTGTGGAAAATCATGTATAGTTTTCAAAGAAAAATAAGCATCACTTGAGAATTCTGCTTAAGAAAATTAACTGCATCGTCATGGGGAATAATTCCACTGTAGTTAGTCCCGACAGTACAAAATACGGAACATACACCATACAGTCAAAAGTATGTGGACAACCCTATTAAGTGCTACCCTTTGCTGACAGAGGTATGCAATTTCCAAGAAAAAACAGTGATAGTGGAGTTGGTCATAAAGAAATTAGAGAATTTAAAAATTTACGACTTTCAAGACCATCATAGAATGTCAGTTTGTCAAATTTCCACCCCAGTCAATGCAATTCCAGTAGCATTGCATGTTCAGTGTTGTTGAACAGACAGTTGAGCATAGGATGCTGGTGAGTGAGCTGAGGTATGAAGTTTTGACCATGCCAAGTCAATATTAATAAAGTCACTGTACTGTGTTAACTGTCCATTTTGTAAATGGATAAGGATGGAATTTAACAAGTGCCAGTGAAGTGACTGTGAAATGGAAGCACCTAGAAGCATCAACAGCAGGCCACACTTACAAAACAGGACCTGATTGCCCAACATCAATACCCATCAATACCCTAAAGCCTTTTTGGCTGAATGGCCGCAAATCCAACCAACATTGTTCCAGCATCCAATGAAATGCCTTCGTAGAAGAGTAGAAGCTATTGTGATGACAAAGGGAGGACCAATTGGGTTTTGGAATAAGATGGTGCAAAGGCAGGTGGTCACACACTTTTGGCCTTATAGTTAATGTTTTATCACCTAAGGACACAAAAAAAAAAAAAAAACAAGAATTAAGCCAAATGGAAGGAGTGGGAGGAAGATAAAAGTCTGTTATTCGTGTCAACTAAAAATCTTTGCATTATGTGTTATGCTAATTATGCAATAGGTGGTTTCCACAACACCTGAATACGATAACCATGATGCATAAAACTGTGATCATTGTGCCTCTCAGCTCTGAATACAGTTAATAATTGCCTGTCTGTTAACACATTGATTAACCATCATCGCCAGGGAGGTTTGGACCAGTGGATGGAACAGCCAGTTCCTGGATTAGAAACAAAATAAAACATTGAATATCTGCTGGAAAGGTTCCTGGGTGTTTTTGGTAGCTCTGTCACTTGGCAGTCATCCTGACAGTGAGAAACCACAATGTGGCCCACAGCAGGATCATCCAGCTAAATCCCTCAATTCCCCTCGCTTAATTGTTTAAAGTAGCAGCTCCTTATCTGTACAGGTTACGCTCACCCCCCCCCCCCCCCCCCCCACAACTAATACAGACAAATACAGGCCAAATTAATGTGAATTTTTGTATATTCATTTGTTTATTTGGAAAGAATACGATGCATCCTATAAAGAAAATTATACATTGACTTTTGATGGAGAATGAGGCCTCATAGTATAGTCCTCTAGAACGCAAATCTGAGAGCGGTGACCAATGGACATTCAGACATGAGCACCCCAAGATCTCCTGGTAACTGAGGTGGAGAAGGTTCGAGTCATTAACTAGATTGCAGGTGCCATTTAAGGCTAGGTGACAGGAGGGATTACATTATTATTCATAAAAGAGTCATTAAGGGAGACACCTAAACACCTAAACAAATGTGATCTGTCATCTATGATGAAGTCACAAAGTTACGCTTTACGCTGACGAGCATGTCGTGGTGAATGACACAGAAAAGCGTCTTAAAATTGTGACTCATTTCCCTTTATTTATGTTGCTAGATTTTAATGTAAATGTGTCTGGTAATAGGGAGGTTATGCCCGATTTCACTTGCATATTGTATTACATGCCATCCGTGGCATAAAAAATTGGCACACTGAAACACTGTGAATGATTCTGTATGAGTCCATTGTAGAGAAAAATTGTCAAGAAAACAGAAAATGCTTGTCAAAACAAGCCATCGACTACAATACCCATAGAACAGATGGGATAGTGGATGCTGTCTGTTCAAACCAAATGCAAACTTCTACAGTTAAATAATAATAAAGACATTTATTTTAAATTAGACTGATGCTGTTGTGTTTTCCTGGCTCAAAATATACTTCCCCTAAAACACTGAAAAAATCACTTTCCTGTTTTCTATAAATGTGCAGGAAAGACACGTGGCAGAATGCCTTAATTGGAAATCGTGTCACCGCTGTTTGGTGCAGCTAAGCAAAACAGCAAAAGGTGGAAAGTGGGAATCGGCAAGAACTCCAAGCTGCAAGGACAGAACACTTTCATGTTCCAAACCTCTCGTCTTCATTTTTACGTAATACCGATGTCACTTTTTTCTGCACTATACTTTATTTGCTGGCATTTTGCATTGACCCCCTTTCAGCCAACCAGGTTACTACAAATGAAAAAATCAAATGTATTTTCTCATGCAAATGATTTAGTCAACCGATATACAACAAAGGAAACAGCTAGCATAGCATTTTCATGCTCGGCTTTACTTTTAGTAACCTGCGTCCCCTAAACTCCAGAACATGCATCTGGCTCCTGTTAGCACACAGATTCTTAAGGCATTCATATAAAGAACAGAGTTGACGAAAGGCTTGCTGAGTCACCAGGTGACCATATCTTTAAAAGCGGCCCTGTCTACAAGTGAATACAAAGCTGAATCCATTCGTACATCTAAGGGCTTATCAAAGATCTCCCTCATAGTTGATGGAAGATATATCACATTTGTCCTTGTCCTTTGCCATGAAATCCCATGTGTTGTTTTGTTTCAACTCATCGTCGGCCTTGGCTTAGAAATACTATCCTCGATGATTTTTAAACGTCACTCCAGTTACACTGGTGTAGATCAGTGACACTACAGAGGACACCACTTAAATATGCATATGACATATATTAAAGGGTAGTGTGGGGCCTCAGAATTGTGTGTGATGGGATGTCTGCCCTGTCCAGGGTGGCATCCTGTCCAGGGTGTACCCTGTTGTCAAAATCCTATGCGTCCTGTGATACATTCCTGCTATGACCATGACCAGGGTAAGCCATTGAAAGTTGGGATAGGATATATACAAAGTACATAGACTTGCAAGTATCTTAATACACATATATACACTTATATACAGGTAAATATATGTATGTGTGTGGGTCACTGTCTCAAAATACTTCATTGTATGTCTAAATTGCTCTTGAGTGAGTGTGAGTATGAGGGATGTGTGTGCTGGGATGGGATGGCATGCTGGAAAAGGCTCCAAAATCACCATGACTTCATATTGGATTTGGTTGATGGATATTTAACCATTTGGCCAAATTTCAGTGAATAATTTTTTCTGGGTTCGTCAGAGTCTGTCTTGTCTAAACTGCAACGAGACCTCATTCCTATCTACTTTATGAGGACTGGAAGGAATCACTATTACACACATGTAAAAGCTGGGATTTAAACTTTACATTCAGGGTTTAGCTCTAAGTCGGCACTGAGGAGCTTCAGTTTGACCCCACAAGGCTTACTGGCTTATAGCAGGTTACTTCTCGTTTATCTGTGTATGAAAATGAGAACCTCGGAAAGGTTAAAAGTTAGATAGATGCTTCAGTTATTTCCTTACACAAGCAGAAGCTTTGATATGGAAGCACAAATGCATTTCAAGATCTTGTGATTGTTGTCATTTCTGCAACAACACTCACACTTTACTGACTGGGGTTTTGGTTTGCTCATGTTTCCTTGTTAAGTTTGTCAAATTACTTTTGCCCTGATTGCCCTCATGTGTTTCACCTGTTTCTTTTATTGTTTAAGTCCTTGGTTCCTGTCACGTTGGGGTCAAATATGTATTGAATTTGTTGTTTTGTTTGGTTAGTTGGTCAGGCACGTCCGTGGCGTCCATGTTGTTAATGTCATTAGCAGTCTTGCTCTTGTTCTCGTTAGTAGTCTGGTTCCTAGCTCCCTGCCTGGTAATTCCGTAGTCATGCCAGTTTGTCTGCTAGTGCCTATGATCCTAACCTCATCTTTTCCATCTTAGAGTCCTCCCGTTTGTGTTCAAGCCAAAGCCTGGTGATTGCTTTCTGTTGTTGTTATTAAACCTGTCCCATCCTCGTCTCATGGCCATGCAACCCAAAAGTCTGGGGACGCATCACTCCAGACAGTACCGGCTATGACACTCATGAAGCCAAATGCAAGGAAAGCAGTTGAGAAAAAGAGAAGCCTCTTTCCCAAGAGCCAGCACACAAATATAATAAGAAAATGATGTCGCCCTCTTTGATCAGGTGGCGACAATACTTGGCAAGAAGGTTTCTGTAAGGAGAGAGCTAAATCCTTTTCTTTCTTTCAGGGCGGTCTTGTGAGAGATCTTTTCCTTTTCTTTAAAACCCAATCCGCCAGACAATTTGCGACTTGAGATGAGTGTCTAACGGGTCAATCTTCTTTAAATCCTTAGTTTTTTTTTTTTAAAACAGCATGACACACACTGCCTCTAGACGGTATTTGGCCCTGTTATTTAGAAAGCGTTTGAGGGTATGCAAACGTTAATGCACTATATCATTTCTAAAAAAAAATAAAATGAAACACAGAAGGCTTTTAGTTATTTGAATCAACAGGGATATGTAATAAATTGGAAAAAAAAAATAACTGCCCCAGATGCACCAAAATGTAAAATAAATGACATTATTTTGAAGAAACCATTTTGCAAGTGCTGTATCTCAATAATATATCACTGAATATATTGCTTTGTGCCACAGTCTTTATGGTGCAAAAGCAAGAGAAGGGGCTTTGGGTGGGATGGACTGAGCTTTCACATTGTAAAGGGAACAATGCCATGTTATTCAGAGAAGCTGAGGATCACAGCCTTGGTGCACCGATGACCCAGATGACCAATGTCCCCAAGAGACAGCATGGTGTGTGTCTTGCTGACTATACACAGCGGCAAGTAGCCCAGCACTGAAGGAATTTAAGCAATAAGAAAAAGAGCTATTGCACAGCAGATTTAATTTTACAGCAATTATCTAGCTGCATAATTGAGAAAGTGTTAAAATATTAATTACATGAACCACTTGGATACAATAATTTACTCACGAACTAGGTAATGTAATATTTCAGTTATGTAACCCCCAGATTTAATTTGCTGATCAGTGTCAACATTTTGAATAAATAAAAACATTTTCCCAAATTAAGTCACACACAAATATGCAATTTGCTTATCTCAGCATGCCAAAATTCACAATTACAGAGGTCTCTAATGAAGCCCAAATTTTAACAGAAGTACAGTTTTGGGGCCAGTGACAGATCATTGATTAAGCTACACATTTCAGCAGTTTAGGTTCTGGTGTCTGTTATTAATCACTGCCATTTCTGGACACTTACATGCACTTTCCTTTTGTTAATGCATGTAAAGTATAACAGGGAGGCCATGATAAATGCCTCTCACCGAAACATTGTAATTCATTCCAAAATCACAAATACATTTGCACAAAGACAGTGTGCTTTCTCGAAGAGGGCAGTCACGTTCCTGATAAATCTTGGCGTTTAATTCTATTCATGGTGTCATCCTCATTCTTCCAAAGTATCAACTTCCTCCGATATGATTTCCTAACTGTGATGAACACTGAAAGGTTCCTAGTGGTGCTTGTGACTGAGTGAACTGAAAATGACTTCCGTTTTTGTGACTATAAGAACAGACATCCCTGGAGTAATCGAGCATTGATGATCTTAGCTGCTCATTGTCGTACTTCCAACAATTCTCAGTTATATGCTTAATAGTATAAATGCAAATTACAGCGTGATATCTGAATGTATATATGTACATATGTTCTATGTATGTACAGTGGATTCCACTTATTTGGGACACATCAGATCTACTTGTAGTACGCTCTGACCTAGTTTAGCACCTGCTCAAATTATGCAAAATTTAATGTAAATTATTAAAATGATATAAAAAGACTAACATTTCATTGAGCAAAAGGCCATGCATTCAATAATTAGAGCAAAATTATTGTGCCCTAAGGCTGCCTGGGATATGCTTCAGGCCTCCTTGTAACCCTGAATAGGATTAAGCAGAAAATGGATGGATGGATGGATGGATGGATGGATGGATGGATGGATG
>JAACJT020000002.1:16351123-16363862 GCA_009936485.2 Gymnarchus niloticus | reverse complement strand
ATGGATGGATGGATGGATGGATGGATGGATGGATGGATGGATGTTCCGCAAATCGAACTGTTTCAGTTTTCCTTCTTCATCAGTTTTAACATCAGTAATGCTCTGTGACTTCCTGTCCCCGAAGTTCAACAATTTCAACAATTTCCTGCTAAAACAAATCACACAAAACATTAGAGAATATTTAATATTTAATCAGTTAAGAATACATAATAGACATGAGTATTTATTTAATTCTTCCATGATATTTATTTGATGGATGGATTTTTCCACTGTAACCTGCCTTGTTCTTTGGATTGACGAATATCACAGCGCAGGAAAACTTCAACAGTTTCTATTGTCAGATGATTATGAAATAGAAACTAATTAAAACTGAGTTAGAAGAGGGATCATATCCAGAACTGACATTCCTGCCTCTTATGGCTGCAAATACCTAGCAGGTGTCAAGCGGCTGGAGCCCCCATTAGGACCTGTGTTCCTTGACCTCTTTGGGGGTATGCTATTTTGCCCTCCATGGGGGCAATTACCAAGTCAGCTCCAGCATTACTGGACTCACACACCCTTTCCTGTGCATCTGGTGGATCTGTCTCAGTGGCCTGCAGGAAGTCATACAGATTCTGAGTCAGATCAATCAAACTGATGTGTCCAAAACTAACTTGATGAAACAAGCTGACAATTGTACCTGTAGCATCTGAGTTGATCAGAGGACCAATCATTTAAAATGAGTACCTGAACTAACTTAACTGAACACTGGATATTGCTTGCTCAGTTGAAAGCAAGTCATGTGTGACATCATAGTTTGGAGAATTGAGTTAGGTGAAAGTAAAGACAAGCCTTGGAATGATCAGAACAACCCTAAACTGACTAGAGATCATTGTAACCATGGTTTGTAATAATCATTCAGTGTAAATAAAATGGAATCAGATAAAATCTGATATTTGATCAATTTAATCAGATGCGCATAGAAAGATGTATGTACACAAATTTGTGCCATCGACTGCTCGATTGGTTTCCATCGTAGGGCCAGTGGGTAGCTTTCCCCAACAGAGGGGAAACAACATGGTGTCCCAAATGAAGATAGTTTTGGTGATTTTATCAATTAGCCTGTGCTTTAAGATTTTTCCCAAATATACGGCTGGCTCAATTAACTATTGGCCCTACTAATCAAAAACTGCTATATACTGTATAATCATTTGCAGCATGAATATTAATGTAGTCACTTTTATGGATAAGTGTAAAGAAAAACACAGTTTCCCATCATTTCTAACAGCAGCCTTGAACTGTGACTTTATATATATTTATATAACTCAGACCCTGATGAACATTATTAATTAAAGTGCTTAAGTCTGGATGGAACAGACAAGCCAATGACACATTAAAGAAAGACAACTCTTTCTACATATTAACAGAAAATGCTTTGCCATGTCATTCAAGATCAAAAGGTGCATTTAACCCAGTCAGAATCTGTCCTTTATGATTCAAATCCCACTGCTAAACTCTGAAAAGGGAGCAAGGACCTATATTTGGTTTATCAAAGATATCCATTTCCTCCTTTTTTCATTATTCAAGGAAACAAATATTGGCACATTGGTTTCATTTTTATTTTATGAAGCAGATGCCCGCTGTCATTAAAGGGACCTCTGCGTAAAGGGAGAGCAAACACTGCAAACACTTTAGAAAATGGAGGCTGATGTTCCTCTTATCTAAGCACAACATAGACAATAGTGTTTGATATAATTAGTGATGGAGCAAATGAGGCTTCAAAACCCATGGTGATGTTTGAGATACTCCCACCCACCATGGATTTTGAAGCCTCTTTTAGTACCGCCATTGATCAGTTAGTTCACAATACTCCCACCCAGAATGGGTTTTGAGGCCTCAGTTAGCATGCACCATTGATTGGTTAGTTCAGGATGCTCCCACCCACCATGGGTTGTGAAGCCCCATTTAGCACTAGCATTGATTGGTAAGTTCAGGATACCCCCACTTATCACAGGTTTTGAAGTCTCGTTTGATCAGTCACTAGATAAAATACTACTCATTCTCTGTACCCACCAATCAAATGCAGTGTAGCTGTGAGTCTGCAACATCTCGGGAAAGACAAGGCAGCAGACACCATGGATGGGCTGCTGGTCCATCACAGGTGAAACACACACACACACATACAATCACACACCGTAGGCAACGATGAATATAAAACACAAATTGCATTATCACTAGCAGAATATTCAAACTCCACCCACAAGTCCTTAATGTATGATAATACTCCTATAGTCACTAAGCCAGCATGTCACCCTAATAAAATACCAGACAGAAGAAAGACGACATTACAGCCTTCACTGGAGTATTACCTGTTGGATATTGATAGAATTTATTGCAGAACATTGACTCGTCAATGTGAATGTAAGCAGAACACATATAATTCTGCAAGACCAACATAACACTGTTTTTAAAAAATGGCATATTCATCGTTGGTAGTTAGGACTATTTATTGTAATCACTGCAGTAAAGTACCAACCTTTTTACTTGGCCGAGTGCTAGTGGGTCACAAACTGAATGGGCCACCCTCGATGAAGCCAAATGGATGGCTTTCATATCCCTTTACTAGTGGTGCTCTGATGCAATGAGACAAGTGGGGGAACGTCAAAAGGCCCCGGGGGACCGGTGATTATGGCATTAAGGCAGTTTCCAGCTCTATTCCATCACCAACTGGCTTCTACTAGGTGGGTGTCCATGGGTTAACAATTTTCTTCAAAAATGCTTTCAGAAAGAGCACAGAGCCACCATGTATTGAATTAGGATACTGCCATGTATCGTAAGTAGAGGTATACATTCAAGTCAGGACAGTAGAGATATGCTGAGACCAAATTTCAGGATTGCTCACAATGTCCCAACTTTAATGCTACATGTATAATTGAAGCATATACTGACAATTGCTTTGGGCTTCACTGATGTTCAAGCCAAATCGACATCCCTGATTATAAGCACTCAGCATGTTAGCATAACCACATAAAGCTCGTTCGAATTTATCTCACCAATCCCATGCTTGTTATCAATGTCATTTAAATCCCTGCTTAAGAACAGGTGCAAAATGATGTTGTGGAATTTTCCGGTATGTAGAGATTCAATCAATGGTCCACCAACATATCTGCTGTGTTGTGTATTCTGTAGTCCAATACATCGATGCTTAAACATAAATAAATGTAAGCATCAGTTCCTCCAAATTCTAACTTTCAACCCTGGCCAGGGTCATGGTAGGTAATATACAAATGTTTTAAATATGTATTGTATTTAGAAATTGCGTTATTAAATGATGATGCAATAGTTTGAAGACTGTCCTTTACCCAAAATAAAATTGTGTGTTTGTGTGTGCATTTTACAATGCCTTGGTCATTGTAATTAGGGGTTTTGGGGGAATAAGACATTCTAATTCTAATGTCAGCTGCAGAGAGAACTTGCAGTTTGGCTTTTGCAAAAGAATATGTTCATCAAACTATGACGATTTGGGGGTGTCACGCCCCCTGATCGCCCAGTCCTCAGCGCCAGAGCCTGTGGCTCCCCTTAATTTGGCCCTGCATAGTGTGAAATGCAGGAGGAGCCACAGCTGGCACCCCGTTAGCAATTAGCCTCTCCGGGGTGCAAAACAGCAGGAGCAAGCCAGGGAGGGAGAAGTTGGATGTTTGGGCCCATTGCATCACATGCCAGTGGGGCCTGGGTGGGCCTGGATTGGCAGGATAGGCCGGACGGGCTGCAGCTTTGATGAGGGAGACTGCCATTCATCAAGGGGAATGACCGTTTTCCTGTTTCATCTGTCCTGTTTGTGGTGCTTTGTCCTGTTGTTGCGTTCAAAAAATGCAACTCCCAAAGGGAGTTGCAACCGCAATTCTATTGGTTCGTGTCCATCCCCTGGCAGAACATAAGGTGAAATAACCAGTTCTTGAACCGTACCTCTTCTTAGGAATCTGGGCAGTGTCTTCAGGTTGGAGGACGTCAAGGAGTTGGAGGAGAACCAAAGCCCAGGTGACTCCACTTCTCAGAAAGAAACCATCAGTGCTGTCACTTCCCCCGACACTCAGGAAAGAATTTGTAACGCATAAAGGCATATTATTCAGCTAAAGCTGTTAGGAGCTGGATTCTGTTCCAGTTGTGGCAACTTAGGAATGCTTCACCCCCCGATTGAACTGAACAGTTACAAAGATCCCAGAGAAAATTATGGACATATTTCTAGGGAATGTACAAGGCTAAAAGAGACCTCCAATCAAAATTTTGCTGGAGAGATTCTGCCTGCAATAAAATCTAAAAGCTCCTCACGGCATGGAGAAAGCTTTAGACACGCGACGAGAGATACTGATATGAGAGCTTCAGAGCCATGCAGCTTATCCAGACAGGCTCAGAAAGTGTAAGTGTTAATAATACCGATGAACATCTCAGTGTCACATGATATAGTGACCTCTTCCATCTACCTTATGATATAATTGGTAAATCGCTTATAATATCTCTGGAGGGCGAATGTCCTGATCGTTTTCAGGCTGGAGAATGACATTGTGCAGTTTTTCAAAAACCTCCCAAAAAAGGCTGGCTACCTCTGCTCAAAATCCTGGTTATGGGCTTGGAGTTGATTGATGAAGCAATTTACTTTGGTTCTAATTTCTCGGTCCTGCTCTTCAACAGAAACAGAGGTGAAGTGAGAAAGCCGTGTGATTTTGAGTTACTTATGCCTTTTCATGTATTTTACATTTTTAAAAGTCAACCATCCTGGAGGTGCTGGATTAAAATACTTCTCCCACCTCAGCTGGCCCCACCAAATGCAGGAGGCATCACAGGGATGTATTACACCCAATGCCATCCCATGATTTGTCTGGGCTTCGCAGACGCACGTCACGCAGAGCCAGCAAAGCCTTTCATCTTACTTTTATTATTTTTTTTTGAGCCGGGAGGAAAACCGAAATTCTGTAACAAAGATAAATGTGCAGCCAGCCTTGAGACGAGCAGCGCTGGGGGGGCAGGAGGTGGTGGAGAGAGAACCTCATTCCAGGTTGGGGGTGTAAATCTTGCAAAGCTTTCTTTTTGTTAATAAGTATAAATCAGGCATTAAAACAAAGGGGACAAGTGCTCCCCAACGAGAGAAACACAGTGCAAACATTTTCGTTAATATTATTATTCCAGTTTTTGCTTGGATTGTTTGGATGTACATTTATGTCTGGGAGAACTTTTACTCTTTTATAACACATTTGTACAAGCCTGGTCAAAAAGCATGACTTCAGTCTCCTTTCTGATAGTAATTCTGTTTCACAAATTAATTCTCAAGCCTAGTTCTGTAATCACCGCCCTCCACAGCCATAAACGAAGAGGATTATATGGCCCTGTGTTGACCAATTTATCAGGCTCTTCCTCCTGGTTATGTGAACATACAGACTGAATGTCTTCACTGAGAGTAATAATGTGCCAACAGAAAGATGTAATCAAGCTGAAAACCTTCTATTGGTGCAGTTGTCAGATTTTTCATTGTTTTCTACCAGTTTGCACTGAATTCCTGTGTATATGAGCAACTATGGAAACCCCAGGCAATGAAAAGCTTAAAATCCTTCGCAAACAATCATGGTATAGACAGGGGGAGTCAATATTTCACTTAAAAGCAACCACTCCATGCAAATAAATAGCCCCTAAAAGACACATTTAACCTGATATCAGCATCTTCCCTCATATTCACTTGTACACTTTGTGAATAGTTAGACTAAAAGAATATCAAAGCACGCAGGTGGATGTTTGGGCACATTTAGGTCAGTGGCACCTGCTAACGTGCTTCTCTGACCTGAACTCAGAACTTCTCACCTGACGAGTACGGTCAAGAGGACTCTCTTCAGTTCCGACCTGCTATTGCAAAAATGTTTTCTGAGCAAAAACTGCTAAAATTGTACATTTCTAAAAATCCCAGTCTAGCTAACCCTAGTGTTGAGCGTTGGACTTTACCGCTTATTCTAGCTGGCTTTGATTACCCCATACTGGATTCTGCTGAAAACGTCTGGTGGAGTAATGCATAGCGTGTGGTTGTGTGACTTCCAACACAGCATTGTTAATCAATGACAAGTGTAAGACTTGGGTAGAGTGTTACATTGATCCCAGATTTGGACAGGGAAAAATAGACGGAGATCCCAAAGCCTACTTGTTAGCTGTAAGGACCCTGAGATATCAGATATTCCAATGGAATTCACAGCAGAGTTCTCCAGATGAACTTTCTAATACAGCTTGAGCTTTGGGCCTCGCCCAGTCAGAGATGGTCCATCTTGGAGGAATTTTTCCCAGATATATTTTCATTAGATAAATCCTCATCCACCTTAAGGTCCCAGATTGATAAGCTGTTTGACTTGGATGTGTCATTGCCTGTTCTGCCTACTCTGTTAAAAGGGATTCAACACATCCATCGATCTCACTCAGGATTTCAAACAAAGTTAAGGTACATTGAGGCCTTTCCCCACTAGTTATAATGACTTTAGAATTCAGCCTTCTGACTTTATTTCACATGGGAATACAATTCATCATGGGGCATGAGCTTTCTTTTAATGCCTGGTGGTAAAAAGTGTACGCCATGGTTAAATCCTTTCCTCCACTGTTCTCTCACCCTCTCTCTGCACATAATGAGCTGCTAATGTCTTTCCTCAGCCTCGCTTTGGTTAGCGAGCATTCCTGCTTGTTAGCTTGACAGTGCGACAGGGCGCTGCGAGCCTTCTCCACCCTGATTCGCCTAGCTACACAATCCTCCCTGATAACCGTGGAGGAGAAGTGAGTGGCATCCCGGTTCCGACTCACTGCATTAACACCAGCGCACAGCCAGATCAATATGCTGCACTCTCTCTCGCTGATAGGTTATTAGTTCTTCGCGGCTAACAAGCCTTACTGCTCAGTTCCACTGCGCCGTGCACCTTGCCAGCGGCTTGTCCGCACTGCTGGTCTTGTAGCTAGCAATGCTCCTTGAAAACTCTCCGCTAAGTTACTAACTGTTGCCAGGCTAATAAGTGATGTGAACCTGGCCACCCTGCCTCGATGCTGTCAGGATAATAAAGAGTAGAACATTTATAGCACCAGCTAGGCTTTCCAAACCCCATTTTGACTGCGTTGCTTAAGAGCCACTAATGAGACGTAGTGCTCGGGCCCCCGGGGGACGAGATGGGAGACTAGGAGTCAAATTCTCTGAAGATGCTTCTGAAAAATGTAGCACGGCTACTTTTGTATTGGACATGTTCAATATTTTAGCTGTGCCGTTAGTTGCACTGCAGGATCAGAGTGTTGAAAATGTGTGCTTTGAAAATGTTAGGTTTAAATCCCGCTAGTTAACGTGCTCAGCTGGTTTGCTCTGCATTGGATTTATCACATTACCATAGCTGAAATGATTTTTAAGACTTCATACTGTATCTTCCTCTCCTTGACTCTGGCTAAATCAGAAAGCTTGATAATTGTACAGGGCCTCCAGCTGTCTTAATTACTCTGAATATTAATGAATTTCAATTCACTCAAGGCTGTTATCTTGAGATCATTACCACCTTTTTTTCTGTACATTGACTTCAGTTTCCATTCAAGGAGAAGGCATCTTTAAACTGCAATTAATTACCTATTTCTTGATTAAACAAATCTCTTTGGTTTCTGTGGCTGGACTTTTTTTTAAGAGCATGAGAAACTGCAGCAGTGTAATCTTTAAAAATTAGCAATTTTAGCTACTCAGATGTGCATCATTATGTGATGGGAACGAAGGACAATGCTCATGAATCCATTGACATGTCAAAGACAAAATGTGATTCTCTAATTTCCTACTTAATGATGTGTTGATATGTTTTTCCACTGGCTTTTTAATAGTTTAACATTTTTGGTACATGTGCATGCATGGCTGTTCTCAATACAAAAATTAGGCACAGGAGAACTCTACATGTGATGTGCCTTCACTCTTAGGATCTCAGGTGAAATCTGAGGACCACTAAACTCGTATGGATTGAACACATAAATAGATTCCGTGGTGCCACTCTCATTCATACTGATCTCCTTTGAATACAGTTCTATGATCTACATGTAAAACAACATTTATTTAACAACGTCAAATGTGTCACCTTATGGTTTCAACAGGTCACCTTCCTAGGCCTTTTTCTCGACGTTCCACTGGTGGTGGTAGTGGTAGTAGGGTGGGACGATGGCCTGAGTGGTGATTCATCATTCCAGTGTAAAGGGTCTGGATAAGCACATGGACATGTCACGTAGCTCTGAAGAATACCACAGGTGGCGCTGAGTGGATTATGTTTTTTTTGGCATCCCCCGGTAGTGGACAGTTTGTCTTTGCATTCCCGCAATAGACGTCCTTAGCATAGCCTTACTGTAAGAGACTGACTCATAATGTGGTGAACTTGCATGCTGAAGCAAACCAAAGATTGGAAACCTCTGGGACTCCAGAACCCTGCATGAGGACTCAGTGGGACGAGGGACAGGTCTAGAAAGAATGTAGCCTTTGCTGACGGTGCAGACTGCATGGCCTCCAAGCATCATACTCTGAGGAGAGAGTTTTCACAGGAGAAAAACCTCAACTAAACACCACAGATATAGCTTTTGTATCCTGGAGCTGTTGCGTTTGGTTTTTTGACGGCAAGATTCAAGGCTTTTTTAGTCCCTTGTAATGCACTCACAGATTCAGAGCACATCTTTGAAGTGAAAATTAAAAATCTAGAATAAATAACATTGTAAAATGGGTTTTGAAGGACCCAGCATGAGTGAAAGTATGGGAGACTTAACTGCCCTACCAACTTCTTGTTAGTTGAATAAATCTGGTAACAGGGTCAGACATATTCAGGAAGGTGATTTCTGTAAAATTAGTCCAAAAAGGGTGTCTTTAAGATGAATAAAACTCTTATATTCATACCTACTAATCCAGTTCAAGGTTATGGTGAAGCGAGTCTGTAACAGAACACAGTCACACACACCAAGGTGGAGGAAAACCTCAAATATCACAAGGTGAAGATTCAAACTGCAGGTACAGTAGTGCCAGACCACTGTGCTACTCCTGAAGTTACTGCATCATCCAGAAATGGCCACACATTCATTTTGAAAGTCTCTCCAGAGCAGAATCAAATCTGCTGAAAGAGGTCTACTAACTACATAGCCTATAAACTAACGAAGTAGTCATGGATTATATGTGAATAATGGACCTCAGGAGGGACAGTTTTAAAGTAAACACGCTTGTTACAGTATGTAAACAAAGCTCACTATTTCCAAAGGCAATGCTTCACTTTTCTTTGGCAGCAGGAGTGCAAATTGAAATCACAGCAGTCAACAGAGGAGATATGCAGGTTAGTGAGCCAATCAAAATAGAAACATGACATAAAACCAAACATAAATCGGCTTTATCAGTTTCAGAAAATTAATCAAATTGAAAATTGTTTCAAAAATATTCAGTTTCAAATATGCTTTTCTTATATCTCCAGATATCAAGCATATGTTGACTGGCATTATCAGACTTCTTTGCCTAAAGAATTGATTTTTTTTGGTGTGTTCATTCCTGCATTGATTTCGAATCACAGAAAAAGCACCAATATTCCAGGTAGTGCATTTTTGGAAAATGAAAGGTAGTGGTACGCTAACATTAAGTGGCTTTCTCACCACAACAAGCAGTAACAAATCGCTCTATTCTTACAGCTTTGATAAAACACTTACAAAGGTTTTTTTTGCTGTAGTCACAGTCACGTCAGACACCTCTGTGGTATCTACACTGGTTTGCGTCTTTTCTCCACAGGAAGCCCATTTCATGAAAAGCAATGTGCTGTTTTATCTATTTTCAAAACTGCAAAAAAACTTAATATTGCTAACTTCAAAGTGAATGCTCTTTTATCAATGCAATCCGTGCACCGAAGCGACTGTCGAGGAATAACATTTAGGTAACTCAGAACACATAAATATGCATGTTAAGATGATGTGGTATCCTCTATCTTTAAATGCTACTGATATTAAAAATATCAGCATTTTAAGTTATTTATATCAATCCTAGGAATAACCACCAATAAACTGAAGCTCTGCCACCTTTAAAAAAATGTCCAAAGTAAAAAAAAATATGCTATTACTATTTTAAATGACTTGGTTAAGGTCACGGGGGCCTGGAACACAGGAGTACACCTTGGACAGGATGCCAGTCCATGGCAAAGTTTCAAACGAGGGATAAAACTTTAAAATAATTGCTAGAAAGATATTAGGCCGGGTCACCCTTAGTTAAAACAATACCTGTCTCTTTAGAACGTGGCATCTTCTGTGAACAATTTCTGAGAATTTGTGTACAACATAAACATTTTTTTCTACCAATGAAATAATGCGGTGCTGAGATTCTTTCTTCACAAAAATAGTAAATATTCAAAGGAGTGCAATTGTTTTTTTTAAGGAACGTCTCTGTGTTGTCAGACAGCCTATAGCAGACGAGTGCTTCATGATTGACGGAGGTCTAGGTCTTAGCCAAGAGATATTTTATGCTGTCCTCTCTCAGACATTCACAAAGTCCGAAGGAAATGCCAACTCCTTTCTGGGAGCTTCATGGCATGGTTCAGCTTTCTTTTTCAGTGCTCTGCTGTATTTTTCATGTCATGAAGCAAAAAGGAGCTACACATTCACTTCAAAATGCTGGAGTGGCTGTCCTTGCTTCGCTTGTTGACATTTCAAAAACTGAATGAGGGGCTTACATATAGTTCTTAATTACTGCACTGCCTGTTACTGCCATTTGGAAAACCATGCACGTTTTTTTTTCTTCTTCAGGGGTGGCGAGGTGGGTTGGCCTGGATCTTTTACCGTGTATAATCTGGCCGTGGCTTTAATTGTCCACAGAAGAAGCAACTGTCTGTTGCTGGTGATCTTTCATGGAACAGACTGGGTTGGTCTCACAGCATCTGAAACCTTTGAGATGTGATGAAAATCTACATCATTTCCGTGTTTGTCGTTCTCAGATTTGAATGTTTTAGCCCAACAGTCTCCACAGAACTGAAAAGTCAGCCTTCCTGCCCTGTTTCAAAAGTACTATGTGATTACTGAAGATGTTATGAGCTGCCCATTTTTCCACTGAACTTAATTCAGCTGAGAGCTCCTCAGGTAAATGTTCCCTGACATGCTGTATGATTCACCTGACAGAGAAGGTAGGGTGCATGGACCTCATCTCAGTTCTAGAAAACTTTTCCCCACATCACATGGGAAAAAAAAAACATTCTAAATTCTAGCATCTCTCTGGATAGGTACCCCAGCTCTGCTTATATCAGAGACATTGCAATGTAGTCTGTTGCATGCCTCCCACAAACACTGTTTGGTTCATGAGCAAGTGTCATACTTTTTTTAACAGTTAAAAAAAGCTTAAATTTGTTAACAGTTGTTTGTTTTTGTTTGCCTAGTGTTCATTGTGTTGCTGTCTTCTTCCCCCAAATTGATTTTTCCTTTCTAGGCTGAAAATACAGAGGACTGAGGTTTCCATGTGTGATCTGGTTTCAAAGCTCATTCATAGGACTTCCTGCTCTGTTTTCTTCTGTTCCATGTTTTTTATGCTCCTCAGTGAAACATTTGAATATAATGGATTCACTATCTGAGCCAGTAGGAGAAAAAAAAGACTTTTTGTTAGAGGAGAATTTAAATTATGCCTGCTGAAATACAATAATGAGACCTACTGTTGAGATTGTTTAACTATAATATGAAAACATTAGAATTATGTTGCACTTACAATCATCTAGCTCAGTCAGTAAAAATGCCGTCTCATTCTGCCCATATTTGCCACCTTGGGTTGCCAGAGAGAGCCCCACCCACAAAGAATTTCATGTAAATTTCCAGTCTTGCGAAAGCTGTCTCGAGGATTCTTTATTTTGGTCTTTTGTCATTCTGGCCTAGTACCCATTTTTTCATGCAATTAAAATCCTGCCCCAAGAACACAATCATCTGGCAGAAATCCCACTGGAGTGTTTTCAAAATCAACTCTTCCATGCATGCGGTTTCACAAAAATAATTTATGCTGTCTAATTATCCCTCATTTATTGTGCTTAACCTAAAAATAATAAAAGCTTGACAAGGCTTTATGTGAACGTATAACTTCATTTTCAGGGCTCTGTTGAAGTTCTACACCACACGGATTCACAATGTATGTGACGTTTTCTCTGTGTGGCAGAATACACACACGCAAGTGGATACATCCATTTCTTGTCATTAATAGAGAATCTATTACTGATCCTTCTCTAATGGTTTCCTCATTCAAATTTGTGTTTAGTCCACGAATGACTTGTTCCCCCTTCAGTAGTGGGTGTCCTTAATGGCTTTGCCTCATTATCTGGCTGGTAAAAGTAAATCTGAAGAGTATCAGTCGCTTTGGGTGGTGAATGAAGGCTGTAATACTCTGTCTGTGATATTCTGTGTAACTTGGCTCAGTCACACACATTAACCACTCTGTCCACTGTCTTTCCACCTCCTTCTGCTGTCCTGGGAAATCTGGCCAACAACACTTACATATTTCTAGCAAAAACAAAAATGAGAATGCAGTTATTATCTCTCATGATGTCTCCCAGGGCTTTCAAGGAGTGGGAGAGGTTTTAATTCTTTGCTGAACATGAGCATCATCTCAAGGATTGCCCCTTTAAAAGTATGTCATACCTCTGATAATTTCCTCCTGCAGACAAGAATCAGAATCAGAATCAGAATATCTTTATTGTCATTGTAATGAGTACAACAAAATTAAGTGCAGTCCCTGTGTCAGAGAGAT
>JAACJT020000002.1:16339792-16351023 GCA_009936485.2 Gymnarchus niloticus | reverse complement strand
TCGTTGTGCTGCTTGTTACTACTCCCGCCCCCCCACCCCACCCCGCCCCCCCCCCCCCCCCCCCCCTCCGCCCACCCGTTCCTCCTTTGGACCCCCCCCTCCCCCCCCACCTCCCCCCCGCTCGCCATTTTAATGACTCCGTTTGCTCCAAACAGCTACCTCTAAGCTGGACATCACTCCGACGACAGAAGCGGAACTGCCGTTCAAACTCTGGGCGACGGTTACCCCCTTCTACTCTTCACATGTCAGGGAGGATTTCCTGTTGCGTATCCTGTTTCACAGTCATTTTTCAGATACATATCAAAAACTGGTGTTAATATCTGAAGAGAAATATTGAGAAAAATCAAACATATCCCTGCAGGAATGTCTCCTCACCAGAATAATAACTGGCATCATCCAGCGTGATGCATTCACTGGGGAAAGGCGTCTGCCCCGTAAATTCAGACGGGACAGTGAATGGTATGGCTCCTAATATACAATCCCTCAGCATTCCTAATATGATAACCAGACAGGAGGGCTACACATGATTTAAATGGGGAAACTCACAAATAATAGCTAAATAATGTTGTATATCTTCTGAGAGCTGAAGCAGATACAACCATTTTGGTCTTTACGGTAGAGGACGTTTCTGGGATGTTTATGTCTGTGGAAAATGGCTTCAGTGATGCACTTTTCCAAAGGGATTGTATACTTTGAATTGTGTTACTCGGAGTCTGCATGGTACGTGTCGTCCCTAAACTCTTGGTGAGTAGCAAAGCCTTCAACCTATCTTGTGAGAGCAGTTATACATGCCACATGAACATATAACTTTTGTTGTAATGTCCAAAAAGGATGCAGTTATTACTGTTTACACAAAGTAAATCAACCCTGAAGAAAAATGTAAGAAAACTGAATTTGGGTTACATTAAAATCATTTTCTGACACTGATTGGTGGTCAGTTTTGATTTTTTTTACCAGAAGCTACTTTCGGGTCTGTGTTCTCTGGATTTAGCACAGTTTTTTAAATTACGTCACAAAACATTCTCATTCCAAGCCTTGCCCAGCAATTTGCATGAAAAGTATAGATCAGGACCTATGATCAAACTTGTGTTGCTTTGAAGCTCAGGGGGTCACGCGGTTGGATCTATGAAAAACAAGGTATAAGATATCAGCGAACCCGACGACAGAAAGTGGGCCAAGTGTGGTTGGTAGGATGTTATCTTCCCAGCACCTCAGAGGTCATAAACTTAAGTAAGATTCTTCATTTAGGCACTTAGGGAGTGCAGGGAGGACTTCTCTTCAGCCCATTCAAGATTTATCATACGTTAATGACCTGCTGTCTGGTGGATGTGCAGACCAGGCATGACTGATTAAGAGATAACGGCATGTGTGTGTGGAGGGGGTCATTGAGTATGTTTGCCAGTACTCATCATTATCATTCCGCAGAGGAGCCCCCCTCCCCAAAGTACCTGGCAAGTAGACATCTTAGCATCTCCTGCTTTTTAAATAATGACACAATCTCTATTACAGCAATTCTCCACGCTGTCATTTCCCCCGACCATTGTCTCCGAAATGGAGAAGGGGGATGAGAAGCCCCTCCCTCCTTAATCACTTCCTCTAGATTACCAACGGACATGTTCAGCATGTTCAATGTAAAACTGTTTCATAGGGCCTGATGGTCCATGTCCGGCCTGACCCCCATGTCAAGCCTCACCATGGCAACCCTGGCAGGGGCAGAAGTGGGGGTCCTCTGCAGATCCCCAGGGGCATCCCATCTGCCGTCGATTGACTGTGAATCCGCGTCAGTTCTTGGCATTTGCTGTGTAAAATAAAGTTCATAAAATGATGAAGATTTTTGGAAAGCTGTCAGAGAATAGTCAGCCAGCTCTGATGGCTGTCTGTGGTCCCTTTTACTGAAAACGTGGTCACTGCAGAGGAAGGCACAAAACCTAAGACTGGCCCTGCATTCGCTCACCGGATGGTTGTTACTCACCTGCACATACATACAACTAAAATCAAGTGTTTAAAGCACTCTTCTGAAAGTTAAAAGTGTACTTTTTATCATCTCCAGTCACTGAAATTAGATATTTTCTGTTGATTCGGTTACTTGCCCCAAACTCTGGGATAGTATCAGGTGACACCATTTTGCTTTTTGTTCTTCAGCTCCACATAACCTACCCTGTGACTCTTTGCTGGAAAGCCTTCTGGTGCCGGCGGGTCTGCATGCTCCATTTTTAAGTGGATCTGTTTTCTGTTATTGCCTTCCAAGTGTGACCCGCAAAGTGGATGTGTCAGCGGGAACTCCGCAGGTGCGATAATCTGAAACTACGAAAGCCCAAGGCGATATTCGTCTGTATAATCACTCATTTCAGAAACGCAAGTTAGCATTTGAATCTGTTGAATCTGTGCTGCCTGGCTGCTAAAAACGGAAAAGTTCTTGGCTGAAATAGTATCTTCCTGGTAATGGAATTGATCTGCATTCTGACCGGAAAGCCACCAGCTCCAATGACAGCACGTCATTTGGATAACTTATTAGAATTCTGATCACCTTAGCAGGTTAAGAACCCTGTTTAAAACCCTATAACTAGACCTAAAATTCACCCCAGCCTAACTAAGGAAGCTATGTTTAACCATTCATGAGTTTACATATGTATGCTGTATGTATGTGTAATGCACACTGAACTGTTAGGAACTTGGCATCCTGTCTCTGTGGGATTCTATAATTAGTCCATAATTAACCTCTGGCAACCAAACTGCAGTCTAAAATTATGAACAGTTATTCAGCCTTGCTTAAATGAATTAGTTTATATGCAAATTGCTTCTGATCGCAGTACACAGCAAAGGCCACTTTCCTTGGTTTATTGTTTTTATACTCTGGCCATTTTAAGGTGGGGAGGGCAAATCTCGTCATTTATGGGAAAGGAAAAAAGGTATCAGAAGCACTGGCTGATAGAACTGGCAGTGGGTCTGAGACCTGCATGCCCTCAAAAGGAGAGAAAATCAGACAGGCTGCGGGGGTGGGGTGGGGGGGGGGCAATCAGAGCAATCAGATCAATCATGTTACTGAGGTTGGCACCCTGCCCCTCCTGCGACAGGGCAGAAAAGAGGGGTTATGGCATGAGGGGGGCGGGGGAATGCTCACCACTGGTTCACATGCAATGGAAGCGCTTGGGGGATTGGGGGGGGGGAGGTTGAGGGCCGAGACCCCATTTGATCGAACAGTATGCACAGGAGGGTCAGAATTAAGGTGATATGTCTGGTCATAAAATGACAGGGCCATCTGAATAGCATACAGTACAGAATCTCCTGGCATACCTGTGCTGGGGAAAGGGTGTAGAAAACAAGCTCTAAGCTTAGCCTGGGAGCCAAAACAGAGGCCTGGTCTGTTTACAAACCAAAAGAGAGGGAAACTCAATTCATGCATGTTTAACTTCCGATCTTGGCGTCTTCGACATTGACAATGTTTCTGTTGTTCTATTTACCATTGTACTCCCACAGTGGGTCAGATATTTTTATTTTCAATGTTTGTAAAATCGTTTTGTTTTCCTCCCCTTATCCCTGTTAGCCAGTTAGCTGGCTAAGAGCCCGGTACTAAATGCATCTCTCAAACTTTATCTGCTAACGTACTGCAGGTACCAGAGCTCCATCCATCAAGGTCACAAAGTGACGTGACACACCTTACATCCTTGGGTTCTGCACCGTTGGCTTGAAAAATGACACTGCACATGCCAAGACTACGAGGCAGGGTGTCAACGGGACCACTTTTAGCCCTAATTCAGCCGCGTTTTATGGTTGCGAGGGCTAAGCCACTTGAGAGCGTCAAATTTGTCGACGGCTATCTGAGTAATGAGCCACACTCGGCGGAACTGTTACGGTCAAAAGCAAGGAGCTGTCGGTAAATATCTCAAGGAGATTGTTGGCTTTTAGCAAGCTGCCATGTGGTGTGCGTATAACTGGCTCAAAGCTACAGCTGTGATGTTAGTGGTTGTTTCACCCTGAAACCTTAACTCTTACAGGCAGCAAATTTTGTCAGGCATCTCCGCACTGTTAGCACATCTTGAGAAAAAGCTAAAACAAAAAACACCTCGCGACATCGCAGTACTACCAAGGACTTTGAATATCTTCAAATGAAAGCTGCAGTTATGTTGTCCTGATATGAAAATGATAGAAATCATGTAGCTAAACAGCAAACAAGATTTTATTATCTATAAATGAAATGTTAAAGTAAATTATCCTTTACTCTGAGCTCTTCCCTGTGATTTACTGTCAATGGAAATTACTCATCTCTGTTGTTATCTTACTTGCCCTTTCATGCAACAATTTTTGTTTGTTTTTGAATATCACACCCTTAGAAAATGCTTCTTTAAACTCGATTGTCAATCGCAAAACAAAAGCCATGAAGCAATATATAGTACAGACTTTTTTGTGGTGTATGAAACTAACTGACGCTTTGTTTTAGAGCTGCATATTCTATTTAGGTTGCAGCCATCAAAGTAATGACCTATAAGCAAATCAATGTGCTATGTAAAACTAAAATGAGTTTGCAAGAATCTCAACCATCTGAAAACAAGTCCTGATTTTCCTAGGGTTGTATGTTGTCTGGGAAAAAAGACGGCCGTGCAGGATATGCACGTCAGGTGTCGGTTCACTCTGATTTTGACCTGTAGCATTTATCAGATGTCGGTCTCTTGAACAGGTGGTGCTGTGGGTGACAGGAGCTGGCAACAAACTTAACGGGCTTCCTCTCCCTAGAGCCACGTGACCTTCTGCGGCAAAGGCAGGCTGGATCCAATGACCTTCTCCGGCAGATTCGATAACGTGTTGCAGTTTGCCCTTGGAGTGTGGGGTTGCAATTCTAAACCAGACAGTGATGGAGAAGCCTATGATGCTTTCAGCGATGGCTTGATAGAATTATACCAGAATGGCTCCAGTGATGAGTGAGTGTTTTTTTTTTTCCAGCTGACAGATGAGATGTATTTTCTGATTTGCTTTCTTCATCGTGCTGGGGATGTCTTCATTCCAGCTGAGCATTTCTCTCTTCCCAAGACCTGGAATCTTAAAACATTTTATTTAACCCGATTTAAGAGACCAGGTGACTCTGGTATTTATGTCTGAGGCAAATGTGTTTTGAGGAGTCAATTGTCATTTTCAGATGCACCTAATATTAGCATTCTGGCGGGCGGTTCTCTAAAGGAGCAGTCATTATTAGGCCGAGGGTCAATTATGGGAAACAGCGACAGCAGGTACACCATGCCTCTGGATTCAGACATATTGATCGAAATAAGGACTTTATTAAGCGAAATATATGTGGGAAAAAGCAAAATAGCGGCCAAAGTAAAGTTCCACCATTTTATTAAGGGAAATTACATTGTCTAGCTGAGCGGCCGACGTGTCACCTAGGCTGCTTGGTAATATTATGTGCCCCTGTTTATACTTCCTCGGTGCTTCCAGCCCAGCTGGTTATGTTCCATTTGTTGATTAAGTTTAATCAATAACTGGCTGGGCATCGTTAGTTTGGAGCCTGTCCTACAACAAATGTATTGGATAGAGGCATACATCCACATGTAACGTGAACTTCACAGCTCTCTATCCACCATGTACGCTACATTTGTCCAGTCAGAGGCCAGTGGGACACAAATCGGCTTACGGGGGCCCTTATCACGTTCAAGCCATTCTCCACGCCTGTGGGATTTCTCTGTTTCTCTTTTAGTTGACCTCTTGAAGTTCCTCACAGGCTCGTGCGCAGCCGGGGGATTCGGGACCATCAAATGAGGATGATTCGCCAGCAGAAGCATAATTCTTTTGCTCCGCGGCTCAGGTGGCTGATGACACCGGCACCCGTGATGTATCACCGATGGCACGGCACAGCGGCGCAGGGGCAACATAAAAGCCATTTCCGAGGGGCTAAATAGCAGAGCCGCTGCTGCAGGCTTGTGGGCCTGAAGGCGCAAAGTCTTTCTCGCTAACTCTTGCGGCGGAGGATAACGGCTGAAACGCCCATAAACAAATTTGTGCCGGAATAAAATTCAGCCACTGGTCTGTGTTCAAAACACGCCACCACCACAGATGGAAAGATTAGCAATGTGACCTTCATTACCCAGGCTACTGTCCACTAGAGCCCTGCCAGGTACAGGTGAGCTTTCACTCCATTAAAGAAAATGCTTACTCATATTTTAATTGTTATTACTACAGCATGCAGCATGCGTTGAATAAATCGTAATCAAATTGAGTAGCTATTTAAAGCAAGAAAGTGATTTGTCCTTATTTGGTTGTTTTGAACATGGGAAATAAAGTGCAGCCCAGGAAGGGGAAGAGTCTCGTACGCTTCACTGAAGCTGAACCATCAGTAGACATGTTCAACTCATAAATAACAGTCAGACTTCTGGATGAGCCCATTTGTTCTTCTGTCGACTAACTGACATAAACATCTGTACCTTAGTAAAGTTTTGGGAACAATCTGGAGCCATAAAGTGTAAAAATAGACTAAAGATTTTATGTCCACTCGCCTCACGTCTTTGTTAGCAAACTGGAAGTACCTTTAGTGGTACTTGAACAAATGTGAATGAGGCGTACTTGGAAGAGAAGTGGTCTTCCTTTTTTCCCGACTGGCTGCTTTCTCAGACCCGCCCCCCATCGTAATTATTTTTTTTCTCAACTTCAGGGATGCTTTCACCCACTGTGCATTAACCCTTTGCATGGCTGAGTGTTCAGAGAATCATTTCATTTTTGCACTCTGCTTAAGGGTATATATAAATCCCGCTTCCTTTGTGTCTCTGACAACCCCACTCTACCATGGCCGCGACAGGTGAAAGCATTATGGGATGGGGTCCTCAACACAAAAATCTGTGTTAGGTTACTGCTGTAGCTGCTGACAGGGCCGTAAACAGTGTGACATGACCATACTGACGATTGAGAAGTATTTCAGGCTTATCGTCTTTTATTACTGCACTGCCGTGTGAAAATCCATCATGCTACACATAACCCTGAGACATCTGCTCTGATGTTAAATGAAATTTACTACATTTCCAAGCCATATCTCCCTTTAATCTATACGGAAGAAGTTTTTATATGCATGGTATATAAAACTTCCTTCTTAGGCGGCAGAGTTTGGAAAACCCGATTGCCGTTAATGTTATTTATAAGCACAATTAGGCCTCCGTGCCTCAGACAGCGGCAGGAGAGAAACACACGCTGGCTCTTAGTTGGCTGCATCACAAACGGGCTTTCTGTGGGAAATCGCCGCAGGAGAGTTTCACACTCTGCAGATGCATGCTTTTCACGTTGCCGACCTGCTCTTCTCGGCTTGCAGAAGTCGGTACTGACCAACGGCAATGGTGTGAATTTCATTCCCACCTTGTTTCCATAAGCACAAATGTACAGCTAGCGGTTTGCAGACTAGTACAAGTTCTAAACCCTAGCAAGCTAACAGCATAGAGAGAGATTTTTCAGGGTGCCTCAGTCCTGTGCTGTCAGATTGTGCTGTTTTAATGTTTGAGGAACCGACTTTGATGAGGTCTTTGTTTGGAGTTGGTCTTAGTGGGCCTATTTAAACTGCATATTTCTGTGCGGCCGCCCCAAAGACATGCAGGATGGCTAACTGGTGTTCCTTAAAATGTACTTTAAAGTATGACTGCATGCACACTGCCATGGACCGGCCAGGATAAACTACATAACATGAACGCAGTCTTGCCGTAAAACTGATATATTTTGCTAGGTGTTTTCTGGGCTCAAAAACTCTTTTTATTGTGATATCAAGTACCTCTGAGTTTGCATGTTGCTTTGAATCATATTTGTTGGGATTCTGGATTCTGGATCTACCCTAAGCCTACTAATTCAACAACAAACAAATCTGAACCTGAATCTTCTGATATAACAAAATAGAAACACCAGCCTTTAGTAATACTTTATGTTTTTTTAAATCATTTTAAAATGTAAACTAGACACCAGTTTGACGGCTCCATATACAGAGGGATCTTGCCACATGTGAGGCATTTCCCGTTTGTCACCGAGGATACGGGTGAAGCTGTGAAAACACAACACCCAGCTGCCTTTTGCATCCATTTGACGGCTGGGAGAAAACATAAAGGAACGTGATGAAAAAATAAATACTCAACAAAGCCTTTGTTCCCACAGTTGAAACAGCAACATCCTCAGAGAAGACGCAGATACCTTTATGAACTGAGGATTTTCAATTAACATTTAGACCCAGGAAATCTGTGATGAATTTGTCTCGCCAGCGACAGTGAGTTTCAGATGTGTTTAATTTTACCTGCACACCTGCCTCGTTAACGCCAGTGAAATTGACGCACGTTTCCACGTAGCCTGCAGTTGCGCACCTTCGAATTAGAAAGTCAAGTCGATGGGTAGACAACGCCACGTCTTTGGTATTTGACGGGCTGCTGTAGGGCAGCTTAGCAAATGTGCCAGACAATAGAACACAGCAGTGCCATTAAGGAGGTCTCCTCTGACGTTCGCTCCGACTGACATTTGATTGTCTTATAAAAAGCTTTACTAAATTAAAATCAAAAGAACGAAAACGTTTGTAATATTACTGACTTTGCATAGACTTGATTGCAATCTCTTGCATTAAACTAGTCAGTTTGTCAGTTTTCTTTTTTGAAATTGCACTGTGCTTGGCTGGTTTTCCATGTTTAAGTCACAAGTCATATTTTTCATTTAATGAAAGACCTCATAATTCTGTTAAAGGAGTGTATGGAACTCCAGTGGTAAGTTCTTTTTTTAAATACTGTATGTTGTTGTTGTTGAGTTGCATTGAGTCACATGCAGTTCACAAGGTTAATGCTGCAGGTGTGCTCATCCTCCATGGCCACGCCCACCCCCAGAAGGTTCCACCCACACCTGCTGTCAATCTATCACTCTGGTATAGTTAATGCTTTGTCGCTCAGTCTTGCTTTCTTGGTTTCCTAATGGTGTTTTGTTTAGTGATCTGGATCGTTTCTGGTGGATGTCCTGCTTGGATCTACAGTCCCATCCTTTGTTGGCCCTATTCAGACCAGGCCTGCTGTCTGGTTTGCATTTCTCACAGTCAGGCACCCCAGTCCTGTCAGCACTGTGTACTTGGAGCCTGTCGAACAGGAAAGGTCTGACAGAAGACCTGGCATTGATTATGCCGGCAGCTTGAGGCGTGTCTGATTTCTACTGTCGCTGTTCCTTGTTTTAACTTTAATACATTCAAACAATTCTGTGCCAGGGCCGTGACAAATTGCATCATTTAAAGTTGTATTTTTTGACCTTTCTTAAGTCGTTATTTTTACTGGAGCTCAAGTACCTCAGTCAAAAAAGGTCCCACAAAAGGGTTTTTATACCAACTATATATGAAACTATACATCTCATAACAAGGGGTTTGTATCCTTTGGAATTTCATAACCTTTACAGTCATATTTGTTTAACTGCATGCCTTAGTACGCTTCCCCCAATAAATTTAGTACATAATGCTTGTTTCTTTTCTCTGTTCTATAAGAAAATTTAATTAGAAAAATGTCGATCATTACTCCAAATCTAAAATTTGATTTATTTGATGGATTCTGACTGATTTTAGAAAAACTCTAAACAAATCTTGCCCATTTCCATTCAAGGAAGATTCTCATATGTGCAAGCCATAAACGTCAAACAGGTGTGTGAATGTGTCTCAGACTTCATGTTGCTAAAATGGAACCTGTCATCCGGTATAAGGTCATCCATCCAAAATCACGTCCTTGGGCTGCTCCGTTAGGTTGGAGGAGCTGTGGTGTACTCTCCAGTGTCTGCAGGGAGGCCTGGGTTTGCTTAACTTATTCTCTTTGTTGCTTATGTTTGCAGTTTGCAGAAGGCCCTTGACTTGAACTTGTGTGTTAAAAAAAGCATCATATTAACCAACGGGAGTAGATCCAGATGATTGTGCCTCTTGCCCCTGGTTGCATAGACTCAGCCATCATTTGGAAGGGTCTGCTGTACATTCTGACCATTAGCCTGCAACTGTGACCTTCTCAGTGTATGAAAGCACCTGGAATACACCTGATGACCAGGTAATTAAAAATATCTGCAGTATTTAAGCTGCTGGGTGGGAAGGAGAGGCTACGGTCATTTTTTTTTTTTCCCCACATGTGGGGTGATTTGAGGATGAGGCTGGGTGCTTTCAGACCACTAGCAGTTTCGCTATGTAAACCACCCCCCCACCTGCCCTGTTCCTGGAGGGACTGATTGTGGGCCAATCTCCATTCAAGACCACTGGAATACTAAGCGTTACCGCCATTCCATGGTAAGGCCCTTGTCACCCCTGTGGCATCGTCAGCTTCCCCTGTTTACCTTCCACTGTTTACTAACCACCAAGCTCTCGTCATCCACGCTATGGTATGTTTTATTACGGACGGTATTGTGCTGCTTCTCTTCTAAAACTGATGAGAACTTAACTAGTTGCAATTTATCACATAAATTTCATAAAATGTAGCACTTTAACACGGTAACACCAACAGCCTCTCTGAAGGCCTTTACTCACAGAGACTGACGCTTACATTACAGTATTGAAAGAATGTGAGTGTAAGAGACATACATTATGTTTATTTCCTTTGATTCAGAAAATGTGGTGTTTTTGTGGCTCCCAAGTATTGAATACAGCTTAGCTCACTGAAGGTAACTATAAAGATATATTTTCCTTATTTTGCTCACTTGTCAGGCTTTCTAATCCCAGCTGCATCATGGGGTATGTTTCCACCTGCTACGGCTGCAAATCCAATACTAATAATTATGCGGCAACCTCTGTCTGGATAGGTCGAGGATATGCATAAAATTTGCATACCAGGGTGCTCACTGGTGGAACGACGTGACCCACCTGGGACTGGAACCCAGCAGATTCCAGGTCCTTTTTGCAGCACCTCACTAAGACATATGTCTTTTTGAGATAACTGCGGAGCATTAGGAGCAGTGGGAGAATTGATTACCCTCGTTCTCTCGGGACCCCTGCAAAGGTTGCCCTAGTTGCTCTCTCCACCGACAACAAATGAACATAAACTGAGCTGAACCTAACAGAAGCAAATAAGCAAATCCTTTCTGCAGCCAATAACCTACTTGGAATAAGACAAATTGTCTGCAGGCTTTCTGACATGGGACCTGAAAATAGCAGGCTATCTCTATTTCTATCACTATTACTTGCATCCGTTATTTTATTAATAATAATAATAATAATAATAATAATAATAATAATATTGTGGCACATATGGAAATATGGAATGTGGAGGGATGTTAAAATGCTTAAT
>JAACJT020000002.1:16249634-16339692 GCA_009936485.2 Gymnarchus niloticus | reverse complement strand
GCGGAGTCTCCTCCAGCCCGAGATCCTCCTTTTTTTGCGACCTGTTTTTTTTTTTTTTTTAATTTTTTTTTTTTTGTAATTTTCTCACCTGGCCCCTGGTCAAAATGAAGTGAGGTGGGGGGGGGATGGATATCGGAATCTTCTAGCGTCCAGTCTCCATCAGATGCGGGATGAGAAACTCCGGGATCCAGGGCTGGGGTGGCTGCTCAGGTCTGATCGCTCAGTAAGTATATCGCACTTAATGCTTGAGCTGCTGCTGCTGCATTAAGGGTCGGAGACGTGAGGATAAGCAATATAATACCGAGTATTCTACAGGAAAAATTAAACATGTTCTTAATTAGATACCAGCCAGAATGCGTCCGATGATTGCCTTGAATTGCCAATTGGATTTTTAAAAAATGATGGAGAAGCCGGCACGTTCTTGAGATTTTGCCACGTTTATTTTGACATTTTTTTTTTTTCATTTTTTGCTTTTTTTTCCCCATTTTTGTTACTGCATGTCCTCTTTAGAAGTCACCATTTTAAGGGTCTGACGACGTTCGCGCTGGAATTCTCGGCTACATCGCTGTAAAGATGCTGAACGGCGTTTTGTTGCTTGGCGTCTTAACGGTGACCAGCTTCCCCTCGAAGACCGAGAGCCGCAAAACTTCCAAAGACATTTGTAAGAACCGCTGCCCGTGTGAGGAGAGGGAGAACGTCTTGAACATCAACTGCGAAAGCAAGGGATTTACAACTGTCAGCCAGTTTCAACCACCGCAAAACAAGATATGCCAGCTGTTCTTAAACAAAAACTTTTTGACCAAGCTGCATGCGAACGATTTTATAAATTATGGCAACGTGACATCCCTTCATTTGGATAACAATGGGTTACAGGAGATTAAAATGGGGGCTTTTAATGGACTAAAAAATCTGAAGAGGCTTCACCTAAATAACAATAACCTGGAAATCATTAAAGAAGAAACATTTGCTGGCTTGGAAAGTCTGGAATATTTGCAAGCCGATTACAATTACATCAGTACCATTGAGGCTGGTGCATTCAGCAAGCTGAATAAGCTCAAAGTTCTGATCCTCAACGACAATCTATTGCTCTCCCTCCCGAACAATGTGTTCCGCTTTGTCCTGCTGACCCACCTGGACCTGAGGGGCAACCGGCTGAAGATGCTTCCTTTTGCTGGCGTGCTGGAGCACATCGGTGGCATCATGGAGATCAGGCTGGAAGAGAACCCATGGAACTGCACATGTGACCTGATCCCCCTCAAAGCCTGGCTGGATACCATATCTGTGTTTGTCGGGGACGTCATTTGCGAAACACCCTTTAGGCTGCATGGGAAAGATGTCACACAGCTGGTAAGGCAGGATCTATGCCCCCGGAAAAACACTGTTGAAGCCAATCACCGTGCCATGCAGCCCCCTTCCGATTCTCAGTACCAGGGTCTGCCTCCCACACTGCACCCAGGTGTGACCCCAACAAGAGCACCTAAAGCATCCCGTCCCCCCAGGATGAGAAACCGCCCCACGCCTAGGGTAACAGCATCTAATAAGGACAGACACGTATTTGGACCTATCATGGTGTATCAGACCAGATCACCTGTGCCGATTGCTTGCCCAGAGGTATGCATATGCACCTCGCAAAACCCAGACAGTGGACTCAACATCAACTGCCAGGAGAGGAAACTGCACAATGTAACAGACCTTCACCCCAAGCCCTCCTATCCAAAGAAACTGCACTTGACAGGTAATTATTTACAAACAATATACAGAAGCGATTTCACAGAATACGGTGCTCTGGAACTTCTTCACCTTGGGAACAACAGGATAGCAATTATTCAGGAAGGAGCCTTTGAAAACTTGACTAATTTAAGGAGACTCTATCTTAATGGCAATTATATCGAAAGCCTATCTCAGTCTTTATTTGCAGGTTTGCAAAGCCTGCAGTATTTATACTTGGAGTACAATGTTATTAAGACCATTTTGCCGCAGACGTTCAATTCCTTACACAATCTGCAACTGCTGTTCCTCAACAACAATTTATTGAGATCGCTCCCCGACAACGTCTTTGGCGGCACAATGCTGACGAGGCTGAACCTGCGGAACAACCACTTTTCCCATTTGCCCGTGCGGGGCGTTTTGGACCAGCTCTCTCCCTTCATCCAGATCGATCTGCAGGAAAACCCTTGGGATTGCACCTGCGACATTGTCGAGCTGAAGAACTGGATGGAGCTGTCCAGCACCAGCGTGGTGGTGAATGAAATCACGTGCGACTCGCCCTCCAAACACGCGGGACGCCTTCTCAGGTCCCTGCGCAACGACGCCATTTGCCCCGAGACCGAGGAGCCCACCGAGGCCACAGTGTCTACCGTCGCCACCAGCACCGAGCCGACCTCCTTCTCCGTCAGCACAGCTACAGACGATGTGTCGCAGGTGCAGGCAGAGGTGCCCCTGTCCGTGTTGATTCTCGGTCTGTTGGTCGTGTTCATTCTGTCCGTGTGCTTCGGGGCAGGCTTGTTCGTTTTCGTCCTCAAACGACGCAAAGGGGTCGAGAGCGTCCCTTCAAGCGTCAACAACTCGGACCTGAATTCCTTTCAGGTCCAGTATGGCTCCTACAGCGCGCAGACGAGCACCGAAAAAACCGACAGCCACGTGTACAACTACATCCCCCCTCCGGTTGGGCAGATGTGCCAGAACCCCATTTACATGCAGAAGGATGGTGACCAAGTGGCATACTACAGGAACCTGAAGGATTTGAGCTTCGGTCCCCTGGATGGTAAAAAAGATGGGCAGTCTCGAAGCCCGGCATATACCGTGAGCACAGTAGAGTTCATTGAGAAGCAACCCTATGGAACCCGAGAACCTGAACTCCTGTATCAGAACATTGCAGAAAGAGTTAAAGAGCTCCCCACTGCAGGGACTCTAAACTACAGCTTCTGCACCCTGCCCAAAAGACCCTTTGCGCCCCCCTATGAAACAATAAGGCGCCACAACCAGGACCGATTGAATAAGACTGTCCTGTACGGGACGCCAAGGAAATATTATGCTGAACAGTCAAAAAACGAACACCCTTTGGTCCCAGGAAAACTAAAGACAGAGCCGGACTACCTCGAAGTTCTGGAGAAACAGACTGCAATGAGCCAGTTGTAATATACTAACAGTCTTACACCGTTACTTCACCAAGTATCTCTGTGCGGCCTAGACATGACGAGGAGGACGCAAATGACGGCTTCTAGAAACATCGGTACACTGCTTTTCATGGGTGTTAATTTATTTTTAGTACTTGAAACATCCACACAGTAGCAGATATCGCAAGAAATTGTACAATACAGCTTTATGCTCTTTCTTTTTTGATCTTTTTGGTGAAGAGGGGCCGGCGTTCCCCGAACTTAGACCGAACTGAATGGTTATAAATGACATTTCTGTACATAACATGTCAGACAGTCCCCAAAATTCCAGAAGTGCCTTTGCACTCGAAGTATTTTATCGTTGCTCTCTGCCATAAGCCGATTTTTTTATGTGATGTACTTTAAAGAATCTCTATGTAAAAAGGAATTATATGTCATTGCATTAAATGAGAATCAAAAGGTACGCTTTATTTATGGGTAGAAAGTAATGTTTTATATTTGAGTGTCAATAAAGTGGAATACATATCATTGTTATGGATACCAAGCTTCAATACTAGCTTCAATGTTCGCTGAAGCATTTTTTTTATATCGTATTTTCAAACTGATAGAATTTAACGGCTTTAAAGAGCATCGAGTCCCGTTCTGAAGGTACGTCTCTGTGTGTGCATGTGTGTGCCTGTGTGTACACCCTACTTTTCAAATGCCCCTGCCACATCTGCCATTCTGCAGCTGCATTGAACTGCCGGAGCTTTTTATTTTTGATTTTATTTTGTTAAATCGCCTCGTAACTTCAGTCTGTTCCAGCTGATGCCCCAAATGCCCACTGCAGTCCTTCGGAGTACAGATCGCGATAAAATAAGATGGAGTTCGCTCTTAAATATAGACATATATAAATAATGTACATTTTTTTCACAGACAGATTTCGGCCTCAAACGTCTTTCATATCCGCCATTGCTGATTTAAAAACGTATCTGTAGGCAGTAATCAAGCTGTACAAATTAGGCAAACGCATCAGCTTCCATGTGTTTGTCCGTTTTAATCGTTACGCAACTGCGTGCGTGAGCAGCGTGTGAAAATGGCCCCTTTTCAACAAGCAGGGTCTCTCTTTCTTAAAAAGGAAGCCATGCCGCCGTTTTCCCATGCCACCATTGAATGGCCAGTTTCATTCCTGCACTCTGCTGGAAACTGGCTATTTGAATGATCTGCTCTCCTACTTTATACTAGGAGTGCCACTGTAAATGCTAGAAAGGGATGTTTACAGCCCCTCCAAATCTAACAGTAAATTTGTTCCTGAACTGATAATTTTCATGCCCATTTTGACTGAATAAAGTCTCCCATATCTGCATCTTTCTCTAAACCAGCAGTGTATTTTTGTATTACCTGTATCTTATTATTGTCATTGTCATCATCATGAAAGCGCAAATCATCACATATAAAGGGGCACATTTTAGACTACATTTTGAAAGCTCTGTTTCAGTCCTGCAGTCTGTGCATCCCTCCGCACCGCTGCAGTCAGGCGATTTGCCAGGCTCTGTGTAAATCATGTTGATTGCACGCGCCTTGAACGCTGCTGCCACGTTGTGTCAAGGTGCTGCGACTTCAGCAGGGCCTCTGCGGAGCAGCATAATGCCACCCTCAACTTTCGGTGGGACTGCGGAGACTAGGAAAGTCATGAACTGCTGGGGGTGGGGTGATCGGTGCCTGGACCCCCCATCAGTGAAGTGCCACTGTCTTCAGTATGTAGACCCCCCCAATGCACCACTATGTGGCTGCTCCCTGCTGATGCTTTGTGAATAGATACACATATGTATTGGCTTATTGAGCATAATGAAGGCATATCATTGTACTGCAGGCTGTCCTGGGTCGGTGACATATAACAGCTTGAATGGAAATAAGCAAATTCCCTCTATCAGATTGCATATCGCATCAGGCAGTGATAATAGCTGCAAAATTTTTAATATTTAACAGTGCATTTTTTTATTCCGTTCTCCTGCCAATTAAGTCTCTCCATTATTTGGTGCATTTCTGCAGGAGAGAAAAAAATTGTTCTCTGCATCACTCCACCAATTGACTCATTTAAGGGCAAAAAGATTAATGCTTATCAGTATGCTAAAGATTGGGTTCAAGATGGCAGTGGTGAGTGCTGCTCCTGATGTGGCTGTTTTCATTACTTTTGGGCCTTCAGAAATGTATGGCTGTTAGCAGGCTACGAAGGGTGTCTTCACAGTCAGAGGAGAGGGGGGGCATAAACGAGGTGCAGACCTGTGGCTCAGGGGCCAGGAACATGCCAGAAGTCTGGGGGCAGGGGCCTGGGGAGACCCAGTGTTTTTTATCTATCCCCTGCCAGCAGGGTCAATCTCTGCTGCCTAGGGCACGGGGCATCCGAAGAAAGGCCACCTCAAAAAACGGCTGGGCATTTCATATATACTCAGGGCGCAGGCCCTTCAGAGGAAACCGCAATTTGTAATGTCCGAAAAAGCCACTGTGATGTTAACCGACTGTGGGGAGAGGTCCCATCGATCAAAGCATCCTGTCAGTCTGACCGGACGTTGGCCAGAAGTTCTCTGGTTCTGGTGGCACAGCAATTCAGTTAGGAAATGACAGCTTAAGATGGCTAGAGCATCTGGTCCACTCAAAGGAAATGGCTGTATTATTTACTCCAAAATGCCACGGTAACAAGATTCTGTAGTCGTCTTCTGTTATTGAATTCATGCAAATGGGTCTACTGCAATTTAAGGTCATATGCACAGTTATGTATTGTCCCTGACTCCTTATTGAAGATGCTGATTCAGACAAGGGGCAAGTGGAACTGGGGTTGTTAAAGCAATGATCCAGTATAATGGTATATAATTAAAAGCAGTTAAAACTATATCCTGCAGGAATAAGGTGCTTCTGGTATACATGAAGATTTGTGGTAAAAACTCATGCATGCAGATTGTCATAGAGAAAAAAGGCATTTGATTTTTTTCTTTTTTTTATCACGCAGCATGACATTGGGTAAAAGCATCCATGACAGTGCTAAAATTTGCCTAAATGAAAAGCGGTTTTGAAAGACCTCCCTGTACGCTCTTTGAGTACCGTACAGACCTGGGTATTGCACTGCCGTTGCACACGGGTGTTTTTCACAAGGTTGTTACATAGCAAACCGCTGTTGGACTCTGTTACAGCATTTGTTTACTTTGCTTGCTCTTTGCATATCATTTCCCTAGGTTGGCTACTTAGCGCATTGGTCCCAATTAAATGCGTTTAGTGGATATCCATCTCCCCCTGGACATTCTAGAAAGGTGGAGCTAAGTGTGGGGCCTGACTTACGTCAGCATTCTGGGCTGTTATGAGCTCAATTCAGACAAATGCCATATTTTTTCATTAAACCATAGCCTGCCATCATAAAATATTCATACATCTTTTATAAACACAGATTTTGGCTCTCATTTCTCTGCTCTAGGGCTGGCATGGTGGCTCAGCAGTGAACATTGTTGCCTGATAATTTCAGGGTTGGGGGTTTGAATCCCACCCATACTCTGCATGTGTGCAGTTTGCATGTTTTCTTCTGTCTCACAGATTTCCCCCAGGTACCCCGGTTTCCTCCTGCAGTCCAAAGATGTATGATTAGGCTGACTCACATCTCTAAATTGCCCGTAATGTGAGTGCATGTGTACCCTGAGATGGGCTAGCATCCGGTCCAGAGTGTACCCCTGCGTTGCCTGGCATAGGCGCAAGGCCCCCCGTGACCCTGAGCAAAATAAGCAGTTAGAAGATGGATAGGGCTTTTCGCTTCCCGAGCAGGTTCTCATAAGGCTTGCTGCAGCCTGACGTGTCAATTGGAAGATGAAGATGGAAAAGGGATCCTTTCGTTATTTTTACTGAGCCATCTGCAGTGTTTTGCAGAGACTGTACTGATCAGCCTCACCCCTGCAGATGTTGCGTGGCTCGTTCTGGGAATGGAGGGAGGCTGACCTGCAGAGGGCCAAGCGTGGCGCTCATTGCACCTTTTTTACCCAGAATTCATGTGGTGCTACTAGTAGGTACTACAAGGCAACGATAGTCAGCCATAGTTACTGGGGCTGGGAATCATTAGCGGGGTGGATGCTAAAATTCATATAAATGCACATTTGATAGTTGACGTCGAATGACCTGCTTCTCCTACTCTCCTACAGAGAGTTAGCTGCAGGCAGATTTTTCAAAGTTTGATGTTTAGCTTAGCCGGCCTGCTTGATGACAGACCTGTAAAGAATTTAAGAACATTTCCCAGTTAGTAAGAAGTGACATCCCTAAAATCACCCATTCAATTCTCTTGAAATGTTCTACTATTTTTTTCCCCCTCACATCCATTAATAGGAATGTCCAGCCTGCAGATGTACTGCATAAACAAACATGGATTTTAATATGGGTAGCATTTCTTCGATTCCGGGACTTTCAAGGGACGTTGTCGTTCCATCTCCGGCAAAAAAATGCCGGTGATGCCTGTCACTGGAGAGCCGTCTATACCAAAACCTTAATGGACAATTTTTTGCAGCCTTTTACTTTCAGAACAGGAGGCTTTTAAATCCACCAGAGCTCTTCCTGTAGCTCTCAGTACTGTCTGAGAAGATGCATTTGGGTAGACACTCTCTGTGGTGCGGGAGAATTCAGCGTGGTCTGGCCATATAGCTATGCTGATTAAAGAAATGACGCCATAAATATTACAAGGCCTAAAGCATCTACTCAGAACTGTTTGATGTGAGGAAGACAATTCAACGTTAAATATCGCCTCTCTTCTTTTTCAATTTGCCCACTATTTAACCTTCTCACTTAAATACTGTACAGCATAAACGGAGCCCAGGAAACCTTTTCTAATGGATTGTAATGAGTAGTTTTGTAATGCGGCAGTTAGCATTTCGGCGTGTACGTTTGGCGGCCCCGACCGCCCTGCAGATGACAGCGTTCCCCACAAGCTATTCATAAAGGCATCTTCTCAGAAGTGACCTTCTCTCTTTCAGCCCACAGATGCAGTCTGATACTGGGTTGCTCAGATAAGCAAAACTCTACAAAGAGGACTATCTATTGACGCCATCTAATTAGTGTTTACACAGGGGGATCACGGTTCACTTACTGTTCCATTGCGCTAGGTCACTATGAGGTTTAGTTTCCATGGCAACTGGTTACGCGCTTTCAAAGCAAGCTGTTTACCAGAAGTATTTAATTAGCTGTTTTGAAGAGATCTAAATTCTTAAAGGTGTGTTGGTGTATTTTTAAACTGACAGAAAACAACGAGTCCCATTAAAAATGTGTTGAATTCACTTTTTCTGCTTGGCTTGTGCTGGCGTTATGGTTTTAATTTGAACACTGATTCAGAAGTACAATTAACACAGAGTGCCTGGCCGTTCCAGCAAATCATTTTTAGGGGTGACCCAGAAACCAGCAGTATAAGACAATATAAATTTATTGCTGTCTCCTTCAATATTGGCCATAACTAGACACTGAATAGTGAAGCCATACTTCTACCATATCCTGTTAACTAAAAAAAAAAATCATTTGTTTTCATGCCATTGAAAAATAACTTTAAAATGTTAAACAGCATAATTTGTCTTCGCAGGGGCATAAAAAAAACAGACGATTCTAGACGTTTACCAGAAACTGTTAGTGTATTTATTGTTGTTTAAATGATTGCATTAAATGGGGAAAAAAAAATGCAACAGCAATACCCGCATAGTAACTGCTTTATGTTTCTTGTTTCCTTCTATGACTTTGATCTGCACGTTTATTAATTTCTGACTCCCGGAGAGATAATTCACTGACATGGCACCTGAGGAATGGTCGATTTTGAGAAGCCTTTTTTCAGCACCGGCGTTTAATGAATTTTTTTCTGTTTCACGGCCGCTCAATCATCCCCGCCGTCGCGATGAATCAAGTTAGATGCTGACGGAGCGCCGCGAACGACTTGCCACCTGACGAATGGCTCCCTAGCCATGTGACAGTCGTGACAGTCGTGACAGTGCTTCAGAAAGAACAGCTGAGCCCCTAGGCTGTGACCTAAGGGTTTTGTCATGGCTGGATTTCTACAGAACATGTCCACTCCTCTTTTTAACCAGAAGACTGAAATGGGCACAGGCTGTCATACATCCTTTAGCGTAACAGGTGTTAAACACAGTGTTGCACGCAATAGCGACAGCATCCAAAACAGCAGCTTTGTCCAGTAAATGGAGCAAGTAGACCCGACAAAGTAAGTTTATTTTTAAAACAATAATCTTCACAGTGGCTTCAAAAGCAAACAGGTCATGGGCAAAGAGTCCCAGATCAAATCTGGCCATTTATGGGTCTAATGCGACAGGCCGTTCCCAGCTAGGAAGGTGTGATGTTGCATTTTACACAGTTTAACGCAGTGGAAGTGGCTGATGGTGGGGTCTGCTGGGGATTTTCTGTCAAATAACTCTAGCAAATTACATTCGCTGATCATTTTCTAAACAAAGATTGCCCTGGATTTGCTTATGAAAACCCATATTCTCAACTTTACTTAATATCCTACTACAATATGCAGTATATTTAGTAATATCTGAACTGTGCTTGTAATGAAGATGTTCTGATAATTGTGGGTGTAAATTATTTTCACCTTGTGATGAATTTAATTATGTGAATTATGTAAATAAACAAGTGGCTAATGAAGTGATTAAAACATGTGCTTAGAGTGGTGAAGAGAGATGCAGTAATTTGGGTAAAATCATTCTTCCACACACAACACTTTAACAGGGCGAATCTCTCCTGTAGCATTTTCCTCCACACACTTTTTTTTTAACTTTATTGTGGGTTTGATGACTTACAGTAGGTTTAAATGAAATAACATTTAAAATTAGGATAACAATGTGACCTGTTCCCTGTTATACCCTGAGTATGTTTTGTGCAGATAACTGTAAACTGGAAATTGTCTTCAGAGCAAAATTGTGTCGTCTATTTGATACTTTTTACGGTATTTATTTTACCTGCAATCGACATCATTATGGCGTAATAACACCCCAGGTCATTCCAGGTTTGATTAGCCTTGCAAGGTCTGTTCGAGGTCTATTAAGGATCAGAATTGGAATCAAGCTATTAAACTGTTTTACATATCCATACTTTGCGGCCTCACGCTTAAAATGCCTGCTTTTTATATTTTATGAGTTATTTGTGAAAGTGATATTTAAAACACCAGTTTATCGCTTCGTACGTCAACATCTCTACCCAGAATTGTGAATATCTTCACAGATTTTCTCGCAGTGTTTTGAGGGATCCCAGAATTCCATTAGACACTCTTTAAAAGCTTTTCCACATGAGAGGATATTAATACGGGTTTCCCACTCAACATCTGCCGTGAAATTTTATCATCATAATCATTACCAGGCACTCCAACTGTGACACACCAAAGTAGTTAGCATTACAGTCCCAAGAAGGACTTGGTTTATGTAAAAAATGGCAGCACATGCCTTCCTGAGAGTTAAATCAGACCCAACGCACAGCCCCCCCTACTCCCTACTGGCTAGCAGTCACACACAATGGTGTATTTATCAAGGAGCAGCCACTCAGAGTTCCAGTGGGAACTGATCCTCTTTGGCGTCCAGACCGCGCCTATGGAAAATATTGTATTTTTGCTCCTTTGCAGATCTCTGTACATCCCCATTCTGTTTGCGGAAATCATTTGGTTTATGATCTGTGGGATGCTCCGCTTGCCTCTCAAAGGCCCTTTTGTTTGCAGTGCTGCCGGGACAGTTTGCAAATAGTGCGAATCCCATCTGAGATGCGTTCCCTGGCACAGTAGTAATGCAGCCATGTGGATCGTGAGGATGAATAAAAATTAAATAAATCGCTTTGCAGACTCACACCCAACGGGAGAGGCACAGAGCGATGAGGAGTCATAGACAAAGGAAACGATGGAAAAGAGGAAGCTCAATCAATTAAAGGCAAGGCTTTTCTAGATCTGTGCTGAGAAGTGTCACATACGTCACCTGTGGTAAGGTTCTCACGCCATGTGTGTTCCCCTTGCCTCTGGGAAGGTGATATACAAAGAACAGGTAGATCCATTCAGGCAGCTTAAGTTCAGACTACCCCTTCTCCAAATAATCATACGTTTTGTCAAAAAATGATGACACCCGAGGTAAACGGGATGGGTGAAGTTCTACGACACAGGCACATTTGAAACTCTTAAAAATGGAGTACCTTTGAACCCACGGATCGCACAATAGCCCGCAGGAAGCCTTCGATCCCCACACCCCTCCCATTTTTTGGCAGTGAATGAATCATTTTGAGCACAGCTAGCTCTTCAAAAGATGCCAGTGCCTTCTTTTTTTTTTTTTTTTTTGGCTTTGCAGTTCAAAACAGCTGCCGTACGCAACAGCAGAAAGGCCGAGATTGTAGGCGCTGCTTCTAGGACGCTGTGTGTGAATCCAGCGTTGATAGTGGGTAAACAGGAGACCTGGAGGCCATCGGGAGGCAATGAACTCTAAACCGTCTTGTGTGAATGATTCACGCAAGGATAAAATCTTCTGCTCGTATGGGTAGCATGGCGCTCCATCTTGCTCGCAGTGGGATGAACCACCTGAACTTATGACCGTTAAGCTGTAACAGCAGCCAGTGTTATGCAGCTTTTACAAAACCCCCTAACGAGATCCTTGAACTGAGGAGGACCACACTGGATGCTATTTTCAGTCTCCAGGTTAACGGATTAACGCCGGGTACTACTAACACGTTGAATTGTCTCTGTTGTGTTCCAGATCTCTGGGGGACTGCGAGGGGCTGCATGTTTTTATCCTTTTTAGTCAAGGCACATACGCCATATGAGCCGGATGCAAAGGCCAGGCTTTCGCCCCTTTGGTCATTGCGCTGCCGGAGCCGCCTGCCCGCTACTTCGTACGCTGACCTTATTATCGGCAGGGTGAAAACCCACGGAGAGTGATACTCACAGCCTTGGAGAAGGAAGAGATCTCCTCAGTAATGAGACTACATGCCATTAAAAACGCCATTTAACAACGTTTTTGGAATCAGCTTTTTAATTAGGTTTATGGAATTTCAAACAGGGAGATATTATAATTATATTATAATTATTATATAATTACATAATCATAGCCAGTCATCATTGTACAGAATACCTATCAATATTCTGTTATTCTATCAAAATGCCTCTGCGTCGCTTCTCCTGGCTGATGTGAGCCACGTCGCCCCCTACCTGTTACTTCAGGGAAACACATTGACCCTGGATTGGTCTCAGGCCTCATTCCACACAAGATGCACAAATCTGCATTAAGCTATTAAGTTAAGTCTTCGTGGGAGACATCACAAATTAAATTTTAGTTTTTTTTTTTTTGGCGTTACGTTTTTTTGTCTTAATGGACCATATGTGTCATTTATTTTAAATAAAGCCTTTTAAATTTAGCTCAGGGTATCCAACTCAATTGTAAAAGCACACAGTAATCATTGTTGCAGCCTACCACAATAGCAAGCGTCACATAAGCGAGGCAATCCTGCCCCCATAATTAATACATTTATAAATGATGCTAAATGTGATAAAGTATACTGGATTTTTTTCAGTGCATACGCATGTGTAGTGCTAGAGGTATGCATTTCTGAGCCTTTACGCGCACGCCTCTGTCAGAGGGCTTCATGCGTTAGTGTGATTCTAACCTCATGGTGGTCCTTCCTCTATGACCAGATGTCCCCAGGGGCATCCCGGTAAACGACCGAGGATTCAATTTCCCAACGATCGATAAGAGAGACAGGATCCAACCACGACGGACAATTTACTAGACGTGTGGGTCTGCTACAGAGCATGTGAGTGTGCCCTATCACCCCCCCCCCCCCGGTCTGTTACACTTCCTGCTCTATTACCGTCCCTCAGCATCTAACAAAGACACCAAGATGGGCCTTCTAGTCACCAAGACCCTGTGTTCCTGTGGTGGCCCTCACCGCTAAGGCGATGGATGGATGGGTCTGCCAGAAAGGCGTGCCACTAAGTAGGGCCGGCTCCTGGGGTGTGGCCTATATCTCATTATCATAATATATACACATGCTACAAATCAGTAAAGGAAATGATTATAATATGATCATTCTAGCATCATGATTTGTTCATGAATGGGAACAAATCAGAGCGGAAAGAAAATGGGGAGGGCAGTTTAGTTTACAGAATGCTACACATTTTATTATTATTGTTGTTGTTTTTATAAGGCAGTCGGATCATGATCCTCTCAGAAATGTGCCTCTTGCAGATCTGTATCTCGCACCTGGACAGCCAGCACAGGGGGCTGTGCTCTTAAGTAGAAAGCCTGGCCAGCTTTGCGGTAGCTGTGTAACGACTCTGGAATTCTGTCTCCAGCACGTCACGCCATCCTTCAGAGGCTCTTTGTGCTGCATCTTGGATTAAGTGGAAAAACCAGCAGCACGCCGACCGATTGTGGAAATGGCCCAGGGAGAGCCGTCTTTGTACCGACGGGAAACAATTTTCACCCATCCCTTCTAGCGTCCTTCCTCTTCAGTTCTGCGATGGAGAGCCGCATTGGGCAGAACGGAATGGCGCGTTGATGTAAGCAATTTCACATCCTGCGACAACTCCCTTTGGGTACTTTGTCAAAATCGTATTTCAGTTCAGAGGAAAAAAGAGCAGGCACCATATTAAGTTTTAACTTCTCTAAAGATGTATTTGGCTCTGACCTTTACAGCCCCAATAATTCACAATTTCCAAAGATCTGTTAGGGAGTTCGCTAAGTCTTTTGGCACTAAACCAAAAAGCAGTTAGTCCTGATGTATATTCGGCGATTCTCATGCATTCAGATGTCACTTCTAACTTACAACTGAGTTGTGCCCACTGATTTTTAAACATAAAGGCAGTTTCAGTGCAGTAACATTTGATTGCGTTCTAACAAAATAAACAAAGAAAAACAGGTAAAAAGGGCCATAATGAGGCTTTTAAGCACAATCAGTTTAATGTTTGAATCAGTATTAAGTGTTTAGTGTTTAGTGTTTTTTTACTTTTCTTTCTTCCAGAATCAAGACTGTTATTTGAAGAAATCTGTGAGCTCTTCTGTAGGGCAGATGACACACCACACCATATTAAAATATTAGCAAAACAGTACGATTTTTGGCAAAAACCCAGGAAAGTGTCCAACTATCTACCTGTCCAAAGTAGCCCCTTTACATAAAAAGGTCCCCACTGATACAGACACAAGGCAGGTATCAAGGCTGATGAAGCTTGCCTGAGCAGTGGATCTCTGGAAGGTGTGTGATGAGGAAGTAGACCTGTGAGCCAAACACCGTGATGCTCACCAAACCATCTTGTCAAGAGTAAAGATGTACATGCGGTATATTTTCACCGTACAAATAGATGTCTGGGATCAATGAAGTCCTTCTATCTGTTTGTCTGTCTATAGGCTATGCGTAGATACGGCTAAACGCTCACGCTATAGAGACAGTCACTAAAAATTATGCAAATAATGCCACAGAATGCAGGTGTATTGGAAAAGAAGTCAACAGAAATGCACCGCGTTCTGAATTCAATTTAACAGGGAGACCATATTTTATAATCACTAAGTGACTCCTCTTGGGTATGATGCTCGACCATAGATTACATGTCAGTCACATTTACACTCCAGACTACTAAACATTAAAAACCCAGCAGGGTAATAAAAAGTGGCAAGAAAGATGGGGTAGCCAGTTTAGAGTATGAAGTTTTGAGATGCTTTATAATGACGAGTGAGGTCATGGGGAACGTGGTCGTTCCCAGCTGTACTCCAAGAGCGACATTCACCAGCCGGCCTGCCCATCACACCATAGACACGACGTGCTGTTATTAAATGAATCTTCCAGCACCTGCTATGGATGAACATCACAGAGTGCCCATCGCCATTCGTGAGGCAGCTGCCAGTGGGCTTTATGTATCAAGACATTCCACTTCCTGTCCCGTTGGCATTCCACATCAGAACTAACCACCATCTAGTGGCATGCTCCATCCAATAAGGCTGATGTAAGTGACATATTGCATCTAGTGCTCCCCACATGCATCGCAATTAATTATTAATGCTGGGATGTGTCTGATTGGCCGATCCTGGGTATTTCAGTGACGGTTTGTTCAGGGGCTGGGGTACATTTGTCTATTTTTCCTAGACTGTCAGTCCTCCTCAGTGACCCTGCAGTCTGATCCCCAAAGATAAAATAAGCCTGGCAGAAATATCAGCAACCTCCAGCGTGGACCCAAAGAGTCAGGAGCGCATGGTGGAGATGTGAAGCCATACGAGGATTACAGATGACAGGGCAAACGTGGGAGCCTGGGCGCTCAGGAGTAGGTGTGGCTTTTGGTCCTCTGGCTGCTTCCAGTCCTAAACCTAGATACTGCACGCCAGCAACAAGGAACGAGCCAAGGCTTGTAAGACAAAGGTGACAAGAATAATCGTGACTAGAACGTCTCCTTCAATTTCCACTGGAAAATGAACATGTCTACTTCTCCCTACAGCTAAATCAAGGTATTCATTCAGAGAATCATGCACTTTTATTCAAGTAATCAAATTGGTACTTTTCCTCAAAATTGTCTAGAAACATAATAGTAGCAATAAAGAAGACATATTTGGCATGTAGCTAAAGTGCTAAGACAATGACATTAAATCTCATATTTCATATTTGAAGCACAGAAAGTCAAAGGGAAGTCATTATTGGGTTGATCGCTGGGAAATTGATATGTGTGTCCAGCCTTTCCACATGAATCAAAGTCCTGATTAATTGTCCTTAGATACTAAGCAAGTTCTGCACTGCAGCAGTTGCTCACAGTTTAAATATCCTTCATGCTAATTCCATTCATTCGGCTGATCTCTGCCCAAAGTACCCAGAAGGCTGTTGGCACTAAACTCGGGCACATTCCCAGTCTGAGCCGTATTTTTACAACGTGACCACGATGGCCTCGTTTTTGCTATTTTAGCAGACACAAGGATGATTAGCTTTCCAGTTTGCTTTTACACATTTTTGCTATTTAAAATTAGGCCTGATTTACTTTGACTTATTGACATTATGAATTAAATTTTCTCTAGCTGCTTAGGAAATGCTTTTAGCAAAAGCAGCTTTCATAATTTATTTTTATCCCCTGTGCTTTATCTTACAATTTCAGGTCCACTATGCTACCTTGTATCCTGTACAGACATACCCCATTTTTAATACATTAAACACATAAAATGCATAATGCATACCTGTCCTGTTCTCTAAGCATCTCCGCACTTCCTGCCTACAGATAAAGCACTTCGGCAAAGAGTTCAGGTGGTGGCTGCATCGTACTCGCAGCGGGAATGAGCAGATCTCCGCTAGTGCCAGGTGTCAGTTGCCATATGGTGGTGTGTGAGCACAGCCGTCGGGTGTTGTACCTCTGATTGAACATGAGCTCACGGCTGAGCCCGCGTGCTTATTGTGCTGAGTCCGAGATCCGCAGGACAGCGTGTAGCTCGGCCTCCCGGTAAGCGGTAACTACAGGTCTCTGCATGCGCCTGGCAGGCCATAAGCCTGATGGCAGGTCGCTGACTGACCGGGCACGAGGCTTCTGTAAAGCTGTTGGCCGTCTGGTATGTCATTCGAGTTTGCGGAGATCGGAGGGGAGGATTTTAAAACAAGACCGTGTGTATTTAAATCCCGTCAAAGGAAAAATCTGTGTGAAATGCGAAGGGTAGGATGAGTTGGCGGTTTTGTCACGCTTCTGTGTCAGCAGAAGTGAGTTTCTGAACTGAACACGTGTGCTACGCTGGATGTAGACTGTTCTGACCCATGGGCTAAATGAGACGCTGTTTTATCTACATAAAAACGCAGCCACGGTGCCTGGCTGCTAGCACTATTCCCTCCCTGCTCGCATTCCCTTATACCCTGCAAATGGCTGCTTTACCCTGAAAAATTAAATCCAATTTGTGCATGACTGAAAAGAGAAAGACAGACCATTGGGTAGCTGTCTGTTAGCTACTGTGGTCGATAGCATCATCTACTGTAGCTAAAGCGACAAAACTTAGCTAATAAAGGATTCAAGAATAATACTCGTAAAAATAGATTAAATTGTGCATATTTGAAATGTACAAGCAGAGTGCAGCTATGAATTTGCATCCATACATGTATATATTAAGATACTCACTGGATTTTTATTATTATTATTTTTAACTGTGCTAAATAGTATTATTATCTGGGACCGAGTTTTCAGACAAACTCTTTACAAGTATGAGGAAAATCCACCCAATGTCTGTTTTGCCAGACTACCAGGTGAGCTGAGGTGAAAACAATGACCCTAAAAATTAGAATGTTGTCTAGAATGTGGTCTTGTTGGACCTAAGTCTTGGCTAAATGGAACGGTAACGTATGCTAATAAAATAAAGCAGCACAGCATCAAGGCCAGTGAACAATAGAGAACCTCAGGCAGGCTGTAAGATCTAGCTTATGATCTCATATCCCCAAATCTTCTCCCTCAGGTGCATCAGCTTCTTCCATCCTGCTGTCACCTCCCCAACTACCACAGGGTAAGATGGATTGCAGTGGGTAACAGAGGAGGCAAGTTGGGTGGCTTCACTTTAACTATTAATGATGAAGCCTTTCGCATCTATCCACCCATGTTTTAATCACCAATCCAGGTCAGGTTTGCAGGGACACCTGGAGTCTATCCCAGACAGCACAGGCCTGAGGTCCATGATGGATGGGATAGTATCCCATCACAGTTCATATGGACAACCCCATTCACACTTTACAGGCAATTTAGAGATGCCAGTTAGCCGAACTGTACAAATATGCACATTCCTTACATACAGCAGAGGTGGGATTCAAACTTCTAACCATGCCGGTGTGAGACATAAGAGCTAGACACTATGTCCTCCGCCCTACCTCACCTCACACGTTGCATGCAAGTCTGTTCCTGCAATTACAGTAGCAAGTGCACTGTGCACCAGACAAAAGCCATCCACACAAATGTATTAGTATGGCACTCAGATGCTAAAATACATACTTTAGGAACAGGGAACAGAGGTTGATAGAAAGACTATTACGGACCTCATAATGCAATTTGCCTCAGCTAAACTCAGCCGGGAAAGGATAAAAAAAGGAATAAACCATGTATCTGAAATGTACATGAATTGAACAGCTGTGAATTTGCGTCAATGTGTTTATGCATTAGGAGACTCACTGAAGTTGATCGACCAAGTTTTTTTCAACCTCCTGCACACAAACTTAAATATTTCCCATGTTTCCTAATGGAACAGAACAAGGTTTTTTTTGAAAAAAAAACTAAAGTAGATTTTAATGCATATTCATCACATATTGCACTCAAACACCTCCAAATGCAAAGCATCATTTTGTTTATTACTGGATGCTGAAAAAGGCAAGAAGCAAGCATGTCATCACATTCCATGTTGGCAGGAAGCAGTAACACCTCCAAATGTGGGTGTTAACAGAGACTGTGCATTGGGATATCGACACGCACGTAGGTATTTACGTTGCTGACTGTAAACACAGATTCCTGTGTAACCAAACAAACGTGGTGGCCTCCTGTCCATAACCTTGACCCGTTCAAGGTGTGTGTTCACCACACCCAAAGACCTGTTACGAGATCAGTGCAACCGGCAGGTTTCACCCTCATTTCTGGCGTACTCCTCCGAATGGTCGGCACGTGCCGCACGCTCTCCTCCTCACTTGTCCTCTGGCCTCGTGACTGTTCCCATGGGCCAATCCAGGATAACGATGGCAGCAGGTTTGAGGTGCTCTGAAGTGGCAGCTGAAATTGTACTTGTGTCCGTTGTCGTGGATCTCTGTATTCAGGCCCGACTACCACCGGTACCACATGGTGGGTGGGGGGGTTAACCTGGAGGCAGCCGCTGCTCAACCCGCTGGCTGCCCAATAACACATTCTAGACCTTGAATCCTTAATTGAGACACTGGGTGAGGAAAGTGAAGATGATCTCTCCAGCTGTCATCCGTGGACAGATTCTGGGCTTTAATCACCACACCACACATTTCAGTCAGAAGATGCCAAACAGGATATTTTTGTTAATCACCCAGGCAACGAGGAACTTAACTCTACCAGAGATTCAGGTACCAGTCTTGGTGGGATAATGGATTGCATAGTGAGGTGAAGGTAGATGATGTATGATTGGTCAAAGACACATAATTAACTATTAATGGATAACAAATGGATGGTGTATGTGGCATTGACTTTGCATATGAGATCTTTATGAAATCTTTCATCTAGACTGTTGCCATTATGTCTCCTGTACACAAAAGTCTGTACCCTGCAGTAATTTGTTTCATCATTTGTACTGTCAGGGCTGTGATCCCAGGAAAGGTGTCAGGTTCTCACTTCCCACTTCATCAGTTCATTATTTATTTATTTATTTATTTGCTGGCCCAGTCTTTTGTTTTCATGTCTGACTGAATCCTGGTAAGCTGAGTTCTAGCTCTCTCACACAGTGGATCGCATCCGGCACGAAGGACAGCATACTGAATGAAACGGTGCTCCTGCGTGCCAACGACGTTACCCTGCTTGTGGCCGTCATTTGGAGTTTCAGGGAGCGCTTCTTCAAAACTGTCCCCACCAAACCCACCATATGGCCAATGTCCAGAATGAATTTAGGCAGTTGCTCATTTGCAAATCTATGGTACCGACGATAATGAAGACAACGAGTGAAATGTCATGCAACCAGAGTCCAAATAGCTCTGTCCAGTGGGTGATGATGTCATTTATGCTCTTATGGACATGACTCAGGCTCCTGCATGATGACATGTGTCACCATCATTGAGGCCCACGTGTTGTGATCCATTTCCAAACAGATACAGGGGGCAGAATACAGATTTTCCTTCACCACTGACATCTTCCAGGACAGAATGCTGAATTTCTGCATGAAATGTAAGTACGTTATACTTGAACATAGGACTTATACAGGTCTCTGTTGCTCTCTGGACATTTATATGTTATATTTGTGACTTTTCAGATGCACCTTCCTCTAGAAGGACCATAGGGCCCTTGAACATGCCTTTTCTTATTAAGCTGTCAAATCTGTTTTCCTCTGAATGGCAGAGCAATGCACACAATGCGACATCGGGGTGTTTGGAAACACTTCCTGAAGCCTCTCAAGCAAGATCTAGCATTTCAAATACCTCCATCTCAAAGAGAATTCTGAAGGCTTTGAAGATGCAAAACATAATGAAGGGGATGCTTTTCTGGGGCTGGGACATGTGGGATCGTGGAATGAGTGGCCAACGTAGGGCAAGCTTCCATTGCACGAAAAAGGGCAATGCTTGATGCAGAGGGTATGGTAGACTTGACACCACCCTACAATGCTTTGCCTCCTCTCTGACCCCTGCCAGCTTAACCCCTCCTCTCTTTGAAGCATGAATGGCCCTTCCCCTGGCACTGTTACGGTGCTTAGATCAAATTTGTCATCTTTTGGGGTACAGATTGATATAATGTAGCCCTTCTTCAAATGGAAACAAAAGGGCAGAAATGCAGCTGAAGATCTCAAACACAAAACATCCACTATGCAAAGCACTTCATGCCACAATAGTGAGTTCTTCTAGCCACAATCCCAGGAGGAGCTGCTGTTGTACCCTAGAGCAAAACTGTCTTAGTGCATTTATAGCAGTATAAATGATTAATTGTAAATTGTAAAAAAAATCGCCCTGCACTATGTGAGTTAGGAGGAATACAGGACCACCACACGAAAAATTTCACCTGACCATCCCGGTGGGATCTCGCTTGTTTTCCGCTCACTCTCTGCATGGGGATCAGCTCGGGGTCAACATCAGGAATCCCGCCGAGTAGATGGGTGTGCACACAGTCATTATGTCCAATTAAATTTGCAACCAGGTCAGTCACTGACAGGGCAATTTATCATTCTGGGTGCGGTAAAGTGTGGTTTTGGTTGCTATGGGAACACCTAGTTTCACAGGGCACGTGACCCTCCCCCAACATTACATCTTGCTATAAATGCCTTAATATGTTACAAACTCATAACTACTATGGTTAAAGTGCCATGCAGACTTATGGGTGTAGTCCTGAGGATTAATTACATCACAGGACTCGTGTGACCTTGGGTCAAACTCATCTAAACAATGTGCTTGTTTTCCCTTTTGCCTGTCTCCGTGTTTGACGCCTTTCTGTCATTTGTCTGCAGCTTTTCTCTGTGCCTATCAGGCTCAGCAGGGGTTAATGCTGGCCAGATGTGTTCTTAATTGACAGGTCATACCAGTGGCTTCACGTGCGATTTAAACACGTGATATGACACCATTGTTTGAAGCAATCAGGAATGATGTCGGGTCATTCATGTGTGGGTTTTTCATAAATGAAATCAACAACACCAGCACAGTGATTTTTTTAAATTCATGTTTACGATTCTTGTTTTCAGTTAGACTTTAGCCAGAGTCTGACTGACCTGGATCTCTAATATTTAATGTTTTCTGGGGTTTCTTTGTTAGAATGTGATTCTCCTCATTTTCCAGAGTCAAGTAAAAGCATGGTTTGGTATTTCCACATTTCCAAGAAAATACACCCTAGTTTTTAAGTTTGATATGTCTAGCAAACACATTGGTGCAAAACGATGTACTTTTAAGCTAAATGTCTTGCAGACATTTTTTATTGGGTATTCCTCTTGAAGAATTCACATGAAACTTGGTATGCCTAGCTTCTGGTAACTGGTTACGTCTATAGTCCAGGTTCACACACAGAATGCCACTTGATGTTCCATAATAAACTGGCAATTTCTAATCAGCCTTGTCATTTTTGCTTTAGCTATTTGCTCTGCAAATAACTCTGCATGCTTCTGTTCTCGAAATCCATTTGGTTAAGAATGAGTATTATCTTCATCATCAAAAGATAATGAGACTAAGAATCACTTCCACCAGTGTCTCTTTGAGGTAAGTCAAAGCTGCAGCTCTGCAGCCTTCACGGCCAATTTGGTCACTGTCTTATCCTGCAGCATCCAGCCAAAGGATCCATGACCGGAGAACAAGTTTTTCAGCGTGTCATAACATGTACAAATGAGGTGTCCTGTTTTTAACAGTTCACTTTATGGATTTCACGACTTTATGTTCAGCATGAATGGATGCTTAAAAGTAACACTCACGTGACAACGCAGGCATTGTGTGGAGAAAGAGGACAGGCTGTTAGACTTGGAATGAAGGCTAATTGTGGATTTATGGATACATCCATGCTCTGTGAAGTGGTCTGGGACTAATGAGAGGGAAGAGTCTGCAGCCACAGAGGGAAGGCATGTGCTTAACTGCCGCAGGCATTCAGCAGATATCAGCACCAATGGTTCTGTATTCAGAATGTCAGGGTTGGGAATAAGACGGAGATTGTGTATTGAAACCTTTAACTCAACACCTGTTGGTCGATAAGGTGTCTTCCTACTGAGTGCCCACACTTGGCTTTTGAGGCATAGATTCAGATTTACGCTGCGTGCCAATTAAAACTGTGTAATTGCTGTTTGTGAAATCTTTTATCAAGGACACATTAATTCAGCTAATTATCTGCCATTACAATATGAGGCGGTTTCTGGGCTTCAGTCTCAAGGCAGCTCTGACGCGCTAATGAATAGTTGCAACGTGGAGAAGGTGTATGGAAGACCTGAAAGACCTGAGCACAAGGTCTTAGGGTTAGGTCACGTTGTCACAGGAACCCTAAAATGGCATTTCGGTCTGAATCCTTTCAGTAAAATGCCTCGATTTTTTATCTGAATGGTTTTAAATCCACTCACGATTGTGCTCAAGATAGGTGGGAAGAAACATGGATGGATGGATGGATGGATGGATGGGTAGATTGATGCATAATGTTTAAACCACGGTCAATTTCATTCATTGGTTGGGGAAGGTTTACTGTGAGCAACACCTTAGGAGCATTCTGGCAAAAAAACTGTCATGTCATTCATTAGTAAGAATATTCTTCTGATGAAAACGGAAAGACAATGAGGCCCTGTGAATGCTGGGCTGTGTAAAACGATAACGGCAGTGGGCAGAGGGTCCGGCACTTACCCTATGGCTTGACACTAAATGTTCCCTCTGAGAGGGAACATTTCGATGTTCAGAATGAAGCAAATTCAATTGTTAGTAATGCAAGTAAAACGAAAAGCACTGAACAGAGAATCAGCTATTTTGGACATTAATAATGCAAACGGGATAATTGTTGCTTTCTGTTCTGACTTATCCCACATGCTTCATTCATTTCTTGAGTTCTCAGCAAAGAGGTTTGACTCTCTTTTTCTGTCATGGTCTGGTATGTGCAGCCATCTTCCAAAGTATTCCTCCTTTCCTTTCTCTGCTCGGGGGACAGTCTTTCCTTTGAGCTAGTCAGTTTTGTTTTTCTTCTGGAATGAGACTCGCTCTTTGGCAAGGGAGAAGAAGGCGGAGATCTTTGCGAGGATAATGAAGCCAGACATTGTCCATTTTGACATTTTGATGTCATGGCTGACTTTGACTTGGGTGTAGCTGTGTTGTTGGTGTCAGGGCCTAGGACATCCATCACATGCAGGGTCAGCTTTGCCCGGCCAGCAAAGAGCCGGATTGTCCATAAAATGTGGCTCTTTCAGGGAACGTGTACCCATGGAACTCACCACCTAAAGTGGGCTTCAGACAGTCAGTGTGGAACAGAAAGGCACACGGAATTCCCTCTGCCTGATATGCATAGTTTCAGCTGGGATACTTTGGGTGGAAATCACAACCATGAGTGCCTGATGAACGTTGCTTTAAGTGTTAGGATGGGTATGCTGTTGAAACCAAGTATTTCGCTTTACCTCCTGCAGTAAAATATCCCACTGTATAAACAGGACAAATGCATAGCTTACATAGCTAAATATTAGCACAAGCAAATGTAATAGTAAACTAAGCCAGTCCAAAAGTCACTGTCAAGAAGGACCTCTGTATACAGTCGCTTGTGAGGGCCAGGAGTATGAAGCACTGTGAGATGAACAGGAGCTCCAGAATCTCGATGACCCTGACAAAAACGATGAAAGCAGAGGAACAGAGGCTGAGGCTCCGAGACGGGTTTCTGGCACTGGGTTGCTGTCACCAGGCCGAGACTGGGAGGGTAATGGAAGCAGGAAGTATGTCGTCGGCATAGTGAAGACCTGTTTCTCTGACCTTTTTGAACAGCCCCTCATCTCCTGCTGAAGCGGCAGTCTTTAGCTTTAGCCCCAAAGCTGTACGGGCCGGCAGTTCTGTCATTGCATATGCAGGACCACATTCTTCCCGGGGCTGCGCGGATGGCTCTGTGGATTTATCGAAGGCCCGCAGGACGTTTTCCACCGCGTGACGTGCTTATTTACTGAGTGAGTGGAAAGTCGGCAGTATGCAGAATTTGTGCAGGGATTAAAAGATTACCAAGATCAGATATGGCCTGAATTGAAGGCCGTTCACAGGTATTTTTACAAGCCGAAGAAAAACAAGGCTGATATTTTAAGCAAAAATAATCCACTGCCTTTGCTCCACACAAATTAGTTATATATAATCTAATGGAAAGATGATGAATAAAATACAGTAATGCCTCTCAAGTACGATCCAAGACATGGGAGAATCATGGAATAGGAAATATCACGAAGGTGGAAATCGGGCATTCAACTACATCTATACTGACGTGCTGAAGCTGAACAAAACTCAAATTGCTAAAGGTTCTTAGGGGGCTACTGTCACAAGGAGCCAGGTGCTCTGACTCTACTGCTGTGCTGAAGGTGTGAAATCAAAATTGCTTTCAGCGGTTTTTCAACTTGACTTACAGATTAGTAAGCAAGTGTGGCAACATGGGCCGTGTGCGAAGGAGAGCTTAAGGCGAATGTTTCTCTCTTCAGCCCTGAGGTCAGAGTCATGGGCTATGGGAGTCTCTGACTCCATCACCCATCGGATGGTGCACCATCCAGGTCTGTTCTCTCTCCACTCTGCATCAAATCGATAGCCAGAAAACAGACTCTGGAGGAAAGAAATATAAATGCTAAACGGTCTTTACTACGCTGTTGAAAATAAACCAAAATCAATGACAAGGCAATGGAACACGGCATTCAGAGGAACGTCTGGCGGCAATGCGGCCCTCCAAAAAATAATCAGAAACAAGATTTAATAGCCGTAATCCTCGCAGAGGTACAACAAACACGGGTGGAATGTAAATGGTCCGGCACCTTTCAGTCTTCAGAGTGATGTTGTGATCCACGTACAGATGGGGCTAAAATGATTGGCGATTTGCCCGAATAATAATTAAAGTTCTGGGAGTTAGGGCTGCAGTTGGGCGATGTGAAGGGGTGATTGACAGGAAGCGTTTTCAGGGAGGAGCCTGAGAGCATGGAGCAGGTGACCACGGCTACAGCTTCACTTGAATGATCTACAGCCCTTCGCAGAAACCAGAGCTATAGACCAGATACCCCAAGTAATGAGGACACCTGAAACAGCAAAAGTCCCAGTTTAGAAACACAGATTAGGGGTGCCAACCAAATATCAAATGCATTTTTAAAGGAAGTCTTCTTGATCCAGGCATTAGTGAGGTAAGACTCATGCACTTTCCCAGGCCACAAAACGACTGGAGTTGGAAACAAAAACATTAGCTAGCTGCGGCTTTAATATTGATGTGCCCCTCAGCTAAATTATTCAGTAATATGCCTTTATTAATGCATTTGAAAGTGTTGTTAACGAGCAGAAAATGTGCTTACAGCAGGCCTTCGAATGAGAGCACGGCCTCCCTGCTATAGCCTAATTCTGCTTATTGCTCTTTTAAGCGGTGATTAGTAACATCCGTGCACCTCAGTAAGACAATGGAATAAAAACGTCTTTTGGGATGGGGTTAAAACGTCTTCGGGGTACTTTGAGTGCACTTTCTCTTTAACTTATTTTTATTTATTGTTTTTCCAAAGCACATGGCATTGGGAGTGTATATGTTTATATCCGTCCCCCCTACAGACAGCACTCAAGATCTTTCAGTATTAGCATTGTTGTTTGTGTGGCAGCTGTCACTCAATCATCATAACTGACAAACTGTGAATAATGCGTGCCTTTTAGAACTATGAAACAGAAACTCGTAAACTGTTTCAGTTAAGGCATCAAGCTGTACGTGTTACTGCTGCGGTCTATAGGAAGACAGAACGTCCACGACGATAATGCTTACCTGCTTACGTATTTTTATGTTGCCTAGCCCTGAAGTCCCCTCTGTATATTCTCATATTCTCATTTTCCAACACGCGTCGATTGGTGAAGTTAATGTAGCAATTGATGTTAATCTTTCCTTATGTGCCTGGAACAGATTAGTGAGGCCTTTAAGAACCAAACACAAAAATATAATCAGATTTCAGTATCCATGCCTGAATTATTAAAGCAGATTGCAGGAAGCCTAGTTGCAAAGGCAGCCAGGAAATCAATTAGGAGAGGAAAGATGAACGAAAATGAAAACTGACAGAAAGGGCAGCCTTCAGTTCACCTCTCTGACTGCCCCAATGTGTCATACTTGCTTGTCCAAAATTACATGTCAGTGAAATGGTCACTGTTTGTAGAAATGAAATGGGAGCATCATTCAGTAATAATAACTCCAGATAATGTGTGCCTTGTGTAAAATCTATTTCGCTCATCAGATGCAGAACAGCAAAACTTGGGAATTAAAAGCACTTACATGAACCAAACATCGGCACCACCTCCGGAAACTGTGCCTAAATGCCACATCTGCCCCGGGGTGCCTGTTTCGCCCTCATGAAACACCCACAACAGTAACTTTCCACACTGGAACGCTTGAATACACACAACTTTGTGAGCTCGTTGTATTTATTCAATTATCTGACAACCCAGCTGCCAGGTCTTCTGCTCAATGGTTCATGAATCCATTGGAAACAGACACTGTTCTGTACTTTTTTCCCCCCCCCCACCCCCCTTGCCCTGTCCCCTCGCCAGTAACTCTGGCAAAAGAGTTTCACTGCACTCTTCAGAACACATGACAATAAAACTTGAAACTTTATAAAACTTGAATCTCAAAACACAGGCAACCATTGGAACTTTGGGCCGCTGACGGGTCAGAAAGCTCAGAACACCTGGGATTAAGGAGGCACTAGAAAGCATAACTCACAGATTAAAAGCAGCTAGGAAAGTGAAACACCAAAATTTGATCATGAGTTACACGGGGAGGCCAACACCATTTTGTACAGAAGGTTGAACCCTGAGCAGAGCTCACTGCTATCATGGTATAGCCTCAGATGTTGGTCCTCCTGGGATGAGTCGGGGAGCCCATTGTCATCGTCTCTAAACTGGGTGAGGTGTTAGCATCTCCGCTAACTTGGCAACAGGCATGTATAACTCATATCCTAAACACTCTGCTTAAACATGAGCCAGGTAGCCATTCAATATATCCAATACATTTATTTTGCTTTTATATCATTCTCTCACCAACATAAAGGATCCAGAGCAAGTGATATCATACTTATTGAACAGTGAGGAGGGCCGTGTTTACGGACACCGGCTCGTGATCAAAAGGTTTCTACATTCACACGAATAACCTGCTGTAATTACCTGAATCACTTTGATGAAAAGGAAGAAAAGAGCAAATCTTTAAACAAGTTTGAAAACAGGAGTTTTATAAGAACCCCGTTCCCCCAGATACATTTAAATAACACTGTAATGATAAATGTGAAGAAGATATTTACATGTCAATACAGGCAAAGCATTCTGGGAATGGAGCACAAGCAAGCACATTTATGGGGTTAATTTTCCCTTTGTCATACTATACTGTAATTTCCTGTTTGAGGTGCGGTGATGGGGGTGGGCAGTTGTGTTGGTAAAGGGTGGTAGGTCTGAAGTAAGCCAGAGGGCCACAGTTAGTTCTGATATTGCCTCATCCCCTGTGGCCTTTCTTTGCTGGGTGTTCAGCATGTAACCAGAACATGTAAGAGCATACTGGTTAAAGAGTCCAGTGATGAACGGGATCCCATAGGGTCTTGGCTTTTGAATCCCTGTAGGTCAGACTGCCTTTGTTTTCCGGTGCTACTGATCTTCCTCCACCAAACAGGTCCGACACCAGCACCAGCTCGGCCCGGGGAGAATTTCCCAGATAAAGACTAGCAACCTTAGTGTCCGCCGAACCACTGAGTGTGTGAAGGGGGGGTGAAAAAGACACTGCAAGTGAATTCAGGGCAACAGCTTTGCTGATTTCCATGGATCGATCTGGAAAAGAGAAATACAGCACCAGAACGCATGTGGCAGGTGACAGGTGGTTATTACGCTACAGGGTTCAGTCTTCACAAAGTATGCGAATATGGTGAGTGTTCAGGGGCAACAGAACGCTGTCTCTTATGTCGCCTTGTCAGTGTAAGACAGCGTACATGTCTGAAAGCTCTCGTCGTTTGTAAATTGCAGGACAGCTATGTTGATTTACAAAAGATTTCAGCCTTGCACAAAGACAGAACATAAATTGCCACGGTAAATGTTACATGGATCCTTTCCTTCCGTTGTAGAGCGTAATTAAAGGCATAATTTTAAATGTCATACGTTTGCTCAGATGATTTCTAAAGTGGATAACTACAGTAACAAAAACATTACAATTAATAAGCCCTATTTCTTTACCAGCAATACATTCTGTTTTATAAAGCAGCCATTAAAAATATTGTGACAGCACACAGCATGGCATTTTGGGTAACGATGTCCTATACAGCAACCTCTGTCTTTTTTAGTCTGCTTCATTGGAAGATGGAAGCGTGGTTCAGCGATGACCAAGGAGTTACAGACGGGGCACCTACATGTCTTTGAGAGAACGGGACAATGGCCGGAAACAGGCAACGGGGGCACGGGAGAGTAGCTTTAATGAGGACAAGGGGATCTTTTTTCAGGGCGTACTGGGAAAAGCAAAGAATTAAAGAACCATTTTGGCTAGAAAACTTAGCTAAGATATAAATTCGGGGGTGTGTGCCAGGGATCAAAGAAACGTTAGTCAGAGGCAGAAGGGCTGTCAGGGTCTGGTTAGACATACTAGGAGAGCATATTGATTTATTCTGTAAGACATTAACAAGTGACACGAGAACAAATCTGGCTGAGGTTAGTCACTGACCACCTCATGATCTGCCACCGAGTGCATCAGTGTGCAGAAATACACACAAGTGTGGGTCTGGTGTCTTCTGACCCAAATTCGTGTGTCCCACCTCATGCACCCAGGGAAAAATCCATGTAGCTTTATTGGAAGAGATGCTGCAGGGAAGAGATAGATGGATGTGGCAGAAGGAGGTGGTGTCCTGGTTCAGCCGGCTACTAAATGGCCAGACGTTCCCATCATGCACCATTCATTACTTGGGCCATAAGTGAACACACTCTCAACCCTTCATCTTTCATGTCGTACATTAGAAGATCCATCGTACTTTTCGAGACCAGATCTTTTTTGGGATTCGGGGTGATCTTGGACTCAAACAAGGTACGTCTAAACTTTATTTCCTCTGTAGAAAAACAGATGTGAAATGTACTGTAGTTGATTTGAAGGTTGGATAAACTTGGTTCGGCTACATTAATGCTTGTTTAATTCTTTTGACAATTGCAGATGAATGTTTGAAACATCTTCCACCCAGCCAGTTTTACTATTTGTCACTGATCTTTTTGAAAACGAGGCCCCTTTCAGTCAATACACCTGCCTGAGTCGCTTCAGCATGCATCAGCAGACGCCTGGGATAATTCCTCTTGGAAGACGGGTGATTTTGGGAGTCTTTTTCAGTCCGAGGTCAGCTGCACTACCTCTCACGGGGCAAAAACAAAAAAACAGACACTCAAACCATAGCCATTTAGCTCTTAACCCCATCCCTTTGAAAACGTCTGAAAGCTCACATCTGCATATGAATCACCGGGCAATTAAAACCCCTGCTGAGGATTTGAGAATGCGAAAAAATGCAAACGTGCTGTTCACCCGCCGTGGAGCACAGCGTACACTGCTCACGACACCAAGCAGGGAGAGAAGGTAAACAAGGGAGAAGATGAACGTGGGGTCGCAGCGACGCTCCTTTTGACATAAAGCGTCTGCATCTTTCCGCCACAAATCTATGGGATCACACCTGTATTGCATCGTGATGAATCTCAGACTGGCAGGCCGTCGTGTTCACGCTGATGCTAGTACACGTTAGACTCTAATGCTAATGCCACCATAACATTAGTTATTCTTGACAGGACATACAGAAGATGTGACAGTGGGCCTCTGAAGGGCTTTGTTAGCCCTCTGATCCACTCCTAACCTGTCTCGTTTGCTCTTCTGTGTCCGTCTTTCTGACGTACACCCACTGCGTGGCTTGGGTGTATGGCGAGCGGGTGGGCTTTCTGTTCTTCATTTCTCCGTGGTTTATTGAGCAGCCGAGCAGATTCCCAGCTCTCCTCATCGACCATGAGCACAGCCAATCCTGAATCCCCCTACCATGAGGCGGCCAGGTCACCGGAGGGTAAGGATGGTTAATGGCAGCATTAGGCACGGAAGAACTAAGGATGTAAGTGTTTCAAACCAAACAGCACATTTTCCCAGAGACGGAAATGGCTTGATGTACTCCGGGGCCCGTGTCAAATTATTATTTAAAATATTTCTCATGGAGTTTCTGTGGAAAGAAAGCTGAGAAAGACACACGATCACAATCATCTGCTTGAATAAGTCCAGTAAATAAAATTGCCAAAATACATATTTGATTAAGGAAACATGATCAAATTAGCTTCTATAACAGAACCAGATACAATCTTTAAACTGGGTGCCTTAAAAAATAATCAAATATATAAATAATATAAACCTGATTTAAATCAACCTGTCAAAAAGGACCTGAAATTAAAACTGGGATTCCGAAAGTGGAAAAATTGAAATTTAATTTTCCTGCTGCGATCATATAATTCATAATGTCATATTTCTCACCTTCATTTCATCTCTTATCTCCTATCTTTGGTACCTAAGAGACAGCTTTCAATATGGGATAGAAGACCTGTTTTCAGAGCATAAATAATTGCATTAAGAATTACTACTGCCACAGCCTGGCTTTATTACAATTAAATTTTCTTCAATTATTACCTCAAGCTATTTTAAGCACATAACACAGAGCTTACATTCCGTTAATGCGTAACCTTTCCTAAGTGGGTTTTTCTCATCTTAATTTATCGCTAAAATATGACCAAATGGGCTATTGAGGACTGATCTATGCTGATGGCTTTTGATGGAACTGCTGCACAGTGCTTCTCTACCTGCTCCCGGCTCGCATTATTAAGGAGGCACTCTCATCTGATGGAAATTATAGTCCATCGCCTCTTCCATTCGTACAACTGGGTGTTTTATCCAGGCAAATCAGATTTTTTGTTCAAGGGCAAAATGGCAGTACTCGTGGGGGGGATTGGGTGAGGGACTGTGAAATTATTCGGCTCTATTCTGGTGATAAATCTCTTTTTCTGTTCTCAAAATGGCTACCACGGTCAAACTCAGCGTGTATCTGCAGTGCAGTATGAAGACACAGAGAGACGATGCAGTTGGACGATCTCCAGGAGCGGAGACAGATCCACTGGGATGCATGATTTGGCACCCTGACAGCAACATGAAAGGTTATCGGTCTTTCTGACACGGCAATAATAATAAGCTAATTAATTCCCTGATCTGAACATCTTTAGCCATCTGTGCGTGTACGTGAGTGTGTGCTTTTACACAAATGAAACAGCATTAAGACATCATTCAGCCAATAGGAGTTTGGCTTATTCAGTGACTATCTGTGCACCTCCCTGGATTCAAGGAAGCTCAGAGACAGTTAAAGTACTAGAACCACGGATCCTGGGTCAGAGAACCAGTCATGAACCTGATATCGGGCATTCAGGACTTTAACACAGGGAGATAATCTCTAGTTCAGACAGAAATCTGTCACACATATGGTTAATGTAATGTTATACTCCTTTTAGGTTTTACATACAGACAAACATAATCTGATATTAACAATATTTGTGGTTATTGATATACACTATAGAGACTTTTCACATACATCATAACATTCAGTCTAATAACTATAATCATAATGTCACGTTTGCACCAGCACTCTGGATTCCAAACTGAGTCCTTGTTCCCTCATTTTGTTTTTCTGATTGCCTTTGCTGTTATCAGCATGCATTCCCTCGTTAAATTTCTCTAATTGCCTTTGCCCTGATTACCCTCACGTGTCTGAAGCCTATGTTCTCTTGTCTTTGTCAAGTGTTTGTTTTTCTCTAGTTGGTTTCATTTGCCTGGTTCGTCCAGTTATGTATGGATTGTCCATGTTGTGAGTGTAAGAGACTTTTTCCAGTCCCGTTTTTATTCTCCTCGTTTTGTTCCATGCCTGTTTGTACATTTCGTGCCTAGTTTTCTAGTCTTGCCTTGTCTAGTTTATCTTTTGAGATCATTCCCTTGTATTCAGGCCAAAGCCCAGTTTTGGTTCCCTTTGATTATCAGACCCCTGTTCGACCTCACTCTTGCATCCTCACCATTATTGGCTTGTGACCCAGTGACCCAAGACTGTGGCAACCCGTGGAAAAATATTATTTTTTTCAGCTCAAGTATGTTTATTAGAAAAAATGAGCAAAACAAACGTTCCAGAAAATCAGCACAAATGTCTGCCCCAAAACTTCCTTAAGGCATATTCATTTTGGCATGTCTGAAACACAGATGTAAAAAAGCGTATTTGTATATATACAGTCATCATCATAACTGAATTTTCTTTTTTAAAGCACAATACCACAGGCCATTATTCACGCACTGTTCACATGCCTGATGTGTGTAGCGAACGCCCCTTTCCTCCTATATATTGATATCCATTGGTCACATTCATTTCCATGTGTGATTATCACATTGGTTAAATGTATTAATCTATTTTGGTTGGGTATTTGGGTCTATTTGGGTAGCTAGATTGTTAAATCTTTTTTATGTGGCTACACACCAATCAGAAGTTAAACTACTGAGAACATCACTGAGCATTCCCTTCTGGTAAGTGCTGATCTTTAAATGACCATTCTCTCTACAAACTTCAAAGGTTGCACGCATTCGGAATGTCATCTGGATGAAACGTGAATCCTTACGTGGTCCACCTCCACATCACTCACTGATTTTACAATATAGCTGTATTTCACACAAGCACAAGCTTCAAAGTCAACTGCTGGTGGGTCCTGTTTCTCCTGGGCTTTATGATATACAGTGTGGTCTTCAGTGTTAAAATGAGAGTTAATCACAAGTTTGTGACTTTATACTCAACAGTGACCGAACAGAAGATGCCACATGTTACCAGTATACCTTGGAGTGATATGGTTTTATCGTCTCACTCCGTGGAGGCAGCGTTCCTAACATACACAGACAGACAGAGGCTCCAAAGGCCCTGTTCCAGCAGCGTTACATTACAGTTCTCTACCACTCCACAAGGTTCCTGCAGTGTAAACACGTTCATTGAGACGGCAACTCAGCAGGCTACGCACGGTTAATTCCCGAGGGGCTGAGGCTCATGGTAGCTTCAGAAAATGAACTAGGCAGTGAACACTCCAGCCTGGCTCTGACTTCCATTTCTCTAAGAAACTATCCACACATTTTTGGTTGCCTCACCCACTGCTGCTACCCCACAAGCCTGCCACCCTACAGGTGTATCACCCTGCAACTCACCACCCCAGAAGACATCATCCCTCAAGCCCACCATTCCAGGAGTTGGAGGTGACTGGGGGGCAGGATAATGCGATCAGTCTCCCCCACAGCATGACTGGTCTTGTCCAGATTGTTCTGGTTCATTCTCTAGTCATGTGACACCTCTTGTGGGCCTTTTCACCACTGCCCTTCTCTCAATGCCCCTCCACCACTCTCCTGTCCAGAAATCAGGGCAGCCAAGACAGCAGCGATCTGCTATTTCTTTCCTCACGACAACCCAGGCTACACACCGGACTCATAGGAACAGAAATTGTATGAGTTGGCCACTATGATTTTCAAGGGAAGATTGTGTCACATGACATTGTCCTTAACTTGTCGAAAACAAGTTGGGCTTCATCTTGAGGAAAAAGATCTGACGGTTCAATTAGAGGACAAGCCTGTGTGAATGTAAAGCTCAGAACTGTACAATTTAAGTACTGGTACCTCTAACACTCAAGTTGGTTGAACAGTTCATCTCACCAAGAGTAGAGACAAAATGGACAAGGAGAGGAACACCCTGAACCGCATATTTCCAACCAAATGCCAGGTCTTCTGTTCAATGCTCTCTGAAAAATCCCAAAAAAGGCACAGCTGGGTACTGACAGGACTTGGGGGCTGCTGACTGGGATGTTCTGGTACAAAAGTTTTGGTAGACATGAAATGACAGGAAGAACAGATTCCAGAAGTGTGGTCAGGTTCCTTCAGGATGAAGATCTAGTGGGCAGACATAGCCATGGAATTAATTTAAAAAAGGACCACCAGTTACCAAACACAACTCCAGGATGAGAAGGTAGGGCATAAACAGACAGGAAAGTAAAGTCCTAGAAAATAACTAAACAAGGATGGAGTAAACAAAACAAAGTTTAATTTCTGTCCTTGTAAAGTGTCTGATTTGATCAAACCATTCACATGAAAGCCTGAGTTCATGCGGATTCATCAATCAAGTAACCTGAGAATGTGGTTTTTTGTTCGTTGTTGCTTCCCCCTCCCATGTTGTGCTTCACAGCTGTGATGACTGTTCCAAAGAAGAGCACCGACTTTGTTCAAATGCCACCTGGGTTTTAATTGTTTTTCTTGTTCTAAGCTCAACCCACGAAAAATGCCTCAGCTCAGCACCAAGATCTGTCAAAGAGGTCCTTTTCCAAGCATTCATTTTCCTCTATGAAATGTTCTGCCACAGAAAGAAGCTTCTCCCCAGAACATTTTGTAAATATGAATTGCAAATTCTACATGCCGGTGCAGTTGTGCATTTTCAATTGGTACCAGAGTTTGACATCTTTGGGCCAATCCTGTGGGATATTAAAAGACCGGGGGTGGCGCGGTGGCTGAGTGGTTAGCACGTCTGCTTCACAGCAAGAAGGTTCTGGGTTTGGTCCTCGCTGTGCAGAGTTTGCATGTCCTCCCCATGTCTGTATGGGTTTTCTCTCGGTACTCCAATTTTCTCCCACATTCCAAAGACATACAGGATAGGTCAGTTGGCTACTCTAAATCCCCATAGGCATGACTGCAAGTGTGTATTGGTGTTTGTCTTTGGTTGGCCCTGTGGTGGATTGGCAACCTGCCCAGGGTGTACCCCACCTTTCACCCAAAGTCAGCTGGGATTGGCTCCAGCTTTTCCACAACCCTTATAGATAAACAGCTAAAGTAGATGGATGGATGGATGGATGGATGGATGGATATTAAAGGACTCAGATACATCACTAATAAGTGAAAAGCAATCCAGAGGTAATCACTGAAGCTATTTGTTTTATAGAAATTAATCAGGTCAGTACTGTTGTGTTAGCACTGTTCAGAAACCAATTAAATTAATTCTTAAATTCCATTTGTCAAGATTCTGTAACACAATTTATCGTACATTTATTATGCATTAAAATTACATTTCAATATAACAGCTCAATTAATTCTATATAACAAATGCCTTGCAGGTTCGAGGCTGACGTCCACTTCTGACAGGGCAAGAAATGACTGCTAATATGCTGTACTTATAACTCCCATTAAAAGCCATACTGTACAGCCGTGTTTCAGCTTACGGTGGCACATCACTCATATGTGTACAGGGACATCATGGCAGCCTCAATCAGGACTCGAAAACTGTCTGACTTTGGAAGGCCTCCCATAAGCTCCCACGATATAGAGATGAGGAGAAGGGATGGGAATTTTATCTGGGGAGTGGGAGGTGAGACGGGTTTAACAAAAATGGAAAAGATAACCAGATGAATATAAACAGAGTGAGACAAATTCACACACATTCAGAAGTAAAGGAGGTCAACGATGAGCCACAGCCCAGAGCTCAGGTCTACCATTTGCAGGGAGAAAAGGAGTACCTTTGCTTACACGTTGTGGGAATACATGAGGATAGGAAAGAAATCATAATGCATGTGAACATTTACAGTGCTGAAACTCACTGTCACGGGATGGCCCACTGGTGGTCCTTCATCCGCACTCACCAGTTTAATGAGTCTTCTAAACCTGTTTCAGGCCACGAAGAAAATATCAGGGAATTTCAGGAGTCACTGCAACTTACAACCATGCAATTTAAGATCGCGAGTGCAAGTCAGTGAGTTTCCCCTCTAAGAGCGTTTTAACAACGTTTGTAAAGTAGAAGGCTTTTTTAACCCTCTACGCTTCACAGAGTGACACTCTGAAGTTCAGTGGTAGCTTAGCAGCCACATCACACGGAATCACCAGCTGGGTCTGGAGATGGTTCACTTCACCATGTGCTGCATGAACAACCAAGAATCCCACTCCGCAATATATCGACATAATCCATTAATCCGGCTATAATGTTGGTAATAAACATCCCGGGCCTGAAAAGGAACCAACCGGTGTGTATTGAAACAAGACCCAGATTTCATCTAATGAGTTCACTTTGGCAAGCTTATCCTCAATCCTTTGCCTTTCTTATCCTTAATAGGTTCCCCACAGACAACATAAATAAATAATGGCTATGGCAACAAACATCTAGCCATAGTCAAGCCTGTCTGCGAAAGACATTTGACTTAACAAGCAATATCCATTTTCATTTTCCTGCCGTGGTTAAATTGGACTCTCTTGCACGATTACGTAACAGTAAACCCATGTGATTCAGCATCATTTTCCAGATCAATTAAGGAGTCAAAATTATTTTTCACCCACCGCTGCTCAGAGTTACGTCAACCCAAACTCAACGCTAACTTCATCGCTTCCCAGTAACTCTTTCTTGTTTGTGTGAGGTTAAATGAAAGTCCTATTGTAGCAGGGACAGCCCCATTGTATGCATTCAATGACAAACACTTTTGTCCCAAGAAAGACCTCACAAGTTTAAGGTACTGAGCATAATCTGGTTCATTGAAGCATTGAGCCAAGCATGAGCACTTTGCTTTGACACTGCAGGAAGGGCCTTCATTTGCAAAGTTTCATTCTATGTTCCCAGCCCATTGAAGAAGAAGCATGGCCCCTTGGTTAAATTCTAGAAGGTGTGGTGAAGAAGGGATGCATGAAATGAGCGGGTTTGATGAATAACACCCCATTTTCCCCTCTCTTCCTCTCTTTTTCATTACAGCAGTCAATCGATGGGGGTGCTGCAGTCCTGTGAGCAGGACGGCAGAATGGGCACCTTTGAAATTAAGCAGAAAGAAACTGCAAACAGATATTCGATTCTATATTTTATTGCTTTGTATGACATTTGGACCACATGTAGTTAGTAAACAGCAAGGTCTGGAAGAGAGCCAGAAAATCAAAAGTAACAGCTGAAAATTCCAGCAGATAGATTGGACTTTTCCCTCTGCACTTTATCCTTTTGATTTGTTTTAATAATATATCTGCCTGCCACGTCCTAAAGACAGAATACATGATCAATGCCTTTAAGTATTCTATTTTCCTTTCACTCCCTCAGATTCAATTATCCAGCTTAGTTCGCTTTGTTTTTAATTTTAGAAGATGCTGAAACATTTTTCTTTTTTCCTGCATAGCATCTGAAAATGCGATTGAAAGATGTGAAGCTCCTTCTTGGACACTGCAGTTCACTGCGCGCGTCTGCAGTACGTGTATGGGCAGGCATGGCTGCTTGGGATCAAACAGAGATCACCAAATGCCCAGACAGTCCTTTCTCACACAGAGATGCCTGGCTTTTTTTGGACTGCAGCAGAGCTGAGTATAATTAGATCAGAATTAGCCGGGCAGTGTGTAAATATTTGTGTTTATCTTTTATGAACATGATCTATGGGGGGAATTAGCCGTGAAGAATCCACAGCCATCCCAGTATGTACACAAGTGACTGCAGCATTCGGCTGTTTTTTATGGCCGTCTGGGGTGCGTCGCTCTCTCGACATGCCTACTACTGGAATTTAGAGCCAATGGCACTTTCAGCCTAAGTCTGGTTCAGTTGCTCTCTGCTGGCTTGGGTTTGGGTCCGATTCGCCTGGTAATGATGAGCGATAGAGAGAGACAGGGCAGCTGTGTTGTGGCCAACACGCCACGTTTCTGAGGGCGGCCAGTCATATTAAAAAAGAAAAACCAGCATAGTTGTTCCTGGGAAGGTGAAAAATCACTTACTAGGGCCTGAGAGAGAGTCAATACGACCAAGGAATCGGTTTGGGATGATCCTGTCACGCGAGGAGGATTTAAGGGAGGATAAACTCAAAATAGGCAGGGTGACAGAGCACAAAACTTTAATACTAGGACGGCGCAAGACAGGGAACAGGCAAACAATGACCGAGCAAGGACCCAATGGTTAGCCTCCCTTAAATAGTCTCTAGATCCGGGGCAGGAGACTTAGAGACCCCTGGTGGTGGGAGAGGGAACAGTGACAGATCCACCTCTCAGTGCTCCGGTATTCTGTCTGAGAGATTACCGGAGATGTGTTTCTTAAATATCAATTTGTTTTCTTTTTCACTTCAAAATCAAGTTATATGCTTGGAGTAAAAAATGGGACCATTATTACGTCCATATACATTGTTAAAATAATTCCTTGCTGCTGAGGTTGATGACATGCATGATGATGTAATCAGTCTTTACCCGGGGCAGAGGGAACACCTACAGAAGCCATATAGAGGGAAGACATGTGCAGAGACAAACCAGGAACAGCTCAAGGAGCACAATCTACAGCAGCGCCTGGCAAGACGAGCGTCAGGAGCGATGCAACTCGAGAGAGAAGCATGCAGGTAATGCAAGAACAAACGAGGACAGAGCCTGGAGGTGGCACTGCATGGAAAGACAAACATGGAACAACAGAGCAGAACAGACGGACATGACAGACCAGGACTTCGGTCAGAACTCAGAAGAGACAGACCAGAACTCTAGGTAAGCTAAGGGGAACCAGGAGTGTACTTTGAGGAGTGCAGGTACAGGAACAGGGTTCCAGAAAGACAAAGGCACACTGGAACAAGAGAACTTAGAAACAGGGAAATCGAGTACCCATAGATTGGGTACTCTGAGTGGGGCTCCATAGGATGGTTCCTTCTTGGCTGCCCACTGCCATATAGTGATACCAGCCACTCAGACAGGCAGGCAGGCATACCGTGGTGGGGCCTAGGTGTCTGAGGGAGCAGAAAATGGGCGAAGAGCACAGAATGAGGCAAAGTATGATCAAGCAGGACCTAAAAGGCACCTTACAGATCAAGACTGCTTATCGAACGAGGCTGACTGAGAGAAATAGGCAAGGACCACCAGGCAACCACTTGCTCAATGAGGCAACAATCACGAGGTGCAGAACGAGGCAATCAGGGACACCTCAACAACCAGGTGCAGCACCAGGAAACCAAGCAGCAGGGGAAAAAGCCAGGGAATGAAGAACCGACAACAAAACCACTAAACAAAATATGTACGAGTGTTATTAAGAGCTGATTAGTCTGAGAAAAATAGATTCTAATTTACGAGCAGTCTTTGTACTGGAGGTATCAGGCTTTTTTCTTAACCATTTTTAATTTTAGAAAACTGCATCTAAGATGGAAAATCAGCTATCTGCTCTTGAGTGTCTGATCTCCACTCTTAAATATTAACAGTGAGTCTGCTCCTTGGGGCTCTGCTTAGACATATCTTTTCTAAGCCAAGGTCTGTTAATCAGCGGAGAGCTATTCTCTCCTTTTCCCTTTCTGTAAGAAAACATCACCAGATGTTCTTACTTCCTAGAACAATAAACAATGAACAATAAATCAATAAATACATACCTGATTGGCATGTCAGGTATGCCTTTTATAAATGAATCACAGCCAGCCCGGGGTAAACGAGCTTCCTAAAACATCGCCCGGTCAACTTTATAGGGGAGGTAGAGTCACAGTTTCACTCCAGGATTGTCGTGGCAACATTGCACTGGGATGCTGTGACCACCATCCATCAGTAGAATGAAACTCAGGTTGCATTGTGGGGGTGGGGGGTGCATCAAAGCCAGTTGTGCCATCCCTCTACTGCCACCACATGGGCCTTTGGCGATGCCGTGCACGTTACCTCTGTATCCAGGGGCTACATTGGATTGCTCCTGGCAGCACCGTAATCACCGACCCTGATGGAAGGCTTGGTGCAGCTGCTCCTTCAGAAGGAGTGCATTCCTATGCCGAGGTGTCCTTTCCTCTCTCAACTTCCACACTTTTTTGCTGCTCGAAGGCTAATTTGTCTTCTGAAGGCAATAATCTGACAACAAGACTCTTGGTCCTATTGTGTTCGCCGCTAAGAGCTAACCCTTACGTCTGCAATCATTTTTCTATTAAATACGCACTTCAGAGGTACTAGTGATGTTGAACTAGTGTTCAGCAGAGAGGGATAGATTTCAGAATGTGAGAACAGGCACGACTTTTAAAAATATGTGAGAGGTACTTACTGAGCTTTAAACAACGCGAACAACCCAGTAGATGTATTACATTTATTTACATTTAGGTATTTAGCAGTGGCGTTTGTCCAGAACGGCGGCAGATAATACATCACAAGCATGCAGCTGTCAAGGAGCCGATTTAGGTACACGTTCTGCTAGGCTGGGCATCCAACGAAGCATAAAGCTAAAAAGTAAGAAGACTGCAGTCATGAGGAGAAGCACAAGGCTGTCTCCATGGTGGGGAAGACGTTCAGATGTCAGCACCAACAGAAGCCTCCAAATGTGACTCTGCTGTTAGCCGAGTCAATGAGAGACCCACGTCCGATACCATGCTAGCTGTCCGTGAGAAGTTATCCTCCGGTTGCATAAGTCTACAGAGAAACCACCGCTACAACCTACCCAGAGATGAAAACACTGGCTAATGCACACGAAGGAGCCAGTCACCTCATTATTATGGAGCTCAATAAGTAAACAACACAAGTTAAATTTAAAAGGCTATCTATCTGTCTGTCTGTCTGTCTGTCTTTGTCTTTGTCTTTGTCTTTGACGCAAAAAGCACTCATCTTTGTAATAGAGACTGAATGTTTGATTGTTGTCTCTAGACCCCATGGTGCAACACAACATCCGTTTTGCAAAAATCAGCTCATACAGTAACTGAAAAGCAGTTTACCAGTTCAACACACAACACAACATGGCAGTTCCAAGCAGGCATGGCACTCTAAACGGGGTGAACCAACCCTTTTCACTATCCTAAAAAAAAAGTCAGGAGGCAACCTGACTGTGTTACTTATACACACCTGTACAAAGGGAGTACTGTCAGAAAGATGACCCTGAATCCCAGTCAACGGGGCTTGTGTCAAAGGATTCTGAAAAATCCTTTATTTTTGGTATTTTGATAGAGAATAAGTCCCAGAGCAGGTGAAAGCTTCAAATTGTGATATATGAACTGTGTTTGAACAGCATCTTTTTAAGCTCTAGTTTAAGTGCAGAGAAAAATTTCACAGTATATCACTTAATTAGTATGCAATTTTCCCACAATGCATCTCAGAATCTATCTGCTTGACTCAAAGTGATGACATCACATCTGAGCAGCCAAGCGCTTTGGCACGCAGCCTGTCCCCCAGCCAAGCACCAGCCAGTGTGGGGGCTGTGGGCCGTGGGCTTGTCAAGGAAGAGAAGGCTGTCTTTGGAAGTGTGGGGGGTTAAAAATCCCCCTCCAGGGCAGGAGACTAGGTGTGAAAACCTGTTTACATCAGGCAAACAGAGCAAGGCAGATAATGTGAGAGACAGCATCTCTACTCAGGGGGTAGGGTTGGAGTAAGAGGAACTTGTAATTAGTTTTAATCAATTACAGAAAATTTTGGCTGCAGCTTCTAAGATAAATGGCAGGAAATGGTGTTTTTTTTTCCTTTTCTTTAATAAGCACATTCCACAGAAGACAAATAATTACGTGCAGCAGCCACCTGCTGCCCATGTCAGAGTGCTGTGCTGATGGCTGTAAGTGTTTAGGGACAAGTGTTGGCTGCCTTGAAGTATCCATTCCTTCGCTGGTGGTCCTGTGTGGACAGTGCCTCTGGTTGGTCCTTTTCTTCCAGCACATCACAGGAGATTTCAGCATGTTATTCTGAGCTGGAATGGAAGATGCATCATCTTTCACATGGTTTCTGGACATCAAAAGCCTGCCTGTGAACGAATGTTCTCAATATGTTTTTGTAAAATTTGATTACATTTAAAAACAGAAAACATTTCTAGGGAACCGGCCTGTCAAACGTTACTGATTTTCTGGAGAAATCAATTATATAAGCCTTTATCTTTCAGCTGCATTGCAGTTAAACAAACATAACTCAGCCTCTAAGATCAACATCTGCAATCCAGCAGCAGGAAAAATCACTCATGGTTAAAAGCGGCGTTTAGCAGTCCCACACATGCCGTTGGGTACAGTCGAACTGCAATAAACACTTCATCCAAATTGCCTAAAATCCCCTGATTAATAATCCCATAATAAACAATTTGATTTTCAAACTTAAAGAGGTGCATTTTATCCACAAATTCAGCCCTAGAAAGAGGCGTGTCCCTGTATCCCACCCACACCGATATTCATGAATACATTTTCCAGTTTAAGTTAATAACATCGCACAATCGAAGAGGTATGAGTTCAATGAGCTATATAGCTGAAATCATGGAATAATAAAGGTAAATGATGTAATATATAATCTGGAAAAGTTAATAAAAGTTTCCATGCAGTTTTTTTTTTTTTTTTATGTTGGCCTTGTGGTATTTTATTCTTTCATTCCTCTTTTATTTATCCTTTAAACAGAACAAATACGATTTTTCATGACTGGCAGGATTTGGTTTTTTTTTCCCCTACAGCTTTAAGCCCCTCAACCGTGTTAATTATGGCTAGTGTTTGAAACCACAAACCCGATTGTTTATTGGCAGCAGTCAAAAAATGATTACTCTCACAGTTTTTTTCAAAGCAGAACAATATTTATGCTGTCTGTGCAAAAGGGGCCCTCCGGATGCCATTCAGTAATGGAGTCCGCAGCCAGTGTGTGGAGTAACGTCCTGACAAGTGTATAAATCCTGGGTTTAACCGTGAGGCTGCTTAATGGAACTTCATCTTTCCAAGCTGGTTATTAAAAAGCGGGTGAAGCCTACCCAAGGGAGGGAGGCTCTGCTTCAGGGTCCGTTTGAGCACCCCGTGATTAATATTCCACATTAAAACACGCCCCACACTGACTGTCACATTTACAAAGGCTATATTTACACATGAAGGCAGAGCTTAAAACAAACTTCATCCATACTTAAAGAATTCATTTATTCAGAAGGTGTCTTCGGTGCCTATGCATGACTGAAGACAAGACATCTTTAAAAAGACCAATGAAATGCAATCAAATATTAATAATATTTACAATGCAGCTAAAGTTACTGTAATCAGGGAGTGCAGAATAAAAATATGACAAAATAAAGTAAAAAGACTGTTTTTTTTTTCCTTCTTTGTCCTGCAGGAGCGAAAAACACTTGAATCTCACATTTGAAAGCCTAATTTCTGAAGTAAATGTGGGTAAGTTGCAGTGCTATTCACAAACCCCCCTTGTTTCCCTGGACAGTTCTCTTGTGGGCTAGATGGGTGAAGTTCTGGAAAGACAGGAAGGATGACAGTAAGTTACGATACATGAAGAACGACCCTCATTCTGTATCCATGGCACAGTTCCACACACGATATATCCACATTTACCCCAACTGGTCATGCTTGTCACCTATTTTCACCGAGGAAAAAAACACAGCATTTTTTTCTACACTATCCCAGTGGCAATAGAAAATACCAAAACCAAACATTATATCGTAGACTTAGGGACAAACAGGAAATGAAAGTGAAAGTAAATTCACACATACGTAGTCCTGTCGATGAACTAGGAAACGTTCGGGGTTCACAGATGGCGTTTGGGCACCTTTTCAACAGCCCAGTGACGGGGGCCACTTGGAAGACCCTCATCATACGCTACCGTTGACCGCGAACTCAGATTAACCTGTGTTGCTTTTGACACACTTGGCGGGTGCAGAACCATACGCACCTCATACCACGCGAGGGGCAGGTGAGCTCGTGTACCAACGTAGCTCTTCGTTCTAATATGTCATTGTTGATGACATTCCGTGGAAATGTGCCAGGTTAATAAAGGTCGATGAAAAAAATTACTCCTCGTTAAATTCTAATTTTGGTTTAATTAGAAACCGTCAAGTATGTTAAGCCTAATGCCGATCACCATTAGTGTACGGAAATGCCGTAGGAAACAACCTGTTCACAGTGAAAATTACGTGACCCTGTGATTAAAAGCATTCAGGATAATATGAATTACACCCAGACTAAATCTATCTACTCTTTTAAAAGTACAATGAAAAGTCATACTGGCATAGTCACTGAGTAGGAGTTAATCATAGATAAGGATTCAGTTCTTAGGCACAGTGTGGTGTGTTACTAGTTACTGTATCTGTGGTCACGGTGTAGGTCAACAGGTTAATGGTATGTATATTTACTATATACTTCTGACAGAATATAACACACTTAAGAGCAAATAAGAGTTAAAGTATTTGGAAAGATATCAGTTTGCTGCTGAGTTGACATAACGTACGACCCTTCCTGACATTGCAAAATAACAATTGAATATCCATCTTTTTTATCTCTCAGCATCAAATAAAAGCGGAGCGCCCAGCAAAGAGAAGCCCTCTGTCTTCGATTCTTCGCCTTTAATCCTGGCTCCGATGAAGGTGTCCAGCACTCTCAGCACGTTCCTCCCAGACAGCCTGAACAGTTTGCTGATGTTTCAGCCTCTTCCCATCATCCTTTTCCTAGTCGAAGCAGCTATAATGAATGATCATATCTGGGTCCTGCTCTGGGGCCCTGCCCTCTGGGATGCAGAGTCTTCCTGCCTGCACCAGTACTGGGATATTCATCGGTGTTTTGGTCTCATGATTCAGTAAATAAATCGAGCCAGGACTTATCGTGGATCTTGAGATGTTCTGGCTGCGTGCGGGACAATGAGATCTGTCAGATTTCCAGAGACATAACGTAATGTACCCTAATGCAATTACACGCCTGTCTAAAGATGCTCTCCAAAAAAGCCAGCGTTGAGGGCCAGGAAGCTCTAGAGGCTTTCCCTCTGGAAATCTGGTCCCCCTGGAGGCCGTTGGCCCTGAATAAGCAATCTTCTGCTGTCGGATGGATCCTGTCCAGCCCAGGTGAGATGGTGAATCGGAGCTGGCCCCCAGAGTTCTGCGCCTCAGCGACAATGTGCCGTTTACCCAAACAACATTGTTAGCTCGACCTTTATTTCCACCAAATTGTGTCCAGGCACTGCGAAGACGATCATTCTTAAGGACACCGAAATGAATGCCTCACGTCACTTCGAGGCGAAAGAGTCTTTAATGGAAAATCACGGAAGGAGCGACCTGCAAATCTTTTCTATCGTGCCTGTATGTGATTATGAATTCACTGAGCTAATTTCTGAAACCGTCAACAGCATGGTCAGCTTTGTCATAACTGATAGAGGAGCTGAACGTGATGACACAGCACCGGCTGTCCGAAGGTATGTTTGGGATGTACGGAGGGGAGGGGAGGGGAGGGAAGCGTGAGCAAGGTGCTGATGCAGAGAAAAGTAAACTTTGTACCTCGGCGGAGAATCGGTCTGACTGGGAGAGAGGAAGTAGAAGAGCCTTACGGCTTTATTCTGTAAGATCGAGTCAAACTCACAGGAAGGAAAATGGTGCACTGAAAGAGTGAATGGGATGCTGATTAGCTTGAGAATCCTTTTCAGACTCCTTGACAAAAAAAAAAAAAAACATGCAGCTTTACCTCAGCAGAAAAACAGGCTTGATCAGTGCTCAATTCTGTAGCATCTTAAAGGGCTTCAACGCTGTCATTTACCTCCTGAGGACTTTCCAGTGAAAAGGAACATTTCTGGGGCTTCTTAGCGGCAGTTAAAGGAAGCGGTGATGAATGCTTTTGACCCAACAGGCAGGTAACATGTGAAACGAGAAACAGTCTTTGAAAAAGGATGAAATTCAAATGTGTTTCATGATTATCAGTGCTGCTGTGCTGGGGGACCAGGTGGGGGTGCAGAACTATCATCAGATTTAAATACTGACATTCAAACCCGGAGCCTGGATGCCTCCCGTACACAGAGCGACCATGCCAGGACACTTAGCTGGGATTCATTACGCCACGGGTGACTGAGTTCACACAGGTGTTCACCGGTGATTGGCTTTCATGCCAAAGCAAATGGCAGTTGTCTGACCCGGACTCGCGCCGGCCACCGTCGACACTTTGCCATTCCCACCTGTCCCGTGGAAAGCGTGGAGCTCTCCCCCGCCGCGTTAATTAACCAGAGTATTTTCATGGCATACGCACTGTGCCAGGCCCCAAGCCTGAAATCTCATTAGCTTACTGGCTGTGGGTAGCGTTGCATGACGGCAATTGGTGCGTGGGCCTTTTTTGCCGTAGTTTTCCGTTTCTATGCTGTCTTTTCTGTGTAGCCCACTGAAGGAGATAAGCACACAGAGTGACATGGCCTATTTTGGGAACAACAAACAATTCGTCATCTTACCCCTGGGTTCCTCTGTGGTTCCTTAACACTGGAATGAGTCGCCATTGTTGTTGCAGTAGCATTTTCGCTTTTTCTGTTCTTCACTTTCAATGTTGGGAGGGGCTTGAATGAAAAAAAAAATCAAAGTGGCTTTGTGGGCCAGAAACGTATTTTTTCCACCATCTTATGGCTTGGCATTACAGAGCAGAAGAACCTCCACATAAATTTGACAGCTTGTCATATTTTTATCAGACAGCTTAATAAAATCTCTGTAAATGTTAATAATGTCGTCCTCCTGAATGGGATTCTCAACTCAGACCAATCTGATACAGCGCGACAGAAGCTATAAAACAGATGTGCCTTTTCCAGACGATGCTTGGGGTGCCAAAAACTGTGTGCTCAACCTCTGAGCTTCTGTGAAGTTCAAAGGCAAGTTTTCAGGCTGACATTGGAGATGTTTGGGATTGAGTGGGAGCGGGGTTTTTAAATGAAAGCGATTGCTCATAGTCAGAAACATGTGAGTCAGAGAAGAATGGATCAAAGTTTGCATGGAGCTCTGGTAACTGATTTAACAAAACTGTGCTCTTCCTCAGCCTGCTCAGCCAATGGGTAAACATTGACTTCATTTGTTTCTATAGGCCTGACCTGCAAAAACCTAATCAATTCATCATCTTGACATTGCTGTCATATCAACCAACCATGAAAGATAGCTTTTAGCGTGCACCCAACTGCAAATTGAAATGAATACTGTCATTACTGACTGTGAGTGTAAGTCCCGTGTAAGACATTAAATTCTTTGAAATTCCACCTGGTCTGACAGCACACACTGTCACACTGGTCTGTCGCAGTATTAAAGCTCAGTCTGCACCAGGTAGCCGTCAAAGTACGTGTGTCACGCACGAGTCCCAAGCTGAAGGCATGAACACACGCAGGATGTAAAAATGACCTTTTGCAGGAACAGGGATTGCTTCTTTCAACGTGTCCTGCAAAGGTACTCGTATTAACTGCCCCCCCCCCCCCCCCTCCACATTACATCGAACCCTGGAAATGTCAGGCCTCTCTTCTCTTAGGAATTTTCTAATGTGCAAGTTAAATAGTTTTTAAGAGCCTCCACTGCAGGTCTGGTGCAGGTGTGTTATGTTATGTTATGGCTACCACACAGCACAGTATATTTGCAGACAACAAACTTCGGAGAACCACTCAGCAAACTGCAGGGTACTCGCCACTTTTCCAAGGTACAATTTCGGATGGGATCTATTAGCCCAAAAGACTATAAGAATTACAAACACATTTGAGGTTGGAACTGGGATTTTGCTATAGGTAACAGAAAGTTGATTATATAAAGAAACTTACTTTAAAAGTAGCGAGCACCTGGACTTTGGTATACTATTTATTTTGAAGCGAAGTTTGAGGCTCCATGAAAGAGATGCATGCAATTATATATCTATTTGGACATTTGGTGCCCACGTAGGGCATTGTGAATTGCTGATAAATGATTAGAAACTCTTCCCAAATGAGCCATCCATCATCAGTGACAGGCAAGGTAAAGTAAAAATCGGAGCCAATGAGAATACAAAGCTTGGATTGTGAACCAACAATTGATTCTCTCCTGAATTGAACAAAAATGTGGATGTAGGTTTTGTTAGATGACACGTCTGTCATCCGCTCTTTTATTATCTGGAACAAATTAAAGAGAAAGAAAACTTTGACAGCTGGTATATAAATTCTTAGTTTATCTAACAAGTTATACCTGTGGAAGTACTTGTGTACGGAAACTAAAATTCTCCAGGGACAAACATAAAGTTCATCTTGAGCTCTAAAGCAATAAAAAGTCTGCTATTTTGAATAAACCAAGCTGTGGCAGCAGGGAGCCAACCTCCTTTTCAAGACTCCTCATACCTAGTTAAAGAAAATTATGATTTCAATAAATCATCCCTGGAAATGAACTGATGACAAGCTGTCAAAAGCTATACTTCTGAACTGCAGATTATAAATTTTGCAGTTTCAGCTGCGTCTGTGGGATCCAGATTTGTATGTGCTTTTCTACCTCATGGCTAAGTAAGGGGGGGGGGGGGGGGGGGGGAGGGGCTTTCCTCACAGTCAGCCTACAGGGTGTAGTTCGCCGGACTGACACGAATCACCGTGAGCCGGCCGGGTCATCGGGGCAGAGCCGAGTACTACAGCCCGCAAAGCCCATATGTGCGGCACTGCCACGGACGTGACTTGGACGTCCGAACCCACACTGGGCTTCTATATTTGGTGGTGACCGCGAAGTCATGATCAGCCGGGAGGGGGCCAAGCTCATTCGCCACCAGGCCCAACTCACCATGCCGCCCTGGCGCTCGTTGCTGTCGACCGCTGTCTCTGCCGGTCCTCCGGTGTCCGATCCCAGATGGGCCTCCTCCTGCTTCTGCAGCCCTCCGTCCTGCTCCGAACTCATCGGCCGCTCCTAGCTCGCCGTTACCCCCCGCCGCTCTCTCCTGGCTCCCCACTTGCCCTGATCCCTCGCCTCGCCCGGGCGAACGCAACCGGACCCGCCGCTGTCTCCTACTATGACCCGCTTAACTGCAAACTAGATAAAGTTACCAAAGGAGCAAACAGGAAAAAACTGACCCAAGTAAGGTTGGTCTATGGTTCTCCTGACCCGTTAGCTATCCCTCGAGAAACCGCATTCATGACCGGGCGACGAAGCGGACACAAGGGACACGCACCATTGCCGAGACCCGCTGACAGACACTAATTCACACTCCGCCACCGTCCCGGCAGTCAGCGCGGCGCGTGCTCCGCCCCGCGCTTCCCTTCCCTAGTAACGCCGCGTGTACTAAAACCGCCGCATAGCAACAACGCGTGACAGGAGCCGGTCTGAGCAAGGCCGACTTTTGCTGGGCCAAAACTGGTACGACATGGTGGTTCAAAGCCTCTCTGCGGTGCATGGGAATACGTATGAGCCGACATAACGAACATTAGAATTTTTCTACTCTTCATAGCATGATAAAATCTAATTGCACGCAGAATTTGTAACAATAATATTCCTGGTATTTCCAAAATAAGGGTTTATTTATTTTAAACCACAGCAGTTAAAGCCGGCAATCGCAAAGCGATCGAAACGATAATGAGGCCCGAGGGACAATGGTGAAAACAATATTACAGGGTGAATGCAATAAAGTAAATAACCACTGATATTCTACAGTGGTCATGCAACGTTTGAATACAAAAAGTCTGGGAGAAAATATCAGGCGAGTGTAACTTAAAAGTAAGCCACCCTTCATCCTGAGTTGTATCTATGCACAGGAAGTTGGACTTTGCTTGCTTTGTTTTTTCTATTTAAAAGCACACTTTTCATAGCTATTCCCATACATCATAGCTCCATCAACTGACAAAATGCCAGATTAATTTTGTGCAAATTTATCTCTATGACCTACACCTGTTTCAAACCATGTTGTATGCCATTTGTGACTTAATAGCTCTGTTACAGAATACTGCTCTTTCTGAAGCAACCACCAGTGACTGTTACTAATTCATGGTCATGGACCAGTCCAGCAGTATTCAATAGCTAGCTTATCTAAAGAAGGTTAGACTAATCTGTTCTCTTCAACTTATGCCAGGAGGCAGGATACTAACTCACCACGTCACACACAAAGGAAAGTGTTCCCATCAGTTCCCCCAAACGATACAACTCACACAGACAGAGGCCTCCTCAAAGTACATGTTTTGTGGAGTTAGGCACAAAAACAGTAACAATTTTCATGGGACATGAAGACAGATCCATTTAATTAATGTATCATGTTTAACAGACTTCCACTATTCAGAACAGCGGAAATGAGTGTTTCAATCATTTAATTACATTTCGCTAAACACATAATTAAGAGCAGTGTTAAGAATGGTATATTAGCACAGTTCTGTCCAATTCTTCTAAAAATTATGTAATAGTGTACACAAACATGTTTGAGTGTTTCAGCTTTGAGGCTATACTCAAAATTCTATACACAAAGGCCATTTCAGATTATAGCATCAAGTTCTGTGCTCTGAAAACATTCCCACTTCATGGCATACCATGGAGATTTAGATGTGATGAGCCTCCTTTCTACCTGCTCATGTCTATTATCCCATTTTTAAGCAGGGCTGGGAGGTAAATCAGTATAGTAAGAGTTTTGACCCCTTTTTTGGCAGTTGTGAATTTTCTGATAATGACTTGACAACAATATCTCAGTCAGCCAGTGCTGGCTAAGTTTACAGTACAGCACAGCTCGTTTGCATGTGCCTGCAACCCATGTCAAATTTAAGTTAACCCTGTGCCCTCAATGCCATTGCTCTTAAGCCTTGGTGGTCCCAGATTGTGATGTCTGCTGACTGTGTAGCTGCTGAATCTTCATATTCATGACCTCAATCACAGCTGAAAAAGAAACAGGGACAGCAATCACAATTCAGTTCACAATTTTTCATATGATGCCAGGGCTTCCTCCGGCTACTCCAGTTTCCACCTGCAGGCCAAAGGCATGCAGTTAGGCTAATTAGTGTCTCTAAATTGCCTGTAGAGTATGATTGTGTGCAAGTGTGTATGTACATGCTTTGAGATGGACTTCAGTCATGTGCCCTATTCTGCCTGCTATAGGCTCCAAACTTCCCCCACAAACCTAATCAGGATTAGTAGTTGATGGATGGATGGATGGATGAATGGATGGACGTATACTACACAACGGTGTGTCTCAAACTACTGCCGCAATAAGGCCTAGAAGCCCGGCCTCTGACAGCTGCAGCTTGCTCCCCCTTTCAGCTGTTGATAACAGATCCTGATGTGCAGCAGCAATCAGGTGAAATGCTAACACTGCTATTAGACCTTTTTAACATACCCTCATAGTTGCTATGGTAGATTTGTGTGTTTGTATAATGCTGTTAATGAACGCAGGGAAAATAACTAATGTGCTAGTGACATCTCAAGGCACACTTTACAGGATATTTTAAGTAAGCAAATCACAGCCAGCTTCTGTCACCAAAGGGAGGGCTACTAAACCTTTGCTTCCATGAAGGTTGTAATCAGTCAGTGGAATAAAACCCCAGTTGAGGTATAGTTCTACAAGACTTTTGGTTCATTTCACTCTAACTCAGCAGGCCTATAATATCCGGTCTACATGCTTCTCTCACCTTGCTTCATAGCATGCTTCTCCTGCAGAGTTGGCTGAATCTTCTCAATCTGCTTTGTCAGGAAGTCAATTTTTCGCTTGAAGAAATCCTTTGTATTTTCCACATTCTGAGGTAATACATAAAGTGACTCTTAAACCAACACTAAAATTCTACATCTGGATACCAGAATTTCCACAATTTGAAGGTAAATGTGATAGAGTGCACACTAGACGAGACAACACCTTTTAACAGTCAACCTGAGTTGACATAAAAATGTCATCTTAAATTACAATATGTATTTCCTTACCTTTTCCACATAATATCCAGTTCCAACATCCACCAAGACATGCTCAATGTCATTCAGTGTCCCGGGAACATACATCTACACGTTTCATTAAGGGACACCATCACTCTCATTGTACTTCAATTCAGCATTGAGATGAACAGTCAACTCCAAACCCCAACTAGATCAAAGATGTTGAACTGAAAAGGATACAGAACTGGTGAGGGGCACCAAAAGTTCTTTTCCTGAAGGAAATAAGAGGAGGGAAAAATAAGTTTGCTAATGTTGTGTCCAAAAGAGCAAATATCAGATGTTTAGGAAATCACAGATAGAAAAGTGAAGGTTACGGAAGGTCAGCATAGTGACTCAATTGAAGTTCTGACATTACATGTGAGCTTGGCTCCTTGTAATTAAAAATAAATACATTTAAAATTTTAGCAGTTGCTCTGAAGGACTTAAGACTTCACAGAACAATAAGATGCACAACAAAAATACAATATACAAAGTTAGAAGAAATAGCCAAAATATAATCAATGAATGGAAGCAGCAATAACAAAGATCTATGCAATGACCACTAGTAACAATAAAGGAATAATATTTAAATTTGCAGTGTTTGTGCCATCTGTCACTGACAAATGAGGACATAAGCAGCATGACTGCTTTACACTGTGACTGAGAACACCAAATGTTTCTTATCTAAACGTTTCTATTTGAAAATATTTTCAGGCTTCCAGTGACTCACCTGCATTGTCCTTGTTGAGAACACTCAAACTGTCCTTAGCTTCCACATACTTTGTCTGTACAACTTTTAACTGACCAATTGACGAAGTCAAGAACTCGGTCTCCTGTGAAACAATTGAACAATGCTAAGGCCACCTCAAGTGTTTATTTTGTAATTATTTCCATACACACTGAAGGAAGATTTTTCCAATAAAATTATGTATTTTTGTTTAACATTACGAGACCTGGCTATTGGATACACTTCGACTTACTATAGTTGCTAGATAATCATCTTACAGCCCATGACATATCTGAACAGATATAAATCGATTATAATATAATCCTACCATCTGCATTTTACCTTCATATAACCATAACTATTACGGGAAAAAAAAAGAAATTGTCCCTTGGTGCTGACTAACAAAACTTGGGGATTGTCTGTGTTAAGGTGATTAACGTATAAAGGGAATGGTAACGACACTAGCCCATAAGACAGCCAATTTGTTTTATGCTGAGACGCGCTTGGGGAAGGGTTATGATGCAACTTGAATAAAGCATTACTTTTTAGACCTCCAATTTTAAAACCGCTTTTATAGTAGAAAGAGTAAAATACACAGATGTGATTTACAAAAAGAACCGCAGATCACACAAGTCACGCCTGCACGCGTGTACCAAAGCACTATATATCCATGAAACGGGTTTGTGAGCTGCGAAGCACTTTCGCTTGCGCGCTTCCACCACTCCTTAACTCAGTTAAGCTCACACAGGGAACGACTGCTGTCCCACCTGGTCAAGCTGCGTCTTCAAACCTTCTAACTGTGGGAGAGACAGCTCCGTCAGATTGACCGCCATGTTGAACACTCACACAACAGTGCTGCGGTACACAACAGCAACCGGAAGCAGATACGGTAGCCCAAAAGCGTTTCTTTATCCGGGCGTAGCGCAGGAGAACCCCTTCATCCGATGATTTACCCTTGACACGGTCGCGTGGCTACCGGTAGCCAATCCGAAGCAGCAAAATGCACATTGAAGGACATCATTGGGTGGGATGACAGTCCGTAAGGCACACTTCAGGAGCCTAGATACGCTTGATTGATCGTTTGTTGATTATAGACACATTCTTCGTCACGTTGCTGACGGAATTCCAAGAGTTTATTTCTAGTAATTAACAGCCAGTTAAGAAGCAAATAAAATCGTAATCTGGTCGACACTTTGAGATACGTACGACTTAGTGAAGGAGGGAGCAACGCGGTCCTTTGACCTTCGTCTCTCTCTTACATCTTGTATGGAAGGAACTCCAAACTGTTGGACATAAAAGAAAATAGTTTTAAGATAATCGAGTGGTCTCTTGGATCATTATTTTGCGAACAGGCTGGGGATGAGTGAAGCGTCAACTTAAGGCTTCTTCGTGATTGGAACCTACACACAGTTACAGAGAAAGCTTTCGATACGGGCAATTTAGAAATGCAAATTAACATTTAGAAGTGCACCTCTTAGGACTATGGGTGGAAACCCGCTCGACACGGGGGGAATATGTAAACTCCACACAATCACTTATTCATAGATTGGGACATTTTGTTTTGAAATCCGTGACGACAGTTTTCTTCTACTCACATTAACAAGCGTTTTCGTGTGCTAAGAACTATGGGCACATCTCCATGGTCTAGAGCTTTACAGTGGTCCATATGCAAACAGTAATGTGTATTAAGTGTGAATTTATTGCTTAATATCCTGTTGAGCATGATTTTATTTCTTGTATAGAAATGTATCCTCGTAGACTTCCACTGAGGCTTTACTTGGCACTGCTCTCTTCCGAATGCACTCTTTTTTCATTTTGACTTAACATCAAGATATCTAGTCGGAACTATTTGAATAGCTTGTTCCCATAGCTATCTTACACTTGTTTCTGGTTAGCTACCCATTGGAACCTTGACCGAGTGGTACATAAGTTGGTTCCAAGACTACTGTACACTTCTAAGATATTATGTGTCTCACTTGTGTGTCATCAAAGGTCTCATTGGTAAATGTGAATGTTTTTTCCTGAACTTCAGTTGCCAAGAGCCTACGTCTAAGGGCAATTAAGCATATTCCATTAAAAATGGCTGTTATGGTGACATGCAGAACAACAACGTCAGTGTCACAAATAGAATGAGAGGCACAGTACAGAGTAAAGTAAAACTGAAGACCCCCTTTGCCACTCCTTCCTCACATACTACAGATGGAGAAGGCAGTCTGGCTCTATACTTATAGTCATCAATTTAAAGTAATCTTAAGGAAGTGTAAATATAACAGCTGGCTGAATAATGTCAATAGCATGACTATGAACCAGGATGTACATGTCTGGTCTGACCAGGGCCACATCTAGTAATTCTGGACCCAAAAATATTTACTGCTGTAATATACTGTGTACTATATATGTTCTTGGGACTTCCAGCTGTTAGTCATCACTAACCAACTACAGCCCCTGGGTAAAACAAGAATCCTTTTTAAATACCCCATGTAGGCAGGGCTGTGAGACTATGCAAGGAAGCAAAGGTCAGAGAGGTACCTCATATACAACAATGACTGCATCAAAATTCTCTTTCATCTCCTCCACTAGTTCAGAGAAGACGAGAAGAGGAAATTAGGAAAGAAATCAGTGAACTGGGACATTTTTACATCATCTAACACCACCACATGGATGTTCCTTACATGAAAATGGTCCAATGGTAACATACAATTATCCTCCGTGAGTGTCATGCGCAGGTGTAATTCTCTCCCTTGTAGGAGACATGAAGGATACACTTGTGTATCTTTTGTCATATCCCTGCTGAGACAGCTGAAGTTCAGCTTCTTACACATCTATGGTATAGGGACACCCTGTAACATCTGGAATTTGAAGGTATTTTCAATACTGGAGCACAAGATGATTTAGAAGAGGAAATGAGAATTAATGATTTAGTCATACATTAAGACAGCGGTTTCCATACTTTTTGCCAGGTCCCTATTTTAAAGCCCCACCCCCTCTATAACTTGACACATAAGGGTGCATGCACACACAAAAATCCACACCACCTAGTATGGGGAAAAAACTGCATTAAGGGCACAATGGAAAACAACATCGATGCAGTACTACGTGTTATGCTCACTAGGGGGCACAAAGACTCATTTCATCTGAACTGATTTTGGAGGAAGAAACGCATGAATGAAGGGCTGAAGGTTAAAAAACCCAACCACTATGTAAATAAAATGGCCATGTAAAACTGACTGGGGCTTTCCATTTTGGAAATGAAATCGTTACTTCTATTTAACAGATTGTGGCAGTGTATCAGAATAAGAAACTGAAGTTCACATTCCACTTGCACTAACAATGGATGACACCCCCCCCATTAATAAAAGACAGGGAAAATTCCAAACTTTTAATGTTAAGGCATATAATTTGCATATATTACACTTTAAAAATTCAAGCAAAAAAAAAAAAAAAAAAATGACCAGGTGGCATGTTAAACTGAAAGACCACCACAAGAGTCTACATTAAAACAAGTTCTGCATAAAAATGATAAAGGAGAAACCCAACTCAAAACATGTACCCACTCTAAAGATAAATATCCATTTTACAATACTGTTGGCTGATTTAAATTCTGTAAAGCTGATTTAGTTCAGGCTCCTATGCTACTGTAAGAAGATGGGCAGACCATAAACCACAGGTGCTGCCCCAATCAGGTGTTTCAGGTGTGTGGCCTGGCGGGATGAAGTCATGTGATCCAGAAGAGCGGCCCCATGGCCTGCAGAAAACCAGGACTGAAGTAGAGCCTTTGTGAAGCGGTCAATATCCCGATCCGTCACATCCCAAAGGTTACCAAGAACCAGGGGGCTTGAGGAAGAGAAAAGTAGGCAAGTATATAGATGTGCTACATTTACTAACACATACAAACAAATGTGGTTTATTCTTTAAACCAAAGCCGAAGTAGAACTGACTTCACCTCCTGTTAAACCTTATTGTGAAAGCAGTAGAATCAGTGTGCTGTAACTGTTAGATAGAGGAAAATTCAAAGTATCCATCTGATGATCAAATGAAACCAAATGGTTCATCAGCTAATAAACTTAACAGAAGCTTTGGTACAAGACTGGCAGCCACCAGCATGGCCACTAGGAGTGTAACAGTAGTTTTCCCACGGTTTGATGTGTGTCATGGTTTTTGGACCACGGTAACTGTATGGTTTCGGTATCCAAAAAACAAAACAAAAAAAAAAAACCACCCTTTAAACAATGAACTATTTTTATTTTGACTGTCTATTTAAATAGTTTAACATCAAGTGAACTACCTGTCTAAGCATTGACAACCTGGATGTAATTTGCCTTCTCCAAACGCTAAACAAGCTACATACTTGTATAGGCAATATTAAAAGTGCAAAATGAAGTTGGTACCTTAATGAGATTTTACCCTGAGTTTGTCTTCTCATTATTGTATTGCACGCTGAATCCAAAATGTTGAAAGACGGCAGGACCTCTTCAGATTTGCTTCTGTCTCCCTACTAGCACTTGCCAACGTCACGTTGGAGTGAAGAGGATATTTTAGCCTCTGTAGCTCATATCTGCATACAAAGCACTGATAGCCAGGAGGTGGATAATTTACACCATCTGCTGTCATATAATGACATTTAAACTCTAGGTCTCAAATAAGACAACCCGATTTTTTAGATTTTTTTTTTTTTGGGGGGGGAGACGACACCGTCTTATATTTGCGTCGATAGGTATACGAAAATGACAGGCATATCATAATACCACAGTTCCTGTGTGTGTGTGTGTGTGTGTGTGTGTGTGTAACCGTCGGGGCTGTACTGAATGGTTCGATAATATACTGAATACCATTACACCCCTAATGGCCACCATAGTCATTCAGCTGTTGTCTGATTCATCCTACAGTTCATGCTTTCAAGGAAAGCTGAGAGGTAAACTGAACTGCCATTGAGAAGGTTTGAGGATTATTTTGGAGCTAAATAAGTTGTGTTCAGTAACTCTCACACAAGTACAGTCTGGCACCTACACAACATTCAAAGTCAGACCTTAGAGTCCAGTCCACTGTAAGCATGTAGTAGTTTACTATTAGAGCACAAGTACCAATGTGGTCAATGTCCTGCTCATTTGTTGTGGGACAGTCATATAGGTCAAACTCACCAACCAGCCATGAGGTAATTCAGGATTATTCCAGAACCTTCTAGATCTCCATTGACAGCCAAGGCAGCACTGCTACATCCAAACAAAAACGACGCTGCATGCAATTCCTCCTTCAGGATACGATGGCCGTCCAAAAACCGTGCCCCAGCTCCATGGCCCACATAGCTGAAGTGTGTTGGAAACAAAAGGATTTTCTCAATACCCAGGGACACACTACTTAAACTTTGCAAGGCTCCAACACTTCAGATTATGACAGAATAGTGAATGTGGCTGTACTCCCGAAACTCCATTATAGAATTCGAGGTTCAGATTTCACTATCCACATTTAATTCTACACCAAGTCTGGATTTCAGTGCACCAGAATTTAGCATGAACCCCCCCCCCCCCCAAAAAAAAAAAAATTAGCAGCACAAAACAGATAAGGTAATACAGAGGGATGAGTCTAGTTTCAGGTGCTCACATATAGAGATCTTTAGTGGTCACAGCCTCTTGCAGTTGTGCTGGATTAGGTGCAGCTCCAGAAACACCCTCCCAGCCAGGCTCCCTTATGCAAAAAGCACAGAGAGCAAAATATTAAGTCAGAAAACTGACAATTAGCACTAGACTAACTAAGCCATATGTTGCTAAACACTAATTTAGGCCAGAGTTGGAGTTTTGTAGATTTTACTAAATTTAACCACAGCTGGCTCAAGTAGTTGTAGGAGTTTCCTGGGGGTTATGAGCAAGACAAGCTTTCTTTTATGGGTGCAGTTGGGGCCATGCTCTGACCCAACTCACCTTGAGAACCACTCTCTGAAGCGCTCCTCGCTGTCCATTAGGTTGGCATCTGGGTTCACCATATAGAAGACCTTCGTTGGGTCCACACCTCGATTCAGCACGGACTCCTCGTCCATCTGAGCAGTGAAGAGGAGCACACGTTTTGAAGACTGCTTCACACCACATTCTAGCTCAAAGATGTGTCTGAAGTCATACATTAGCCACTTAAGGCTAAGAGGAGCAACTCCATTTTGACTGAAGAGTCTACCAGACCTCACCTCCTTGGAGATGCAGTGGCCTAAGAGGAACTGCAGGGAAGGCATGCGAGTGACAGAGCACGATTTGAGGCAGGAGATGCTCTCCCATGGCAGCTTCTGAAGGTACTACCAGGAGAAAGACATGGCAAGGTATTACCACAGCATTGAGTAGTGAGCTGTGTAAGACTAATCAAAAGCAAGGGAAACGGGAACCCAGTCTCAAACGTCACAAGCTGGAGTGGTTCAGGTAGACCATACCTTATCCAGCATGAGGACAACATGACCTTGAGGGTCGACCCTGTCCTTCAGCGCAGACACTGCTGCCTGCAGATGCAAGAATACCTCATCGGTCCTTTGTATGGAGAGGCCACCGGCCAGAGCCTGGATATCTTGTTGGGAGAGCAGGGGTGAAGCTGACAACACGACCTGTTGGGGGGGTTTTCATGGAATCAACATGGGGTTATCTGCATTAGGATCAATAATGTACAAAAACCTGTTGAAATAGGTTTGACCAATGATCTCCAGGGGGCAAAGGTCACAGCAGGATCCTGGCTTTAAGGAACATTGAAGTCACTAGTAGTATAAAGCCTAGGACAGGGCTACATAAAACTGAACTCCCAAAGACCACATTAGCTGGTGGTACACTACCTTCATCCACAAGCTTACGAGAGAATTCTGACACTGCATCAGAAACCAGTTAAATACTGATGTTTGAAACTGTAATCCAGGAAGTGCAGCCAAACCAACACAACATCATAACATTTGCTTGTTTAGCCCAGTGTGACACTGTCCACTTTTCAAGCCTCCTGGGTATGTACTTGTAATGGAGGAACATTGTTTTGTGGAGCAGACAGACCTTGAGCATCTCCTCTGAAGTGTTGGTGCCACACTCCACTAGAGCTCGGTGGAGATCCCTGGCCTGCCGGGAGACCTCTGGGTCAGCAGACAGAGGCAGTAGCATCCCCATCCAGCAGCCCAGCAACTCCCTCATCTCCTGTAGCAGCCTCTGGAGAGTAGAGGGTGAGGGACCATGAACACCACGTTAGAGCCCATTGGGGAACACTCAGCTCACACACACTCTATTAGCGATCTGCTTACTTTATCTACAGTGTTAACTGAAGCTCTTCATCTACCTTGCCTTGAACACCATAGCTACATCAGAGCTATTTCCATTACCAAAACACACAACTTGTCCAAATACTATACCATGCAAGCTTCAGGACCAGCTTCTTACCTCCACGCGACTGTCCAGAGCCCTACGGCCTTCCCACCACTGCGCCTTGTCGAGGACGCTGCTCACCACCTTCTGCTGCTTCTGCACGCTGTCCATCTCATGGATTATGGCACTCACTGGATACTATGGGTGTCAGCCCATATTAATCCCAGGTTAAAAATGAGAACAGTTCATATGGGGCGGTGGTGGATTCACACATAGTTGTAACGATAAAGAATGAAAGTTTCCTGGCATAAACAGTGAAAGCACACAGGCTGCAAGTAAACATGGTATGCAGTGCATCCACACACAAGGATATGGCAAAAGAAACCTACATTATTGCAGCAATTTGCAACCTTAACATTCTCATGTGCAACTGCAATGCACAAGTATCTGTATATAGTACAAGACTGCAAGTGGAAAGTGACTAACACTTGCAGTTTCAGTTCAGGAAGTTAAACGTGTTAAAATAGTGTTACTTTAGCTGTGTTGTATTTACTTGTGTGCCAATGACTTGGTACCCAATGTGTGTTCAAAAAAAAAAAAAAAAAAAAAAAAAAAAAAAAAAAAAAAAAAAAAAAAAAAAAGCATTTCAGTAGATTTTTTAAATGTAGGTGTCACGTACCTCTCTCTGCGCCGTGGGAATGCGAACAGTGACTGGAACCAGTCCATGCTCCAAACGGGTTAGTAACAGGGTGTTGCCCATCTCACCGGGTTGCACACCCACCACAGAGAGGAGGCACACGGTCATGCCTGCAGAGCGTCCAGGACACATTAGGCACCGTTCACCCTGACACTGCCATTTCAGCGACTGCATCCAGAAACACAGCTGGCCACCTTACCAGCTGGGATCCTCTGGAGCTGTTGGGTGAAGTGCTGGCAGTGCTCCTGAGGGAAGGTGGAGGGTTCGAAGGTAGGGAAACTGAAGACTGCTTCTAGCTGGGTCAGCCTGTGGTTCAATGGTGTGTGTCCAGTGGGGTCACCCAGATTCAAAGACCCCAGTTTGTCAGCAAGATCGGGGACAGATGCCTTTTTTAACTTCCTGGAAGACGTAATATCACGTGTCAAAGCTGGCAAAGTAAAATGGAACAAATAGATGACATCAGATGGGAACATTAAGGCTGGAGATTTGCTTACTTGATTCTACTGGCAAGGTGGCGTGTCATGTGATGCCTGCTGGTGAGGCCCAGGGATTGAGAGTGGAGCATGGCAGTGGTCAAGGGGTCTCCCTGACCCAGGCATAGAGCGAGGAGGCCACAGAGCTTGGGGTAGAGCCCAGCTGGAGGAAAGTGTTGGAGGGACAGCAAGGCACTGCGCAGGAGATCCTGCACATACTCCAGAGACAGTCCATCTGCTCATGGAAGAGGTTGCGACACATTGAAGTTACATTAAATGGTTGGGCAGATCCTCCATCCCTTATCCCGTAAGGAAAAGGTCAACCCCCCCCCCCCCCCCCAACAGCATTTTCCAAACCTAGCACCTCACCTGGCACTGATGTAGGTAGTACACTATGGAGCAAATGGGTCACAGAATGCCCTGCTCTCAAGTCACCAAGGCCCTGTGTCTCATGGTCCAACCCCATGTCCCGCCGGAGCACTTCAAGGTCTGCGTTACACTCCTGGAGTCTCACTGTTAATAGGGAATACGATAGAGACTAAAGTACCCAGAAGTTTTGCTCTTCAAAACCTAATTTCTGCCTACACAGGGAAAGCAAGTAATTAGTAAACACCCTACGAAATGTGAAATCTCACCAGAGGCTTCATATTCTTCCCCACTGATTTTCAGCTCTTCCACACTTGTATCCAATCCACATTCCTCCTCCTTTATGGTCCTCATCCGCTCAGGTTCTTCCAAATTGGCTAACTTGCCTTTGGCCAGACACTCAGCATGCTTTTTTGGCCTGCCTTTCCGTGGGAGGGGTACAGCAGGCTCCTCTTCAGAGGAGTGGCAGTCTGGGGGCAGAGCAGTGCTCTTGTTTGCTTTGCCCCGCCCTTTCAGCTGCCCCTTTTCAGCAGTAGTTGCTGCCATTTCCTTGGTGAGGGTACTCTTTTTGGAATGCACACGCCTCTTGCCCGTCTCCCTCTTCCCAGGAAGTACTGCAGGGGTACTGGTCTCCATATCACTCTCATCACTGAATTCCACCTGCAACGTGCAGAGGTGCAACGTGTTTCCTATTACCACCATCTTACAGATCACAGAAAAATCAAAAGGTTACCTGGAAGAGCCAACAATATATAATTTAACATCCTATGGCCTCACCCACAAGTATTCCACCCACTCACCTTGAAGCGAGACCTGGTGCTCCTTTTGGGAGCTGCAGGCACTGGTCTCAGATGGTCCAGTGGAGATGAGGATTCTTCGTATACCTGAAACTGCTGTTTTGATGCATGGTTAGCTGAGCCACATCGTGCTGCAGGTCCACGTTTCCTTTGGATAGGAGTATGGGGCATCATGGGAGAGTGTGCCCTCACGATCACCTGAGGAACTTCATCATCAAAGTCAAAGGCACAAGGTAAACCCACGGCATTTGATTTAGACTTTGAGGCTTTCCTTTTGATGGTAAGGGGTGTTTTGCAGGTCAATGACTTTGTCTTTGCCGAATGAAGTGTTATTTTAACCTTGGGTACTGTGGGGGGCACGGCTGTGTCTTTAGTTTTCTTCATTTCCTTTATGACTTGGGAGACATCCCTGACTTTTTTCTTGCTCTCTTCCACTTTTGAAGACAGACCAAGATCTTTAGTCATCTTTGAGAGAGGCTCTCTGAGTTTGTTATTGGACTTTAAAGGATTCCAGGCCCATCCTGCAGAGAAGAGCTCCTCTGACAGGCAGTTTTTCTGGGAAGCTAAACTGAGGATGGATGCCAGGGCTTTTGTGGCCTGTAGCCTAGCATGCACTTGATCCAGCTCAGGGGACTTTTTGGAAATCACAAAAGCAAAGCCAGATTCTAGGAGTTCCCATATACCAGTAGCCTTCCCCACATGCACATCGAGACTGGAAAGGGACATGTGCACATAGATTCTCCCCACAAGGTCATCAAGAAAGGACACTGAAGGTGTGGCCTTTGTTGCCACCAGTCTGGCCAGCTTGGCTGAAACCTTGGCTGTGAGAGTCCTGCAACGTGACAAAGCAGTGAGAAAAAGTTTGCGACTTTGCTCCTCTGCAACTCCTTGAGACAACTGACTGGTTAGTTCTGCTTTGACAGTAGCCCACTGAGCACAGATACGCCCCAACCCAGGGTCCGAACAGCAGGGGCAGCTGCAGTCTGCCTTGTGTTGCAGGGAGGTCAGCCAGCACTGTCGTTTGGGTTTGAGTTTAGGTGAGGCAGCTTGGGCCCACTCCTCCACAGTTTCCACAGGCTGTTGGTGGAAGAACCTGGTTTTCAGGAGGCCATTGTATTCTTCATCATCATCTGCTGCCTGTGGGGACTGGGGCTTCTTAGCAGGCCTCCCTTTTCTTGGCTTGATCTTGACCTCAATCTTCTCTTCCTGGCCAGTAAAATCTAACAATAGAACACCACAATCCTAACAATCATACTTGGAAAGATTTCACATACAACTGGAATTTACAACCTTCCCTCAACCTTTAGCTTACAAACAAGAAACACCAACCAGTGCAAAGATCAAGAAGATTGGTCACTTGCTCAAGGTCCATGCCACTCAGCTCCCTCTCCCCTTTCTGGAGCTCCAACTCTGCCTTCACCACGAGGAACTCAGCACATCTATGCAGGCAAACACGAGAGGGTGCAAACACCATATATTATGTAACATCAGAACACCACGTTTACTGTACTTTTATCAACATGGGTTACTAGAATCCCCCTGCACAATGTTTAGAATAAAAGCTAAAGGGCCTTCAGCATCAAATCAATGTGGTTACCGGCTTAGGGTCTGCAGCTTAGTGGCCAGCTTCAGGGCTTCCAGGCACTGCACCTTAGCCTCGTGAACAGCACCGCTGTGGCTCCTTACCGCGACCATCCTCAGGGAACAGCTGAGCACTTCAGCCAGGAGCTGCCACTTCAGCAGCACATTGTCTCCTAAGACAGTCAAAGAAATTACCACAGACGCGGCCAGATGTTACTAGAGTTTAGAGGATCAACACCCACAAGAGTCATGGACTGGTCGATTCCACACCAAGATGACTTCTGACTTCAAAAATTGCTTAATGTAAAAATTTTTAGATTTTAACGTGCTCAAAAAACTAGCTGTGCTTTAAAGAGTTACCTTGATCAACGAAACGTGTGTCCACGGCAACATTATTAGCTCCATAGAGACCGTTTCCTAACAAGGTCACCACAAGGCTACACAGCAGCTTCAGGCCTTCATACAAGGTCGTGTCAGGAGTTTTCAAGCCTGGAAGAAGCAGCCACTTACCATCCAATACAGACCATGGTTAAAGCTGATCAACATATATGCTTAAGACACGGATGCACTTTTAGGCATCCAGAGTGCCAACCAACCCCTGTACCCACCATGTTCAGTAAGCCTTTGACGGAGATGACTTGGCAGAGTGGTGGCATTGAGGCTGAGGTACGCACTGGCTGTCTGGAGAGCCTTGGCCCTCAGCAAATACCAGGTTTTGGAATATCTCTGTTCCCCCACTTCCTTCAGTACCTCAGACAAGTGGGAAACACCCATCTTCACCTAGGGTCAATATAACAGCACCTTAAGACTCAACACATTATAAAAAGCAGCCCCAAGGACCTTTGGAGACACTCGACTATGTTGTGCTTCATTCCATTTACCGCCCACTCACTTGACCTTAGACACATGGTACATACCTGCTGGGTGCTGTAGCAGAAGTCTGCTCTTAGGAGGGTGGCCAGGACATGGAGCGGCAAAACACCCTCGGTGCAGGAATCCATAGAGGACAGCAGCTGTTCCACCAGCTCCAGCTGAGCCTGCAGATGAACACATACCAGATGACTGCCCCAACCAACATGTCACCCCTCAGTCACACTTTCCTTAAGAGTCTTCTGACCCATTTATACAGTTGTAGACTAATGAGAGTATTCAGTTTGAGTACCCTGGTTAAGTCAAATCCCCTAAACAATGTGACCAGCTGTCATTCCAAGAGACATACAGTTTGAGTATTTTCCCTTCAATTTTAGACTGTAAAGCTATTGAATCAACAAATGGAAAAAAAAAAAAAATCATTAAGGTGACCTTCCTGTTAGAGCACAGTAAAACTGAATTACCTGTGCCAGTTCAGGGGCCCCTATCTCCAGCAACAGCCGGGCTGAGTGACACAAAGAGTTGGCCCTGCTGAAGGAGTCACCGATTCTGCCTGCTAGGTCTGCAGCCAGCTGGTGACTCTCCAGGGCCCTCAGGGGCTGAAGGGGAGGGAATCAAACATTCAGATTAGCAGGGAAGGAGACTACCGAGCCAAGCACTGAAAGAAACAAAACGGCCATGGGACCCAACCTTGCCAATGAGCTTATAGAGTGCAGCCATGAGAACAATGGAGGAGACTGTTTGCTTGACTGCGCGTACAGCAGGCTCCGTCTTCTTCCCCAGCAGGTCCTTCCACAGCTCCAAAGCTGTATCCAGAGGCTGGCACTGCTCTGAATTAAGACAGAGATTCAGACTGGGGGAAAAAAAAAGGCTGACTGGGACCAATGCCTGAACACAGGACCCACAGGAAGAAATAAAACTTAGCCAATGCATCTGCAGGTCTGCAGAATTTACTTCAAATACAGGTACTCGAAAAAGAACCTGCAGTCACGGAGACAAACACCAAGCAGCACTGCAATTTAAAGTCACCCTCCCAATCTCCATTTGTTGAAAAATTGTTAAAGTTCGTATTTTATGGGTGTTCAAAGCTCTCAAGCAATTAAGTCACATTTCCCAAAAAGGCAGTAAGTAGTTCTATGACCATAACATACTGCTCTCAGCCATCAGGTTGAAGCGCAGGCCCTCATAGATCAGCTGGCTCTCCTGTTGCTTCTGCTTATCCTCATAGTCCATGTCATTGGTTCCTATGGGCTCCAGACACCGATTCTGCTGTTCCTGAGCCTCGCACAGCCGTCTATCCACCTCCATAGCCTAAAAGATGAATGGGTCAGAGATCTGTGGTGTGTTTCAGCCAGCAGATGATTCTCCTCAGGGTGATGCTTGCCTTGTGGAGAGTCTTCTCCAAGGTGCAGATGTACAGCCACAGTGAGGCCTGGGCCTTGTCGTCTCTGAGGCAGTCAGTATTGTCTGCGGTCTCCGGCTCCTCATCCAGCAGCCTCAAGGACTCTAGGGTGAAGTCTACCGCAGAGCTGAACAGCCAGAAAAAAAGCCTCACATGATCTTATGCTTGGAAATGGAAATGCAAATGCAGGAACAGTCAGTGTGAAAACAAGTTTCTCAACTGTTAAAATACAATGTCTCTCTAAAACATTTAGTCTTCTATGAAATTGTCAGAGTACAAAGGGAATTCAGAAAAAGGAGAAAAAAATGGGAAGATTATGCTGGATGACTAGAACAAACTGAAGCCATTCAGATGACACCTTGCTCACCAGTCAGTTTGCTCGCTGAAGTCCTGGAAGCAGACCACCTGGGCCATCTCGTACAGGTAAACAGCACGGCGGTGCGTGCGAGCACTTTCCTCATGACAGATGTCCAGCAGGTCACACAGTGTGTTGTAGCGCTCCTGGGCGGTGTCACCCACCACCTCCCTGTAAGCCCTCAGCTCCTCCTCCAACAGCAGCAGCACCACCTCCTCCTCCGGGACATGTGACCCAAAGCCATCACGGAGTGTCCTGACACGTGACAACAGGATAATGCCATTGGATGCCCACCACAGTGTTTTGTGCTTAAAGATGAAACACCGGGTGTTGTTTCATCTTAAACACAATAGAATGTCAATTATCTGATTAATTAGAACCAAGGTTGGTTCAGTTAATCATAGTACAGATAATCAAGTACACGAGTACCCAGATTATATGAAACAAAGTGAGTGAAAAGATTGAGAATGCAGGAATGTGGGGGTTAGGGTTAGTTCTCTCAAAATACAGACAGGGCAATCTCTGGTGACCTTGATACATCTATGCAGCACCAAAAGCCAATATTTGATTTAACTTCTAATAGTCTTGTACATTTAACACTTACTTGATGTATGAAGTATAGCGAAAATGTATACATTAAGCAGCAGGAGTAATGCTTCGGCATAATAACCACTGCTCTAGAAGTAAACACTGCCAGCATTTTTTTTGGGGTGGTGTGATTTATGTTCAGAAGTGACATTTTACTACATATGACAATTTTAACTGCTCTACAGTTCAGGACGTGCCTGGAGCTCAGTTTTCCTCAGTGTCGCTGCAAAATTATGACTTTCGGTAAACCCAGTCCAATTTGTACTGAGCCTGATACAGCAATGCTTGCAATTTCAATGACAAAAACCAGCATGCAGAATACTTAAACTGGTTTCAAGAACAAATGACAAATATGGCAAGTACAGTATGCCTGTAGCAGTATTTAAAGCAAGTGATTTTGGTCAAAGGACATAAGCAGCCTTTACAGGATCAGTACGATGACAGAGACAAATCCATTCTGACTGGCCGTCCAACCTGAGCCGGGTATCAGCCTGTCCCCCTCGAGCAGCATCTGCCTTTGTTTTGACCCACAGCGAGACTGGCTCTGCCATGTGGTCTGTGATTTTGTCACCCAGAGCCCGCAGCCAGAGCACCACACAGTCCAGAGCACGATCAAAGTGACCGCCTCTCCTAGAGCTCTGGACAGCCAGGAGGAAAGCCCGGTTCACCTGTGAATGAATACAGAGACTGCAGTCAGTGGTGGAGAGCTCCATTCTCTGAGCCTTTATCTCAAGTTTGAATAGCTGTTACCCTAGGCTTAGCTTAATTAACTTGCATCCAGAATGCTTTGCACATCAAGTTCAGGCATCAATACTGTAAATAAGACCGAGTAGGATATTCCCAATCACTACCAAAAAAAAACTCATATACAAGTAAATGAAGGTCTACACACAAGGTTGATCATGCAGTGGACATGAGCCTACCTTATCTACAGGTATCACATGGTGATTTTTCTTGACCAGTTCGTGGCAGAGAATCTCCGCTAGGGAGAAGGCCTGATCATAGCATTTGTGATTGTACAGCGCATAAACCAAACTGCTGATAGCAGATGCTAAAGGAGCAACAAAAAAGGTTTATCTTAGTTACAGGGCTTAACATCTGGAACTGGAGATGGTTCAACATACAGAGATGAAAGAGATGCACATTACCAGCCTTAATAAAGATATTCTGAGAAGCCAACTTCTGTGACTCGCTGATCACCTGCCCAGCTGTGGCCTTGCAGTACAGGAGGACTCGATCCAGAGTTTCACCTTCCTCCACCTGAAACAGTGCATGGGGGAGACGGTCAGTGGGAGAATTTACAGCTTAACCACCAATAAACAGTAAGAAACCAGACAGATTCAATCAGGAAAATTGGGGGCCTGTACCTGTGAGGCCACCAGGCTGCTGTAGGCACTCATAAAGCCCTGACACATGGTGCAACACAAAGTTTGCTGAAAGAAGAGCTTCTGCTCTGGCTGGAGCATTGTGGCCTGAGACAAAGACATGACAATTTGAGTGGCAACTGACCTCTGCAACATTAAACAGCATATTTCTACCTTTTCTAGAGGCCAGATATTCAGTTTTGAGGCATTGCAAAATTACATTGGTTGTATGGGTACAGGTCCAGGCTGTAATTTTTATGAAGTATTATTACCATGAACAACAACAATGCAAACAAACTGACACCTTGGTGAGATGCTTCTGCAGGAGCTCCTGATATTCCTCCAGGAAAGAGAACAAAGCCAAGAGAGATGTTCCATTCAGCCCCTTGTTTTGATTCAACTCAAAAGCACAGGCAATCAGCTGGCTGGCTTGCAAGACGACATGGCGTTCTTGGTCACTCAAGGAGTCTGGAAGGCATCGGAGGGCACGGGCACTCTGTGTGAGGGTCATGGCACAGTCTTCACCAGACATGAGCTGGCGGTGGATGTGCAGAGCCCAGCCAATGAGGTTCCAGAGGGGGTCAGGGGTTTCCTTTAGCCACATTGTGGCCTGTTTGATAAGCTCTGAAACTTGGCCCCACAGACCAGCCTTGAAGAAGAGCCTGCAGACGTGCAACATGACCAGGACAAGCCAGCCCTGATGACCAGGCCCAGCGGCTCTGGATTGCAGCGAGTCACCAATGAAGCGCTGGGTCTCCTTGATCAAGAAGGAGGCATCCTCCTCGGTCATTGTCCCACAGGCCTTGCCAAACTCACCAATGGCATCCTCAGCATACCCGGGGATTTTTGAGTTGAAGGGCGTTGCGGCAGACACCCTGTCCAGCAATGTCAGGAAGCTAAGAGCTTGCAGACGGCCACTGAGCTTTTCCCGGGGGAGTGGTGGTGAACTGGTTTGCGTTCCTGCAGCACCGTTCCAGAGCATGGCAAAACAGCTGCGTACCAGAACCTGATAGTCATCCATCTAAGAGCATGTGCAAGAAGACAAGAGCTACAGTCATTTGGACAGGTTTTGACCAGGACAAGCCCCACAGTGTGCAAACCAAAATTTAAGTGGTTTGAATGGTGGTAAGCACCCAGATAAATAATGTTAATTGGAAAAATTGTTTTTAATACTTGAGGACTGCATTTGAAACAAAATAGTTGTCTTTACCTGGGTGGTAGAAGTCATTAGGACCAGCCTCTTATACAGGAGGTCTCCCATGACTTGGCAAGACTGGTAGGCTCCCTGAGTGGCCAGCTTCCTTACAATGTGGAAGAGGATTTTATCCATGTACAGAGGGCAATTCTGCATCCCAATAGTGTCTAGGCTCTCATAGATGAGAAGAGCCTGCCTGACCAGTGACACCAGCTCATTGAGATGGCCAGGTCCAACAGCTCCAGTTCCCAGCTGGTGGTTGCAGGCCCGGATGATTCTATCACATAATATCCTGCACTCCACCCCAGAGCCATTCTTGATGTAGTCCTGTGAGAAAAGTACAAGCGTCACAGGGACTGACAATAGACCATTCATCTTCACACCGTACTATGGCAGTGCTTAAGGACACATCATGAAACACTGTCACATTCAGGGACTGAGGAGGAGCGCAATTACAGGGTCAAGCAGCTGTCCACGTACCTGCAGCTCCTGACAGAGCGCGGCGGTGTCTTCCTGGTCGGCAGTCCGCTTTATGTACTCGTCCACTTTCTGCAGCTTCATTTCCAGAGATTCTCATCCGCAGACCAACACGGCTGAGGAGCGATATGCCTTTTAGAAGAAGCTCAGTCTGTGGCTTATGTTAAGTGCTCCACGCTGATATTGCTATGTAAGCATTTCATAAACTGCGACGTAAACCGAATTCACCACCAACAAGCTGCTTTACAGATATTTACTTATCCACCAAGACCACCTTATAACTAGACTCTAGTAAATACACAAACGGTCACGAACTAAACTTGAACTGAAGGTGCGCTTAAAGTAATACGAAACAGCTCGATATACTTAACCAGCGATATCATCCATCGAAGTTTACAAGGCCGCGCACTTAATTTAAAATTCAGATTCAACCAATCAGAACATACGTTTCTGTGACGTAACTATGCGACACGGCATGGGCGAAGACTTTTGGTCCTTGAAGTTTTAATTTTGACACGTTCCAATACTGGTCCAGTAATTACAACGTTAAACGTGGTAGTTTTAACATTTTAGTTAAATAAATATTTATAAGTCATGCGAATACTCTTAAAATTACGTTACCTTTATTTATTTAACAGACGCATTTGACCAAAGCGATTCACGTTAATAGATTACACGATAAGGCAACATACATACAATTTTGGATTTTCTTAAATTTCAACGATCCGTTTTACATAGCCACTTGTCCAATGTAGTGTCACTGTGAGCCAGGAGCCTAACACAGGAAGCAAACGGAACGGAAACTCTGGTCGTGATGTACGTGTGTCCATATAGCGCATGCATTCACACACCACGAGCAATTTAAAAACATATCGAACCACCAATACTGAACATATATGCTTAAATAGCAATAGGTCGCCTGTACAAACGTGGGGAGAGCTTGCAAACTCCATACCAGAGGTGGTGGGTTGTGAACTCACAACCATGAACTATAGGGGTCAACCACCCTGCTATGTAATTTTTTAGAAGGTTGGGTTCATTTCAAGGTAAGAATTGCCAAAATGAATCACTTTTACTGATAGATATGAAGGAGTTTTATAATTCCAACATCTGGGGTGAATTTAGACAGGGTATTTTATGGAGTCACCTATACAACCTTGAGATTTTACCTTCAGCACAGGACCCTGTGATCTCAGGTGTGTAAAAAAAAAACAAACAAAAAAAACTTCACACTAAATTCAGATAAAAAAAAAAAAATCAACAAACCTGCAAATATGTTTATGTATTGTGAATGTATCCAAAATATATAGGCCATGGAATCACTTCTTTTATTGTTGACATGATATGGAATCTAAGATAAAAAATCCTTTTTTTTTTTCTGATTATAAAATTGTTATAGAGGCTCCATTAAAGATACTGCATATTACTAATATCAGCAGAATATTCAGTCCTCTGAATTATAAGTGAAATAATTTTATTCTAACTTTTAAATTCAAATTCTAAATTTGTTAATATTTACAAAATGAATTACTGATACTGAAACACACTATTCTGTGGTTTTAAAGTTATCAAGTACAGGAAAAAAATGACAAGATCATGGGTTGTAAAGAATTTAAACTTCTCAATTATAATTTTATTATTGGTAAAATTTTTGCAGAAAGTATTTTTGACATTTTCAAATTCATATTTCCCTATCTAATCGATAAATACAATATTTATATTCTCCATTCGGGACGCACTTCTTCATGGGGATGTGTGTGGAATTTTCCTGTGTCGTGTGCTTGTTTTCCATTTGAAAATGGTTTTCCTCTGCTTCTTGTTGCGCCACTTACCTCGGCAAGCCACTGGAGGGCGCTCCTAAACCACGTCTGTACCCAGCACTATACCCTCTTTTCACATCCAAAAACATGCAGAACAGGTAAACTGATAGGGACTAGATTATGGTCAAAGTAAAGCCAGCCTTATATAAACAACAACCATGACAGATTTTTATGTAGTTTTAAAAATCTTTTTTTAATGTCTTGGGAAAAATATTGCTGGGAAAAATGTCAACCAAATCTTTGACACATACAAAGGTCAGAAAATAGTGCCAACTTGAAATTCATAGAAAAAGATAGATAGATAGATAGATAGATAGATAGATAGATAGATAGATAGATTTACAGTAAAGATGGTGTTCTTGTCATTGAATGCTTTTTTTATTTTCTGTGTGATTTACCAAAGAACTAGTAACCGTTCAGTATTGGTTTGAAGGCCTTACTCAAGAGTCCAAGGGTGATAACCATTTTTGAATATCTTTGTAGAATAAGCAGGTTTCGATCCTTGTATTATTGGAATAGAGTTTGTAGCGGAAAAACAATCAACTCAGAGTCTAGAGACAGCAAATACCTTTATTACCTTGATTATTCAGTGCACAGAATAAGCAGAGACAAGAGGAGTCCCCCCTCGACACCCTCAAGTCTGCTGAGCAACTTTTTAGGCAGACTTATATATGTTTCTTCTTTCAAAGCACCCTTGTTTTCCACACTCTTTGTTCCTTATCTCGCTACCTCAAGGCCGAAACAAACTAGTTCTAACCAGCCTCGTGGCCATCCGTGTCCTTCAGACCTTAAGCCACCTGTGTAGGCTCAGGAAATACATATTCCTTAATGGTCATACTTCCCTTCTGGTACATTTCCACTGCTTTCTAAAGCTCTAAAACACTACATATCAGGAATTTCCATTTCAAGTTTCTTTAATGCACAAAGTGATGAAAAGTAGCAAAACTGCACTGCCTGTGTTAAAATCTGGACATCGACAATCATATCGCTTGTAATGGACAATCCACTCAATTTTTCTTAACCACTTTTAATAGTAATTATCACAGGCATTTAGTATTTTAAAAATTGATCTCACTATCTTGTCATTTGATTATTTTTTGTAATGCAAATAATGTTCATTTGCAGGAGTACAAATGACTAACGTGGACATGATATTGATAAACGTTTATTTAATTCTATTAATGCCATTAGAAGTATAATTATCAGTCCCCTCACTTGCAATGTAGCAGGCTGTAGCTGGATGCACACACTGCAAGTTTAGACGTGGTCATGAAGGTGACCCCACGTTCACACCGCTGGTGAATTTGTTGCTTAGCATCACTTCTGATTTTGTTTCTGATTACTTCTGATTTGTTGTTGATGGGCGTTTTAGGCTAATCTGCTAACAAGCAGCAGTTCGATTTGATTAAGGACTCATACAAACTATATGTTTCAAAGGAACATTACTCGATCTGCTCATGGACAATTATTATTCTGTCTGCGAAAATAAATATGAACTGACTGTAGCCTAGTTAAATGAAGAATATTAATGCTTTTTACAACCCAAACAAATAGCTTTAGTCTACGTAGTTAGCTAGCTATACAATACAGCCACAAGTCAACCTACTCAAAAAAAAACCAACCAACCCCACTCAAATTAAAAAACATTATAAAATAGTTAGATGCATAAAATTAACAATGAGCTCTGATGTGCACACCGAGAAATTTATGTGGTGTGTGTGTGTCTGTGTGTGTGCCTGTGTGTGTGTGGGGGGGGGGTGACAAATTTGTGGAAGTGGGAGCTGGGAGCTGGGAGCAGGGGGGATGGGGACTTGTCCTGTGAAAAAACACGAGATCTCATGGGAGTTTATGACTCGGGGCCATGAGGCGCTAGTTACCGCTAAAAACTAGTCTCATGCATTTTATGTTGTCTCAAATTACTAATTCAAATCACCTGGCACCCCCACTGTATCAGACGCTTTCATCCATGTCTTATTTTCATTTAATTAATTTTCCTGTGTATGAACACGGAAAAATCATACAGGCTAGTGTGACCTGAAACAGCAATAATCGATTTTTCCTACATTTTCAAATAGACAGAATAAATGATTGATAGGAACTAATATATGCACAACGTTTTTGGGCAACGTGAAAACAGCATTTTGGATTGGTTATTGTTGAATCGTGTCACTGCTCATTTCCATAAAGTGCACCTCTCTTCTACTTCATCATAACGCCCATGTGGCTCGGATTGTGTCTCCAGCTATCACTGAGCTTCTTGTTGCTTTTCGTCGCCAGCTTCCATTAAAAAGGAATGACTTCTGGCTGCTCTGATCGGTTTTATTGCTGCTGGTGTGAACGAAGCATTACGTTGTTATTCAACAACCTGTACGTAAAGCTGACGTCTTTGACTCTACAGACAGAAATGCTTTAGCTCTTTTCTGAGAGCAGGTTTCAGATCTACACACCGTACAGTGAAGACAGGACCATAACAGTTTGCTGTGGGTCCTCTCCAGCATCTGGTTTCAGGAGCCTGGAGCACTCCTCACGCTGCTCTCCGGGCTTTGGCTAGTGCTGTCCTACTGGACCGATGTGGTCAGGGCCATGCATGCGGCCCTGTTGAAGATGACAGGCATCTTATAATCAAGGACCAGCCAGATATCTGGCACCCTGTCATTGTCTATCACTCGTATGAGCCTGTGCTTCATGTGTAAGGGACACAGGAGTAGCAGGCAGTGCCTCAGTGACCTGGCTCAGCTCTTGCTGGATGGAAACACTATCTCACACAAATGTCAGGGGCTCATAGCCACGGTCAGAGCTTGAATTTGTAAATGCTGACCGTTAAATGATAATCAATGTTTCCCGTCTAAATGTTGGCGCCCACTATCAGTTTGAAATAAAAAATAACTGTAATAATATGGAATTTACTACATGAATGTAGCGTAATTATGAATCAGTCCTTCCAAGGTACATAGTGTGAATAACGGTGTACTTTGATGCTAATACTAGAACACGGTATTCAGCCATTAACGTGCTTGCTGTCTTCCTTAATAATCTTGATATACGTGTATTTTCCTTCAAAAGTTGACAGGTTCAGACTAGAAAAGACTCAGAATTACAGTATACGATAATGGTGGGTGAATGTAACATTCAGTAATATAATGCATGTCCTGTTCACTGTGATCTGTGTTTAACTATAAGAGGAAGGCTCTTGTTGTGTTCATTGTGCTTGCTATCTACCTATCTAAGCTCAGGGCACATGGCTGGGATATACCCTGAATGGGATGCCAGTCTACCACAGGGCACATACATGCACTATGGGCAATTTAGAGATGCCAATTAGCCTGACTGCATGTTTTTTTGGCTGCAAAAGAAAGCCGAAGTTTACCCATAGGACACACACCACACAGGAAGAATGTGCTAAATCCACACACACAGAGCAGAGTTGCAATTCCAACCACCAACCTTGAAGTTATGGGCTACCGTGTGTCCCATAACTTCTACATATTTAATGGGAATAAAGAATTGTCCTCACACAAATTCAAAGGATATATAAATGTATTATATGTAAATCTCACCAACTCCCATTAAACAAAACAATCATTCACAACAAAAGAAATTCAAGAAAACAAGTCCAAGAAAAAGGTCTCATATGTTGTTATCCAAACACCATCTTTCCATTTCATAACCAGTCATTACAACATTAATAAATTACACCTTTAAATTATAATACATAGCACAGAATGAACAAGAGGCTGAAGTATTATAAGGCAAATTACTTGTGTGTGAGCATTCTTACTACTGGCTTCATCTCTGCTTGAAGGGGGAGTCTGCGACATGAGCGGTCAGTCTTTAGAGAGAGAGGTGTTCCCAGAACAGATGAGCCTTGAGGCGTTTCCTGAAGATCGACAGGGAGCCTGCAGATTGGATGTACAGTACCAAAAGTTTTTGCACACACTAAGATTTTCTACAATTTCAATGTAACTAACATAATTTTCACAAAAAAATCTAGACACTCAACAGTGTATATGTAAATGTTGTAATTTGACTTTGCAAACCACGAAGTTCAGCTCCGGCCCAAAGGAGATTTATGAATACTATAATGAAATAAACGTAATAAACAATAATAAACCATAATAACCATAAACCATGTCCCAGGAGTGTCAGAATGAACTTACAGAGCAATATTTAATGTACCTTGAAAGAATGTCCCGAATTTACTCTGCTGTTGTAGCTGCTAGGGGAGGCTACTTTGATGAACCAAGGATATGACCGATTTTCTTGCTAATAAAGGTATTAAAAGGATGCTGAACATGAATGTATTATTTTCTAGCAATGAATATTGAGTGTCTGGAATTTTTTGTGAAAAGTATGTTAGTGACATTGAAAATGTAGAAAATCTTAGTGTGTGCAAAAGCTTTTGAATGGTAGTGTAGATGGACAGCTCATTCCACGTTTGAGGATGGTGGTGCTGCCCTACAACAAAAATTTCCCCTTTGGTGGATAAAAACATCTTTTGTTTTTTCTTAATTTATCTGTCTTTCTAGTCAAAAACGTTTGGCACTGAACTCAGGAGATGTTTCAGTTCTAAAACAAACCCGCAGTTTAGACTAGTCAGACACATTGGATGTTTATCCGTGAGACATTATTTACTTTGATATTATTATTGTCCATCTGTGGCAATGCATCTTGATTTCAGCATAATAATAAAGTTACAGACTAGGACAATGGGGAAGTATAAAAATGAATGCCATATTTTTCCTGTCACCTTTGCGTCAGTCTTGTATATGAATCGGGTTGTAGACTGTGGTGGTGGCATTCTTGTAAAGCGGGTTCTGAGACTGCGGGGGAAAACAGGACTTTAGACCAGAAGGAAAACCTGCTCAAGTCCACAATATTTGCATACTATCTGCAATTAGTAAATTCCCATGTTGATGATTCTGAAATAAGAACACTATAACAATATATGCACACAGGATGTTTAGCTAAACAGGTGTGGATATTTTGAAGGTTCTCTAGGTAGCTTGTGTGGGAATCTGCCAATATAATGTAAACCAGGAGATACAATAATACAAAGGTAATCTGCAAATTAAGCAGTTACATCATTTAAGACTTAAAGTTACATAGAGCAGTACATTTGATATAAGATAGTACAACAGTTAAGCCAATGGACTGGCATCTGAAGATTGCCAAATTTAGGTCCAGCTGGGAGCCTGCTCTTATACCTTTAAGCAGGTACTTGAACCTGAGATGCTTTGAGAAAAATATCCAGCTCTTGAAATTGAGTAAAACTCTGAGTAGCTTTGAATACGAACATCAAAGCAACTAGCAAAGGCTACAGGACATCACAATGGACAGCATCTTCACATGGGCTAGCCTCGGGCTGAAGGGTCACACTTACATTTTTCCACGTCACTTTTTGCTGTTCCTGCAGAAATTTGTGGTATTCCCTCCGGTAATAAACCTCCATCAAGGCACGATAAATGATAATGATCAGAAGGCCAATGAAGAACACCAGAGACACAGAAGTACCAACCGCCACGTACGTCATATCAATGGCTTCTGTGGGGTGGGCAAATGAACAATGATCTGGTTAGTATGGTCTACCAAAGGAGTAGTGAGAAGCAGTGAGAAAGTGTGCTAAAGACTCACTAGGGGCGTCGGCATATAAGATTTCGATGGCTCCGTTTTCTGTGTCCATTTTGACTTCAAAGGTAGTTTCCTCATTTTGGCAGCGGTATTGGTGGGAGCCGACAATACGTTTAAGCTTGACAACACCACAATGTTTAGTGCAATTTGTCTTTGTATAGGATTTTTCATTTGACAACGTACAATTCACACAATTCCTGTAATGTGAAGGAAGAAGCAAAAATTGAAGCAGCCAAGTAAACAACCAATGGGGTCACGGGGATTAGAATAGAAACCCCGCCCAGTATGGACTCCTCCCATTACTATGGGAAGGGGACACAGCAGAGAGTCACCCTTCAAATGAGGGAAGTGAGTACATTAAGCTGCATTGTGATACCTTGAACAGTACTGTTTCATCAAAGCCTGGCACATGCTCAGTCCCTGTAGGTACTTACTTATAAGTCTCGCAGGGTGTTGATAGCTCTGAACACTGGTCACGGAAGAAGCCGGGCTCGCATTTGCAGCGGTTACACACACATGTGCCGTGGTTACTGCACACGACTGACCCTTTCAGGCACTTGTCAATTTCGGTGGGACACTCGCAAACGGCACCCGTGAAGCCTTGGTGACACTGACACTCTCCACAGACACAGGTCCCTTGGCCTGCAGGACAGAATTCACAGAGGAGTCTGCCTGTGGCTGGAGCAGTCGGATTAATCAGGGAAGGGGTATAAAGGGTGCAAACCAGTGTTGCGCTGCCGGCCGACCTTACGGATTTATAAGGCCTTCCCATGGTATCGTGTGTAAAACAAATGACAATCAAGACAAAACTGAATATTGTAACTGACTTCTCTAGTCATATTTTACAGCTCTGGTTTCATTCAGAACCAGGGGAGCACTTGGCTCAAGACTGAATATTAAATTCACTGTCCTTACTTTCTGAGAATCCCTCATTTCACAATTGATGAAGTTACATCGGAGAAATATTCAGCCTTTCTATTTGTAAATCACAAAAACGTTACATCAAAATATTTATTTCCTAAATACAATGTGACCCATTAATTTACAATGACGAATATAGGGTGATAGGGTCAAGGAGCCACCAGTGAGTTCATCATTATAGAGCCACCATTTCATAATAAAAAGTCTGGAATATCCTGATATTACTGTCAGTCGTTATTTTCATGTCACTTTCGATTTTACAGGGTCCAAAGGTTGGAGCCCCAGAGCCGACCCTGCTTACCGCCACAGATCTTGCCATTGAGACGTTCACAGCTGGTGTCATCACACTGGCAGAATTTGCCCCGGTAGGGGCTCCTGCACCTGCAGCTGCCGCACTCGCAGCTGCCCTGCCCGCTGCACAGCTGGGAGCCGTTGCTGTGTCGGCAGAGAGCCTCCATGGTATGCACTGTGTCCACATCCTGCTGCCTCTGGCACTCGCACCGCTGACCCAGGTGCTCCTGGTCACAGCTGGACCGTCAAACAGCATAGTGTTACTCAGGCCCCCGTGTGTCACCGATCCTCTCACGGTCACGCTGCCAAAATGTCAACTAAAACCATGACCTCAGGTATAAGTGATCATAGGACTCGCTTGGTTACCTATAAGATGAATGCTAATATTTTTAACACTGGTTACAGGCAGTATAATCTAGAACAACATCTAGAATCTTGAAAGCATTTGACGTATTGCATAGCACATTTTATGTTAATGTTAGTAATAATAAATGCTAATATTATTTCCTTCTGTTTGGTTTAAATCAAAGAATTTAATTTTTCAAGAAGTTAAAACTTAAATAATCATCATGGTTATTTGGGAAGCATTTATGTGACATTGCAGAGGTCCTCCTATCAGCTTCATGACCTGGGCTGCAGGTCTTGCTGCAGACTTGCCTGCAGATGCCGCACTTTAGTGTTCCGCTGCTGTTGCAGTGGGGGGAGTTCTGCTCCAAATCATTGCAACGGCAGTTACACAGCGTTTCCACGGTAACCTTCAGCTCCTCTCTAAGCCCCTGCAGCTTTATCTGGAAAGTTTCATTCTTTGACAGGCACCTCGACGCACTCAGTTTGACAGTGAAGCTCACCTAAGAAACACAAGGTGCATGGCATCGTTTCCACCACTGTTTCCAGAAGCTCCTTAGTCTCTTCAGCCAGCCCCTCAACTCACCTGCTGCTGAATTTTCACGTTGTTGCATCTTCCTGTCTTCTCCCAATCACTGTGATTTCCATTGCCGCAGTTAGACTTAAAGGCTATGTCCAGGCCCTGTGGAACCTGCTGGTGCTCCAGTAGGATAGTGGAGGACAGGTTCTGTGGAAACCCAGTGAAACGCATTTACTTGTGCGCAGACACTTTAGACCAAAAGAGCATAAGTCAGTGCATTCAAGGGAAGTGGTAAGCAAACAAAACACAGAGATTACTATCGTGGCCTTTATCTGGCATCGTGTTCTGGAGTGTTTCTTCATATTCCAAGAATAGGAGATTATTTCTCAGAAAGCATCTAGAGAACATTCTACTGCAGCAGTGAAAGGCCAGTAGATAAATATCAGCAAAACATTTGGTTGAGACGTCTGCTCGTTAAACTGCTGGTTCCTCTCAGCACAGACGCTGAAGCGTGACGGACAGTTACATATCAGACAACTTCCTCTCTTACCAGCTCATGAGATCAAAAAGAAAGTTCAACGTGAGAGGGTGAAGGAAGCGACAGTGAAACACAAAAAGTGACAGTTTAACGGCGAAGAGCTAAGGCTATTCAACACACATCCCACAAAGAGGAAAAAGCACATTTCATTTCCTTACAATGTGAAGAATTCCATATCAACTGCATGTTTACTAAAAACTTTGAATGGCGTGTGCAGTAGTCAGTGAACAGTGCTGATTATAAAGAGGGGCTTTAAAGCTGCATTCACATTGTTGAAAGCACCAAGTATCTGTGATTCACCCAACACCACGTAGAGGAAATGCCTGGTTCAGAAACATAAGAACCCTTAAATGTGTAAGTGATGAAGCACATTTCTCAGTGTCAGTGTCATGCAAAATCTTAAACATCCAGAGGACAGAAAAGTTTTCGCTGAATGGAAACTGCAATTCAGCTGTGATTACTTTGAACGTGGGCAGGTTCTCAGTGTCAGCAAAAGTGCATATTGTCATGCAACCACTCGTTTTGCATTTACGTATGGCAATACATTACAAAGTGTCCTTGCAACATTCTTTGATTATTACGGAATAATCAACACATCAATAATCACATCGATAACTACTATTAAATACATTTAATAGTACATTAATAATACATTTACATATTACTACACATTAATTAATACTACATTTACATATCAAATACATTAAATTAATTATTTCTTAAAGGGCTTACTTTTTAAATTTTAATGTAACTTTCATTTATTAATTAAAATATAGAACACTGTTTTTTCAATTAACGGGTGAAAATAAGATATTTTCTTCACTAATACAGTGAAGAGTGAATTACGTTTCACTAATACAGATATTCCTTAATATAGTTTGGTATTCCTAGGTATTTTGCTTATTCATGAATGACATTTTAACACATTCTCAACTAACGTGTCAGGATTATGTTATTTACTGAACAACTCAGTCAACCAATTACCCTGTCTCTGGTAAGCCCAGTTCTACTCATTCTAGTTTTCCATAATTCCCCACAAAAACCTCAACATGCCCCTGCTTAATGAAAAATAGAAACTATCCAACAATGATGAAGAAGTGAACTTGCCCACTGTCCGAGGCCACGGTTGGCTTTCTAAGCCCCATATTTAAGAGGCTGCAGTGGAGTCTTAGCTGTTGTTTGTCAAGATAATAAAAAAAAAAAAACTGTTGTCTTTGCCTTGCACACTCTTACATGTTTTGTTTATTTAGCATTCAAAGCTGTTGGCTAGTTATCAAAGCTAGTTGTGTTGTCACATACTGACAAAGTCTTTGGATGCCGGGCCAAGAGGCTAGGAATGGTGAGGATGCAAGTGCTAGTGCAAGCAGGGTTAAATAAACAAAGGAACTAAAACTGAGCTTTGCCCTGAATATGAAGGGATGAACTCGAAAGATAAACTTAGACGACAAGGCTAACCAGAGGCACAAAACAAACATGACCAGGGCATTACTAGTCTGGGAACCAGGGTCTGTTCCAGAAAGCGGGTTTAACAAATCCTGTAGTCAAACCAGAATTTTGATTGGAGAAATTCAGGGAAATCTGAAGAATTGACAAATCCTGAAGTCAAGGTCTGCTCCCATAGAGGAGCTGGAGTAATGGGCCTTGTTACGGCCGCAACACTGAAATAATTACTCTGCCAGCCACAGGATTCAAATTGGCTACCTTCCAGATACGGATACAAAGTCATACCCGGCAGAATCAAGCACCACCCCTTAATGTGGTCTTCGATAAAGATGGCCATGATACTCTTCTCACCTGCCTTTCACCTATTAGGATTGCTGTCATTGCTCTCTCCTGGTTTACCTCATACCTCACTAACACATTATGCTTCATCTTACTTAAACACAAATATGTTACTATTCCACTCACACAAGGTGTCCCCCAGGGTTCAGTTTTGGGTCCTCTCTTTTTCATAATGTACATGCCCCCCAGGCTAAATCATTTACTGGCATTGTGTTATTTTTCACTGCTAGGATGAAGACACTACGATATATATCAGCATAGCACACTTCCATCCCCTTGATACTATGAAGGATACTGAAACCTCAATTCACAACTTCATCATCTCTTGGCTAGACTAGCACAATGCCTTTGTTATTAATTCTGGAATAGTACCCTAAAAACTTTGCAGCTTGGTTCCTCACACATAATAAACACTCTTCTCACTCACTTCCAAGCTCTTTACAACGTGGCCCTTCCGTATCTGTCTGAGCTCCTAAACCCTGATACCCCAACCTATACAATCATGTTATATGGGTCTAACTTACTCATGGTCCCCAAGTTTAGACTTTCCTTTGCAGGTCATTCAATGTGATGGCTCCTAAACTCTGAAACTCACTCTCCGCACTACATCTTTCTCTCCAGCTGTTTCATGTTTTTCTGATGTGTTGTGTTCCTCATGTTTGTGTAGTTACTCACAACAGCTTATCTAAATTTTAAAGGACTGTTGACAACACTTGATTTTGTATCTTCATGTAATTCAGGCCCTTTGCTTCACTCAGGGGCACAGGTAATCTGAGGCAAAAACATAGAGATGCTGTCACTGCTGGATGCAATACTCACCCCATAGGCCTCTGAGATAAGCTGGACCACATTGCTGGAGTCATCCTTTAGAACCCCAACTACTGACTGGGGGATGAGCTCACTTAGTGCCTGGGGGGGAATCAAAGAACATGAAAAAGACACTAATGTTAACCTGCTGTCCAGCACCCTTCAGTAGCAAGAAACAAAGGCAGTGTCACTGACCTTGTAAGTCGGAATACTTTTCTCTGTTACGGCAAAGATCAGCTGAATGTTGTTGGTTGAGAGGACCCTAGAGAGCTGGCCAATTGAGGGGTAGTCCTAAACAAACACACCATACAGAGACAGTAATGGCCACGAAACCGCAGCAATAATTGAAAACATCACATTCACCTTCCCACAGAGATCAGGTCAAGTGTTAAGTGATGTGGATATAAGAAGAATTCAAGGATCACATATCCTGGAAGGGTCAGACAAAAATGGGAATTCATTGGCAGCAACGTACATAAACAGTGCCTTTGTCATATAGGCCTTCTGAATTTAGGTGGCACCTCCCATCATTGTGCTGGTAAATGCCAGCCAGTCTACCATCTCCAGCCATGTGGAAAGTATCATCAGATGTGTAGACCAGGATCCGTGTCACGTTGCCCCAGCCAATTTCGTCCTGCAGAAAGGAAGCAACATGTCAAACAGACACCATCATGTCTGCTGCTTTTCACCTGATTTAAACAACTTTTTTTGGGAACAAGTGCTTGTGGCAAACTTCACACTTCATCCATTCATCTTCCAGTTGCTTATCTAGTACAGGATCATGAAAAATATTCATTAATTATTATTAGGACATAGATTTTTTTTCCTTGCCTACTGCGTAATTTACTTGAATAAATTTCAGTTCTCAGTTGATCAAATGTGGCTGTCATGCCTGCATCTAGCCAGTCACAGCCAACATACTCCCACTCCTCCTTCTGGAATTTGAGACCATCTGTTAGCAATTAGCAATTCCTGTACCTCAGGCTCCCTTACTTCATTGCTAGGTATTACGGTTTTCTCTTTACTGAGTACCAACCCATGTTTCGTATCTGACTTTGATTATTCTCCTGGATTGTGTATTTGGATTTGGTCACTCTCAGTGCCCTGTCTTTACTCGTGGTCTGACTGTGAATTGCATCTAATAGGCAAGATGTTGCATAGCTCTTAATCCAGTGCTAACTTGCACTTTGTTTGCAGGTCTCTCATCAGACGCTCAGCCTAGCTGCACTTTTACCTTAGGTAACTTCTGAAATGTTGTATGCTTGTGCTGTATTTGCCTTGCTGTATATCGCTTTGGATAATAACGTCTGCTAAATGTAATGCAATGTACGGGTTTTCTAGACCTCCTGTGTGCCTATCAGGTTTTCGTTTTTGATTTGTTTCCTAAGTTTGGCTTCCATTTTTCGACTTTGCACCTGTTCTCTGACCATCGACTTTGATATAGACTTGACTCTCTGCACTTAGATCCTGCCTATACGTGGTTTCACTACAGAGGCTAATAATAAATTTACCAGGATTATTCAGTTAATTAATAATTTTAAAGAAAGGTTCTTCCACCCAAAACTACATATCTTATATGAGGACAGAGGCAGCCCAGAGTTCATCACAGAGCACACATAAGATTTAAAGACATAATTCACCCAATTACATATTAGCGGATTGTAGGAGGAAATCTGAATGCCCAGGGAAATCAGCAAAAAAACAAGAAGAGCGTAGCAATTCCTCACACAGAGATAGGGACAGGAATTGTACCCCCAGTGCAGGAGGTGGGAGGCCACAGTGTGAAATTGCCCAAAGAAATTATCTAAATTCTCAAAAATATTGCAATAGAAAAAATATAGTATATATTTTCTTATGGTAAAGAGATAAAAGTAAACGGAAGAAAAAAGAACACGTTCATCTACATCTACATTTTCTAGTTCATTTTGTAATTAATTTTCCGTTATTTGGCCATTTATTTTTTTATCTGACTTTTTAAATCTGTGAAGCATGCTTATTTTGTACAGCTTATGTATGGTATCTAACTGTAGAATTATTTACGTTTGTATAATAGAAGAAGGTAGAAGGTTTCTAGCTTGAGTGAAGTTAGTAAAAATGTATTCTTTAATTATAGTATATAAAATGTGGTATATGTGGAAAGGCAGTAAGACTTCAGTGAATGAGGATGAGTGCTGCTCATCCTTATTAAAGCCCAGCCATCCCTACCTGACAGACTGCAGCCTGTATCATAGCATCCAGGCCACCCTCTGGGGAGTCCAGGTTGCCTGAGATCTTCTGCTCGCTGACCTTGGTCTTGAACTCATTGGCATCTTCTGTAAGGCCCAACACATTTCTGAAGCTGAAGGCTGGCTGGCAGATGTCAAGACGGCTGGGGCAGGGATTCTTCAACCTGGCTTTCACCGTGCTGACATAAGGCATGGTTACCTTGTCTACAAAGGACCCAAAGCCTGCCAAGTTTAGGATCATAAGAGAGTATGAGATGCACCAGCAAGCAAGAAACTTGGTGTTTCAATTAAAGATGTCACATCTAAACCGTAAGCTTTCATTAAATATCAGACCTAGGTTGAGAATTGATATTACCAGAGCCTAATGTTGTTATGATGCCTGTAATTCATATGCCTACCAGTACTTACCAATCCGGACCTTCGGAGTGACACGCAACAAATTATCAAGAATCTCCTGACCAAGATTCTTGATTTTCTCCAGGTCGTCCTTCATGGAGTAGGACAGGTCCATGAGGTAGTACAAGTCAATAGGGTAGCTCTCTGCTCGTTTGAACTCTACGTTGAAGGTAATAGGTTCCCCTGAAATGACAATACAGACATGTTAGTATAATGTAGACACAACTTCCCATGTTTACATTGGATACAGTGAGCACCACAAAAAATGACCGGCTTGGAATTTGAAATAGAAAGAATTATTTCAGTCCTTTTTTCCAGTTTTTAAGCATCAAATTGAAATAACTTCAATGTTTTAAACTTTAATGTTTAATTGAATGTAAGCTTGGCCTTAGAGGGCTTGTTGCAAAGTATCATGAGTTTAAATACTGTATATATCAGTCACTTCAGAATCTGTACTGTTGTGTACTGTAGTACTATTGTTACTTTTGATATTATTATTACTAAAAATTACTCTTACATGATTTTTTTTCTCTATAATTCTGTCACTATGTTGTAAATTTAAGCATCCTCTGGAACAAGAAATTCCTTCCGGATTAATGAAGTTCTACCTTATGTTATCTTATGTTATCTTAATTGGGAACCACGGCTTTAACAATATGTGATGTAGTTTGCACTATTGCTTGGAATTTTGACATAACATCAAACAGGAAGGTGCAAACAGCAGTAGAAATGAACTCACCTACTCGGAGTTTTAAGTGGAGATTCTGTGGCCTTAGCTGGATTATGTTTTCCGATTCACTAGAGAGGTCATCATCTCTGTGGATGTCTTTGACTGATTTTGGGTTGACCACGTGGTCATCGCTGCACTTTCGTCTTTTGAGAGCCTCCTCAGTGTCGCATCTCCACTCATTTGACTCTCCAGACTTCAAAAACTCCTTAAATGGAAACATGTTCTTTTCGTTTCAACATCGGAATTGCCACAAAGTAAGAAATTCAAATTAAAATTTAGTCATTCTTGGCACATTTACAATGACAAAGAAACATTATGCGATATATTTTGTGTCAATTTTTTTGAAAATAAAACTTTTAAATAATAAATTTTATACCTTAGGTGAATAAGTGTACATCTTGCCAATAACAACCATTATTAACCTGAGTAAGGCCCTTAATCCTGAATGCTCAGGGATGCTAGTTAACCCTGATCCCCGACCTTCCTTGCTTGTACATTCCTTTGGACAAAACCGCTAAATAAATCAATCTAATTAGTTCTGAAGCATTTCCATAATTGATAATGCGATTACCCTCCTCCTGAGATCAGTTAAAGTGACTGTGATTAGCCCAGAATAAAGATAGCTATAAAATAATTGAGGAACACAGATCAGATGATTCCGATGGCTTTACAAATCCACTGAAAATGCTGCTTAGAACTTCGTTATGGAGTGCAAGGCAAAAACCATCACTAGGACCTTGCTTTGATCTGGTAATCACTTCTCATTTATTTTCAGTAAACTGAACTGGATTTCACTTGGGGGACCTGGGTTACGACAGGTTTCAAACATAAAAATAACATTTGATGGTGTCTGAAACTGGTAATCAGTTCCAAGAGCATCTGAGAATCATCTCCAGAGAGATACAATGCTTTACGTAGCTTGCAATAATCCTTGGGCAAGTATGGCTACTGTAAATATTGTTTTTCTACAGCCAGTTTAAGAGAAAAACACAATTCAAAGTCATCTGGTGGCTTAATGCTACTTCATTACAATCAGACAGACTCACACTTATTTCAGGGCCAGTTTGACTTACAAAGGGAAGCTCAAGGTCAATGAATATACATAACTTTTTATTTCCTATTGTGAAGGGCGGGACTAAGACTGAGGACGAAAAAGTCACATGGGGTGGTAGCTGGTTAAAAGGTGGGAGGCCAGGTAAAAGGGAGACATTTGGGCTTGGGCTGAACACCTGAGGGAAAGTAGACAATCAGACGTTGTGAGTGTCGTATTGAAGATAATCGGAGCCTGTGTGAGGACCTGTTTTACATAGACTTGTGGAGGGGGTTGGGCTCTTGGTTGTAACTTCAGTTACTCTTGTTTCAGTTTAAACGTGGCGATCAGTTCAGCTGGGGTGTTTTCGTTATCTGGAATTTTTGCCATTTAAGGTATACATCTGATTTGGTGTTAAATGGTACCGATTGATTTAACGGTGATGGATTTTATTATCGTTGTTTTAGGACGAGTAGTTCACACCGACAAAATAAGCTGACCACTGTTTGTTCCCCAGTTTTTGGGGGGTTTTATTTTCTTTTTATTAGTGTGTAATCTTGGGGTGGTGCTCCGACCCTAAACTGAATATGCAGTACCTTCATATCCACACTCAGGAGGACCTTCCCTTGTACTTTAATTTCAAATATATTTTAATAAAACTTTGTTTTTGTTTGCTCCAGCCTCTGCCTCTGTCTGTTTTAATACAGACAATGGCTGCATGGGCACTCCGTACCTAGCGAAAAGAGTTGGGTCTCCCACCATAATTAATTGGGAGTGGCGTAGTCCAAGGATTCAATTTAAACAAGTGAGCGGTGCCACACTATTATGGACAACAAGAACATGTGGTTAACTATGATAACTGATTAAAAAATGCCACTCAGCTTCCATGTCTTATGAAGAGATCAATAACTCCTTAGCATTTACTGTGATGCTTTGTTGCTGGTGACCAGGGAACATTTGATGCCAGAGGCTGCCTTCAGTCAAAACATTCTGGCATTATGTTCTGTCCCTGTTAAATGTTGTATTATCATAAAGCCAAGGAGGATCATAGGGAAGATTTTAGCATCCTCTATAAAGCTTCATCATTGCAACAGTTGTTTTCAGTAAGAACTGTAAGAGTGGAATAATATTCATAATTACACAGTCAATAATTTACCCCTCTCAGCATTAGCAGGACTTCAGCAAGTTTTCTGGCTGAAAGAAGTTTTTTTTGTTGCAGTTAAAAGTTGTGAATGTTGCACCACTCTAACAATAGTGAATCTAATGCACTTTTAAATCTAGCGACAGCCTTTCATGTTAAGCTTGCCTATTTCTATTTTTTATCATATTTAAAGCATAGGCTACCCTACAAGCACGATTAGCACCTCAGCATCTAATCTTAATGAGGCTAGCCTTGTGATCTTCTTTTATTTATTCACTTACCACCTCATTGTTAAAATTGCAGTCCAGCTTCTTCAATGCAATGGAAGAACAAAGAATTCAGCCTTCCATTTCTTTTGGCTTAACATGAGCATGGAAAGGATCAGTTTGCAATCAAAGGCATGGGCTTTGTTCACAGGAGATACACTCATTTGTACACACAAGTGGAAACTCACCTTCTGTTTGCACCAAGCACAGTCAGGGGTCTCCAGGCACAGCTCACAGGTGGGCTGTGCCCTGCATTCCATAACTCGCACTGAGAAACATCCAGAACAAACGCCCATGAGGACATACTCATCCCTTGCAGCCATCCCTGACCAACACAGACCAAGACTGTCTAACAGAATCATTCTGCCTGTGTGCTGTAGACGGACAGTGTGCTGTGCACTTAAGATATGAGTGTTGAGTATTACTTTTCTGTTCATTCATTCTCCCTACAGCATTATAAAATGAATACTACAAATCACTCTGTAAGATAAATGCAGTTGGTAATAAAGAAATGGCACAGGTAAAATCTATGACAAGGCTGTCTCCATAAAATATAGCTGTGTGTGTGTGTGTGTGTGTGTGTGTGTGTGTGTGTGTGCATTGTGTCTGGCCTTTGGTCTGTGAGTACAGTCCCAGGGCAACATTCTTGGCTGCCCCCACACCCTCCTCCCATAGACCCACTTTGACTGGAGGCTACACCGTACAATGAACATGAAATGCAGCACTCAGGAAAGAACTTCATTACTCTGTCCATTCCAGTGCAACCAAAAGACAAATTGAGGAGTGATCTCTGGGAGAAGACAGCCGGACTGTTCTTACCTAGAGTCTGTGTCACCTGCACAAAATGCAGAAGAACAACCACCAGTAGCCGTTTCCACATAATTGCCTGAACAATGACAAGACAAGAGTCAGACAAGGGGAACCACAGACTAACACTGCACCTATGGGCTTTGCAGGGTGTCGGTCACAGCGGTACTCGTGTTCCAAAGCTACTAACCTTAATATATTTTTGTCATTGTCAGAAACCTTGCAGACTTTTTTAAGTAAACTTAACTTTTATTACAGACAACAAGAATTTGACTAACAAAACAATGGCAAATTGCTCGTAAGAAACAAACCAAAGCAAAGCAAAGATACTTTGAAGTCTAACCATCACCCAGATATCACAAAGCGCGAAGTATGCTAGGAATTATGTCAGATGTTCTGTACATACCAAGAAAAGATCAGAACTGGATTAAACATGATTGAATAAATAGGAGGAATGCCTGCAATGGTGAAGTCGTATAAGGAACTAAAACAAAATTCCTATGATCAAAATTATGCAGAGAGGGACAGGTGCTAAAAGGTAAAAAAGTGTCACACAAGTTCATATCCTCAAAATTGGAATGCTCAATGTGATTACAGAAACAGCAACTGATGAGGGGGGTGCTGAGAAACAAATAACCTGATCTTTCACAG
>JAACJT020000002.1:16218852-16249534 GCA_009936485.2 Gymnarchus niloticus | reverse complement strand
GTGCTGCAACCCCTACCCACGAGTTCCAGCAGTCAGCCCGCCCGCCGTGGGGGCGAACTCAGGCCCGCGGGCATGTGGGCGTCAGGGGGGGGGGGAGGGGGGGGGTCACCGTCTGACCAATGACACATAGAACAATCACCCCCAAAAAACGCCAAGCCAGAGACATGTACACAGGTGTGATGCATGCATATGGTTTCACCATCAAAGAAACAGAGGATAACGTTTACAACCATCTGACTGGCACAACCAGCTGCCACCATACCCTTGTAGACGATACAGCTTACTCAGAGGACCAAGGTTCATGATGTCAAGAGGTCAGAGGTTCCTGCTGAGCCATATCCATTCAGCCCATGCAAGTGAGAAAAAAATACATTTCGAATCCAAAGCAGCACTTTAATTTTCACTCATTTATAAAGCTGGGTGTTTTACTGGAGTGACTCAGGTTATGTACTTTTCTCAAGGACACCTCCGGCCAGCCATTCCATGAACTCAAACCCACAACCTTCCGGTATGAAGCCCATTTTTTGGCTAGCGCACCACCTTGTGCACAGAGCCAGAGGATATTACCAGAGACATGCACATGGTCAGATCTCCTCATTCCACATCAGAGGAGCTGTTTAGCTCACATACACAGATTTGATAAGACTTCAGGGCCCCAGAGAACCCACGTGCTTTAGCGACTTTAATAATTGGCTACAGTTTCAAAACCATGTGTGAAACTCCCCGCTGCGAGGCGGGGTGGGGAGACTCCTCGGGGTCTTTCACTGTTTTTAATCGTGATCCAAACAGAACTTTGTGGCAGATTGTTGTGCGGCAAAAGAATGAGACAGAAATAAACTCAGCGAAGCTCTCAGGAAAACCGATGGCCCAAAACCATAACTGTGGGACCGACTTCGATCGCTGCCTGATTATAACTCCACTGTCAGCCATTAACTGTGGCTGGACCACTTCACTGGGCCCAGTGCTGGTCCAAGGGACAGACCAGCAGTCCAATGATAGATGAATTACAGCTATACTAATGAAAGACTAAAAAAAGAGTGTGAACATGAGGGGAAAAAACACACCACCAAAAAGACACACACCCACATAAAGACACACACCTTCAGGCTTAGTTAATGCACGGATTGAAGCATATCATTCAGGCCGGTGCTGGTGCTTCTCTCTGCAAACAAACCTGTTTACACGGTAGTCTCAGATTCTGACCTCTTGCTTTGCATCTAATTATCAGATCCTTGCTAAAAATCTGCCCTGGAACTGGCTGCCATTTTGCAGAGAAATTATTCCCTTTGTTCATTTGCAGTCTTGTAACGGGTCAGAAATGTCTGTATCTGCAAATAGATTTTGTTACCAGAGGCAATCAGGCGCCTTTGCATTTACATTTACATTTTATTTATTTTACAGGAGCTCTTGGCCAAAGCGACGTACAGCAAAGCAGATATGGCGCAACGTTAAACAGTTAAGGAGCTACCCAAGGTGTGCATGCGACTCCACTAAGTGTCTAGCGGGGGACCAGCGACTAAGTGCAGGTTAGCACTGGAGTGAGAGCTACACTGAGCTGGAGGGGCTTACAAATACATGAACAAGGGAAAACTGATGACTGAAGGAATATGTCAGTGGATCAGTTAGAAACATTTCTAGAATCGTTGTCTTGAGCAAAAGCCTAGCGACAGGTCAGGCAAAGCAGACACGATGGCAGCCGATTGTATAGGTTCACATTGCAATAATAGATCTGTGGGAGTCTGCTGACTGGATGCAGATGAGCAAGTCGTTCCACCATCGAGAGGCCCCACATGAACATCGTCTGCAATGAGACTTCTCACATGGAGATGGGATAACCAAATGGCATTTGCTTGCTGAGTGGAGAGAGTGAGGCCACTCTGTTGACAGTTCAGAAGGCCAGCATCAGGGACTTGAACTTGAGGCAAGCACCAATAAGGAGCCAGTGAGGAGAAACCAAGAGAAGCCTAACATGCAAACATTTGGGTTGGTGGAATACCAGGCGTGCATACGGGGCGTTGCATTCTGAATCATCTGGAGTGGCTTAACCCAGCCAGCAAGGAAACTGAATAGTCTAACCTGGACATGACCAGTGCCTGGACGGTTAGCTGAGCAGAAAATTCTGATAGGTGGTGGTCCGATCATCCTGATCTTATATAGAGCCAACCTGCAGGAACAGGAGAGCCTAGCTGATCATCTATAATTACCCCTATATTACTGGCAATACAAAGCATCGGCTGGTGTGTTTTTAATACCTTCCTTCTAACTTTGTAATATTTTTCCCCTGACATCTACCTTCTAAAAATCCTGAGCCCCATATGCGAGCTTTTTTAATATTCTCCAAGAGAATGACGTGTTGTCATTCAGTCACTCGAATCACACAGTCCGGGATTAAAGTTATTCATCAACAGATTGCCTTTTGGTGCAATTTTATTTATTCCTTTATTCCCCGCAAGCAATTCTCCTTTCCAGTTTACGTTAAGCTTACCGTATTATGTCACTCTCTGTCTAGGGTTAAAGCTATGTATATTAAGCACTGAACTGCATATCTTCCAGGCCACAAAAATGTGGTGTTGGACAAACACAACCAAAGCAAAAGGTGGAGAGTTGTTTTTCATCCTGACAGTGTTTATATAACCCACACATATTTATCAGTGATCGAAAGGGGTATTTTTTGGGGGGCGGGTGTCAAAATAGATTAGTGAAGGGGGCATCAGTGGTAAGCAGAGAGGGCTGCTAGAAAGGAAAGGTCATTATTTAAAGAGCTCATCGAGCGGGTGGGGTTTAACCCTGTTGTGCTTCCCATACACTGTGGGCGGCACTTTCCAAGCAGGCCTTTCAACCCACAGAGTCCTGGCATTTTACTAACGAGGAAAGCGTGACACCTCCTCGAGTGTCTGCCTCCACCATTGGAGATCAGTCACGATTACCATAGGATCGTGAACTCAGTCCATGGCGTTACTGGAAACTGAAGACGGAGGGGAAGAAAGATTAGATTAACGCTGAATATATTGCCTTGCTTGTTGGCTAGATTATTTGTTTTTTTCCTCATGAACTGCTCATTTAAACCAAAATAAAACAGCAAAAGGGAAAATGAGACCAATCTAATCCAAAACTTTTCCCACTTCTTTATTGGTTGACGTTTCTCTGCTTGAGCTAATAGATTAGGCTGAACAGTCTGAGCAATTTAATGGTCGTCGGTCATAAACGCTGCTGCCAAATGAACAGAATGAGATCCAAATTGGCCCAATAATAAGACGCATACAATTTCTCTGAAGCGTAAATGAAATCTAGTCTGTCCTTCCCTTTCATCCGCATAGACGATTGCAGAAGAGTGCCGCAGTACACTTTAGCTGAGGTGAGTCTTCCATCAAAGTCCTGCTTTTCATGTGGGGTGGAATAAATTGTGGCCCGCTGCAGAAAGGCAATTGAGTTTCTCAGGAGCAGGCCTTTGCTTGCATCATATGTCCCCAGACACCTTCCCGTTATCGTGTACAACACAACACCCGTTACGGCAAAAGCGGGAGGCCGCAGGCCACCACGTTTCTCCAGGGGAGCCTGGCGATATCTCCACGCTCACCAAACCTCAGCCAGGCTTACGGTCACTGCCTCTGCTCCTGCTGCCCCCCGCAGGCCGTTTTTCATGCTCAGTGAATCACAGCCGTTGTGAGCCAGGAGGGGTTATAGCTGTCTATTGCAAGGCATGGCTGAGCATCAGTGATAGCGTGTGATGCCAAGATGGGTTCGGGGCGGCGGGGGGGGGCTCACTGCATATGTGTCTCCGCTGTGGAGCCTGACGTGCCAGGTGTCCATCCGGCTAAGCGTGGAGATTAGGCGGCAAAGCCTGGCCTTGCTTCTTCGTCTTTGTTAATTGCCATCCTGGGGTCAGAAAAAAATGGGTCTGATTCCAAGAAAAATCGGGTCCCCAGTGACCCCGAAGAAAAGGAAACCTTGGGCGGCAACCGAGCAAAGGCCTTCGCAGTCGGCAGTCATCCATCAGATTCCAGGGAAAATGAATTAACTCCTCTCTTGCTGGATACCGTCCAAAACAGCCCACACACTGTGAGCGCGTCCCGAAGGATGTACCTGCAGCAGAACTTGCGAAGCCGGCAAGGTCAGGACTCATCTGTTCAGTTGCCGAACGCCACTTGCAAAATTAATCCATTCATCTTGAAGCATTAATCAAGACAGTCGTGAGTTATGGGAGACAAGCAGACGTAAGCAAGTTTCAACGAGTGGACTCGAGGAACCGGCAGGCACTCAAAAGTTAAAACTTTACAACTATTGTTGCCTTACCTCTTAATATTATTGATTTGTAATCCTGACCAACTTTATCTGCTTTGCCACATGAGGTTGAAACATTAAACTTTTCATCTAAGTTAGCTAACCCTCTCAAGCTGCGTAGTATTTAAAGTGCGCATTTCCGATCATTTTCTTAAGCAGTCCATATTTCAATGTGTAAGTGACACCATAGACCTCAGCCAAGGGACTGCAGAGTAATATTGTGGAGCTGGGAGGAGGTGCAAGAAAACTCTGCTTCATAAAAGATGGAAGATGGCTGCATTTCTGTATAATGCACATTACATGTTTATATCTTTTTTAGAGTGTCTTTCTTAATTATTTAAAATCACAGTCTCTCTGCCCAGTAAATTTAGCCCCCAACACCTGTTCAACTTAAAATTTATCAAAACTACAGTATAAGACCGGCCAAAGTTGATAAGGGACCAGAAATGGATGAAGTCATTTAGAATTGGAGGTTGCAGAACATCTGGCAGTGGGAGGATTGATGCGATGGTGCAGCTAATTCGGGTCATACAACTTTCAGCTCACGGTATGTGAATAAATTGAGAATATTAAAATCAAAACAGGTCTGAAGACTGAATCTGTGGCCTAATTAGATCCTTCTAGGGGCCTCAGACAAGTAATCTCGCCCATTGATCCGTTCGCTGATGTACCTGCAGTGGAACGTGGAATGTGTAAGGGAAAGACCAGTGGTTTTACCTGGTTAAAAGAAGAAGCCAAGGGATTGGACCATGAGGTCAAGCCGTGAGGATCATCCCCTCGATGGCCGGGGCTTTGAAAATGAAACGCGTGCCAAATACCATAAAGCATGCATGACTACCCTGACTCCCACTTGGCCCCACTGCTCACGCACTTCACGGGGGTCTGTCAAGGGTACATCACTGCTTCACAACAAAAGCCTGGTTCTGATGCAGCACTGAGGACAAAACACACAGGACTGTCGTCATATCAACAGGGAAATCTGACCTGGCTGCGTGATACCGATGTTAGGGAGGCGTTCAGAGTTTGTTACGACCGATGCACGGTGTAGAGATTCCCCGCACGTCAGACCAGCAAAGATGCAGGAGTTTGACAATACACTGAGCTAAAAGATGATGTCCCACTGGCCCTGTTCCACCGCTCAGAGGACCTACTGCGTCTCTCCAAAGTGGCTGGTTTGGTTTGTGTCTTATATTCCCCACAGAGATGCTGAGCACACCTAACAGCTGGAAGCTGCACAAACTAGTCTAGCATGATTTACTGGGCACGAGGACTAGTCAACAGAAGGAAAGGCCTGACTTACCAGCTAAAGGAACTAATCTGGGGCTTGCTGTCACTATTGGAGTGGACAAACTTTTAATTAGATTGGACTCAGTATACACACATGCACACAAGTATCTGCCGTCGTGTAAACAGCATAATATCCACATCGGTAAGACATAATTTATGGAGCATGAGAGAAAAAAAAATTACAGAGAATAATGTATTCTGTAATCATGCATTATTTATTTACTATTAACTCCTGAAACAAGTTATACTGCAGCGTCATAATTTTGCAAAATGAAAGCAATCAAACTTGACAATGCAGGTCTATCCATTCTCTAAGCACTTATCCCGATCTAAGTGACAGAAGGGTCAGGAGCCTATTCCAGGCAGCACAGGGCACAAAGTTGACGTATACCCTGGACCAGATGACAGTCTATTCAATGACACATACATACACACAAGCCTAAATTGCATGTCTTTGGAAGGGAACCTGTGAGACACTGAGAGAACACGCAAACTCCACAGTCAAAGCAGAGGTGGGATTTGAACTATCGACCCTGGAGGTATGATCCAACAGGCCCCTGTTATCTATCTATACAGTTACAAACTACAGATGAAACAGGCCAAGGAGAAGCATTAAGCTCCATTTCCCTTAATACCCTCCTTCCTCTTTTCCTTCTAATCCCCTTCTTTCAAACATGCTCTTTTGAATTTGAGGGAACTTTTTCATTTGCCTGAGTTTGTCGTCAGACTAGGCAAAAACACTGGCTCCTCTGAACTCGGCGGGTATAATGAATCCTTGCCAAATGTTACACACTTTCTGCCTCACTGGACAACTAAGCGTCGCAGCCTTTAATTAACACACCTGGACCATGGTTTAATTACTTGCCCAGTTGAATTATATTCTCTGTTCTGTTGAGACAGAGCCAAAGGATTTTGAACTGTGGGTGTCCAGGGCTGCCTTTAAGACTGTCTGCTTTAAAGACCTCGGTCTGCAAGGTTCGTTTTCTTCCTCATTTCTCACCTCTGTCTATTTAATGCTCCTCCCACCTAACCCAGGATTTAATTACTTGCCCCATTGAATTATATTCTCCCTTCAGAATGGATAGGGCAAAAGTATTCTGAACTACAAGTCTTCGGGGAACCCTTCAAGACTGTCTGCTTTAAAGACCTCCGTCTGGAAGTTACCAATGCTTTCTCATTTTTCACTCTTGCCCCCCTTAATTCTCCTCTAAATGCACCCCCTGTTTTTCGTAATAAAAATTCATTCGATTCAGCTCCTTAATAAACCATGATTATTATCCTAATAAATACAGAATGTATGATTTCATTACAACCCCAATGGCATTCCTTTCCTTAATGGTTGTTAAAAATATAATTTGCTTTTGCAATATGCATTCTTGTATTATGCTCTTCTGGTAATATCTGTATGTGTGTGGGGTGGCTAAATGGCTTAATTGTGGCAATAATAGCTAAGAGTAGCTATAATGAAAATATTCCTGAACAAAAGATTATTGTGTAGCAAAGGAAAGGCAAGGAACATTTATTTATATGGGTGGTTTCATACACAAAGGCAGTGCAAAATTAAGAATAATTATAACATTGCCGAAATGAAAGATACAAATAGTTTTAATAATCAGAGAACAGAAGCTCTTAAAATAATAATAGAACGATTAAAAGTTAAGAGCGGAGCTCGCAATCAAAGCCTTTTGAATGTCTTAGAGCTGGATGTAAAAGTGGTTAATGGTAACATGAGATGGTCTGGAATCAGAACGATGAAGGCGACCATGTTAATTGTTTACAGAGACATGGGCTCCGTGCCCCATTCCACCAAGGTGACTTCCAGTTGATTTGCTGAAATGGAGAAAGTCTGTCTAAAAATAGATGTAATTAAGCAATTAAACGTGGAAAGGAAGCATATTCTGTTGGCATGATAATGCACAGAAACAGACAGGGACAGAAAATAAATTCCGACGCCTTCGACCTAGATAGTGCGCTGGAAGGTACGGTGATTAAGGCATGCTTGTTGCCAGGCCCCGAGGAGGCTGTGAAATGTGCTCTGAAACAGCCGTCTGATCTCCGCGTCACCCAGAGTACTTGCTCACGCCCGGCCCACATCAGACGGGACGCCGGAAGATCGGCGCCACGCTCGTCCGTGACAGGTGAGCTTACGGCAAACAGACGCCTCAATTTGTCAAAGAGCGTGCTCGGCTACAGAGAAACATCACCCCACTCCAAGAATCCTTCATGCTGCTGGAGACAGAGATCTATTTTAAATCTTCGTAAATCCCTACAGTTCATTACATCCATACAGCATGACTAAAAGGATCCGCAATGTCAAAATGCAAAATGTCTGCACGGATTTTCGCTATCTCAACCATTTAAAAAATGCATTTTTATTTTTTATTAATGGTAATTTATTTTCTTTTTAGTTTTATTTGCAGTTACCTCTCCATTAGACAGTGCATTAAATACATCCCATTGTTTCTTACATGCATTACTCTGTGAAATTTGATCAACATGTTTTAGGTGCAGTAAGATGAATTATTCCATTTGCTTATCCTGCTTAGGGTCACTGGAAGGGCAAAGACCGGACTAACTAATATTATGTATTGGAAAGCTGAGACTGATGTGAGCCGTGTTAAGCCAGAGCTGCTCTCCAGTGACGGGTTGAAAGAATCACCATAAAGCTACAAATCTTCAAACTTTCTGTAAAGTAGACCTGCTAAATTGAGCAAAGCTCCACAGAAGTGTAAAACAGTACGGTGCTGTGTGACTTTAAAATAGTTTGTGTACAGTCTTGTTTGTGAAACAGCAGGGGGCACAGGATTGGCTGGGGGTGCAGTCTGGTGAGCTTTTGCGTTTCCATGGCAATTGATCATTAGTCCTCTACCTGAGCAAAGTCAATGAATCTCTCCTGACCCTGGCTGGCCAACTAGGGCTTTCTCAAGGTCAGCTGAGTGGAAATGAGAGAGCAGTGAAGGAGATGGGGGGGGGGTGACTATTTGCTTTATGTCTTTGTTGTGCTTCATTCTCTTTCCGTTATACACGCTCAGCTGAGGCCGTTCAGCTGTCAGACTTGTCAGACAGATGACAGCTAGGCTGCAGCAGGTAATGCGGTGATGTAAATCCCTGGCCTGTTAACCTGAAGGTAGTTGGTTCAAATCCCAGGAAGGCCTGACTCTTAATCACTTCTCTCTGAAGTTTGGTTTTATAGCTGCCTAAAAATTTGCTAACCAACTAAATAAAAATGCATGTGTGATACCAACTGCATTCTTGAAAAAGTATTGCAGCTAGTTCATATGAACGGCTGCATTGTCTGCCTCTAATGAGGTCTGAGCTTTACCGAAGTGTCAAAACAGCATCAAATTCCTTTCCTTTAATATAAGGGACGTGAGTGTTGCAGGACTCTGTTGCATGGGACTGGAGATGTTCATCTTCCAGCCAGTGCTGACAATGGCATCCTGTTTCAGGGTCACTGTGATTTGAATATGCATGAGCTACGTTAACCAGTCAGCACTGTGACCGAAATGAGCGAGTGGCCTCATCCAATCGGTGCTGAGGCTGGCTGCGTTGTGACCAAGTCGTTCATGAATGCCAAGCTGACCTTGAGGCACCAGAGGAGGTAAGGACCAGATGTCCATTCTCCAGTCAGCCAGAACAAACAGAAGGCGGCGTGACGATCTGGAAATTTGAGTAACATGGGCTACAGAGTAACAGGGAATGTTTCAGTAATGAAGCCACACCCATAAAGGCATTAATGCTCAGGCTTGCTAAATGACAATCTGCAACACTCACGCCAGCTATGGAATCGCACTCGACTTTGAACAGATAGCCTGTGGGTAAAAAAACATGGCACAGATCTCACGACAGCCTTGAGAGGGAGTTCGGAGACAGCATTCCCCCGTGAAGTACAGTTTTAGTTATACTTATGCAGCTAATTATGGAACTTTGAAATCTGGAGCCACATTTCTGACCTATAATGCAAAGTTACTCTATTACTAAGTTAATCTGTTACTTTGCCTCCCAGCAAGCCTGGGAATCATAATGCACTAAGACCCATCCTGTAGAGAAGGCAATCGATGACCTCATGGAGAGGAGAGTAGCTGTTACATTTGTGTAAATAATAAATATGCAGTTCATGAATATTAAAAGAGCATTCTGGTGGTTAAATAATCCCATTGTGTAATGTTTGCTTCATGAAAAAAATCAGGTATATTCTTGGAATATCATGTCAACATCTCAACTTCTGCCATGAAGTATCAGTAAAAAAATTAATGATCTGCTGTCAAATGTCACAGGTAAACCACACAAAGTCAGAACAATAACGTAAGTCATAGCAACTGAAGTGGTTTAAAAGCCTAGTCTACAAGAAGGCAATGAAGAAATAAGCTTAGTGTGTTTCCATTACGTGCTTGGAATTTTACCTCCAGGAGAACGTGTGAAGTGCCACCCAAATCCCAGCATAGAGTGAGATGTCCTCTCATAGTCAAAAGCCAACAGACAGAGGATAAAACGTCTGGAATTACATTTTGACAGACACGATTCTCAAGCAAGGATATTTATGGCACGGGCAGCATGGGGGGGGAACCCCAGGGGCATCAAGAACCAGGCAGAAAGCTACATGCTGAGCAACAACACCAGAACTTTGCAAGCTCCACATTCAGGTCATTCACTCTTCAGCAAAGGAGCTTAATCTTATTTTAGAGCTCCAGCCTACTAGTCATCAGGGACTGGCATGGAGTTAAATAAAATTCCAAGAGTCAAGCAGGGAAAGACACAGACAGGAATCTTTTAATTCCAGATCAGACAACTTGATATCAGCACATTAAGTTAAGTTATATAATGGCTGAGACATTAAGGGTGACTGATGAAGATATGTGTGCTTGGCAGCAGTAAAGACACACCCATCTGCTGGTGGCCAACTGACTGTCAGAAACGGTTCCGAGAAAGAGCAGATCCTGGACCCCGATGCTCCCAGTGTTCCATCTGCTTCCTTTTTTGGAGCTTCCAGGTGTGAAGGTGCGGCTAGGACTTTGCCTAAGGCAGCTGGTATGCCTCAGACAAGCTAGGAAGACTGAACCCCACTGCAGGGGCACCAGAGATGCCATAACAGATCAGAGTTGGAAATACCAGGGGAACAGGTGAGAGGCAAAGACCCGAAGGGTCTTGAATCAAGGTGACAGCGCCGAGGTGATGATCTACAGGGGATGAGATGAAAACCAGAGTCACTGCAATTGAAAGTCAAGAATCAACAGGACACTTTGAGCAATGGACCATAAATGCCTGCACTTGACATCTCAAAGAGGTTTGTTGTTATATAGAGTCCCAGAGGCGCGCCAAAAAAGAACACGTCCATCAATTAGAGGTGTGTCTAGGAGATATGAGAGAAACTCTCCTGAGGATGGTGCTTACAGCAATAGCAAATGGAATCCGGTGCCGTTGCCTTCTACTGGTCACAGTGGCATACCTGAATGAGTGCGCGGAACCCTTAAGAATGATGTAATAGCTTGGGAGAAGACAAAGCTTGTGGAATTCTTGCCAATGCCCTGTCAGGGTTTCTTTGTCGTAAATCACCAAAGTTAGTCCATTTCTACGTCCAGATCCCTGGTACGCCTTGGCTCTAAAGGAGCTTTTTTTGTAGTTCCTCTTCCCATCATGTTTGCCTGTTTCAATGCCGAGATGGACTCCCTGCATCTGACCGCTTCTTGCCTGCTACCCCTTCAGGGAGTCTGGCTGCAACCCCAGTAAGTGGGGTGATGCTCCCAATACAAAGAGTTTCTGTTACTTTAGAGATTCCTACTTGTAACAGTGTCTAATACCGTTCCAGAATATTCCCCAGGTTTAATACTTCCCATATGAGCTTTTATACCTCTCCATCTCATCCATCCAGTCCATAGTCAAGAAGAGGCTAGAGCCTATTCTGGAAACCACAGGGCAGGGGTCACCTCAGAACAGGATGATGCTTTGCAATCCAGGGTGTCCTCCATCTCGTGCCCTAATCTGCCTGGGATAAGCTCCAGGCACCCCGGCAACCCTGCATAGGATGGATGGATGTACACTCAAAAATTTGCTCCACATTATCTGCTATTATACAGTATATGTCTGTGATGTTGAGCTTCAGGCATGCATGATGCGGGTGATCTCACATAAAGATAAATATACGTGAGTTGAATCAAATGTAAATGGTCTTGGCTGTAAGTGACCCAATACCAATTAATGGCCAATCAGCACTTACATCCATATTTTCAACAAATTGTTGCTAACTGCTGACTTACCGTACTACATATCGCCCATATCACTGTTTTATATGATGTGAAGGTGCACGTGAATTTCAAAATGCATTTGAATTTTGAATATATTTCTAATATAATACACATTCATTAGCTGTTATGTGTTTTTCAGTTTACTTCTTTGACATTTAACTACGGTTTCCTTCTATAATAAGGTAAACGGCAACAGGTACTTCAGATTTCATTTAAGAATGGCTAGCAAGTGACCAACCATAACAGTGTCAAATATTCCTTTTTTTAATCATGTCGAAAGTCAACCCAAGCACCAGGCTATTTGGAGAAACCTTCCCCAGGACACCAACAAGGATTCATGGTCACGTTTTAATCATGTAATGCTGTCTTTTGTTTGCTTTGAAGTGCAGAAGAAAAGACTGAGGGTAATTTTCATGCAAAACTAATTTGGCTTGAATTCGGAATGTGTGCAGCGCCTTCCTGGAGTCAGACCCGCCTTACTATTCTTTACGTTTTGTTGAATGCTATGCTTTCGTTGGCCTCCAGCATCTTTTTCCACACGGTCTCATTTTCACCATGAAAACGATTAGCATTGTTTGTATGTGCTGGCAGCATATAGGCCTAATCCATCCATCCACCAATTAAATAGTTTATCTTACTGATTGACTAACCAGGTTGGTAATTTAGGCTGACATAATTAATTACAGTCAATTAGGTAAACAGATGGCAGTTTTGTAAATGGGAAGGCTGAGCTCCGTTATTAATGTCTGAAATTTGACTGGAGAGGGGCACCTCAGGCACTAGGTGGAGCCCTCAAAATGGAGGGTAGGGCAGCATTGCCTCGTGTTATAACATCGGGGACCCAGGAACTGGCCATAATTCATTGAAACTTGAAAGTTTTGCTAAAATTCCCGTTTCCTGCTCCATGATTAATAGTCTGACTTAATATGAGCGGATTTTGGTTTCTTTAGCCAAGTTCTGAAAAGAAGCAGTATTAAGTCAATGCATTTTAGATTACACGTACCAAAGGGGTGAGATTGTGTTTAATACCAGACTTGTGTATCAGCCTGAGTGTTCTCTTCACTCTCTGCTCTCAGATTGCGTGAATGAGAATCACATCAGAGAGACACTGGAGTGCTTCCTCTCCAGGTCTCCACAGATCCTCACAATGGCTTTGAATCCAAAAGCTGAAAAAAAGAAACCTCAGCACCATCTCTGAATGCCGTCTCTGCGCAATAAGACTTTAAATGGGGATGAGTTGGAACCCAGCAGACCTGGATGAGCATCTTCCTATTGTTTTCATGTAGTTTACCTCATATAGGAGTAACAAAACAGTGGTCTCTGTGGTATGTACTTCCCTGGACATTATGAGCAGACACAAACAGACCACATTGTGTTGCACATCTGTTGCTTAATTTATCTGAATTTATCTGGCTATGTATAGTCAGTGATAAGCTTAGTATTTTATAAAATGTTTATGCAACAATCAAGTTATGAGAACCAAGTACAGGGCCAACCGGATTAATGATTCTTAGACTGGGAAAGACAAGCACAAAAGTGCAATTGAGGGTTAAGGTTAGGGTTAAAACACAAGCAATGGTCCAAATCAATCTAGAGCAAGGAGAATACCAAGTCAAAAAACACACGCAGAAAACAGGATCATGAAACCAGTGGTCGATCAAAAGCACATCCAGTCAGCAGGTCCGTAATGAGCAGGGTCAGTAACTCACAAAGAGTTCATCAGAGAATGACCTGATATTTGAAGAAATGTACAACAGCTATGCCTGGTGATTTGCTGAGGTGGCACATGGACTGACTGGCCATGGTCTGGGTGGGTGTATGAGTGGGTGTGGCATGAGTAGGCATAGAGAAATTGGGTGTGGTCAGGGTGGGCGTCCTCTTTCTGGGCATGACACTGGAGGCGGGTGTAATAGTGTAGAAGGTAATCATTTACTTCCCCACGAGTATAAACTCTTAAATAAACAATTATTCAATCCAAACAAATCATATAATATTTTAATAAATCAATACCATCTTTCCAAAACCAATACAAAACATAATATACATCAAAAACAAATGACTGTAGATTGTGGTGAACGATTATCTATAAAAATGACAAAACTTTGATTTTATTTTAACATGGATGCCAGGGTATTGCTGTAACAACACTTTGCAAAGGATTTCACCGTAAGTGGATGATTACTACCACCATACTGACGCTCAGTCTTAAAGCACCGATTTGCACATTCTCAGATTATCGTAATACATTCCCTTGCTATTCAGGAGACTCACTCTCGGTGACCTGTGCATGCAAATGACATAGCTGCAGACAACACTCGAGACTGACCCACTCGAACGGTGACCTCATATCATGATTGACCGAAGAGGCTGGGTGACTGAGTACTTTTCATCAAAGCTTCAGGCTGACAGTTATGATTATAAATCAACTGGCTCAATCACACGATCACGGATCTCACCTCCACCTCCTGCCCCTTTCCCATACACGTCTCCCCCTCTGGCCAGAAGACAGGAAAAGCTGAGCAAGTTGGACCACGGCTCTCCTTGTAATATTCACACTCAGAAAACCAGGCCACAAAAACACCGGGGTAAGTAATTATGAGGTGTGTAGGTGAGTTTAAATAAAACGTGAATAAGGGTGATTTTTATAGCACTTTTATTTAATTTCACTAAAACTGCCCATGACACCAATAGCCTCAGATTGGAAGGGAATGAGACAGTGAGAACATATACAGTATGATTCATTCTCTGCAGAGTGAATTACCACCAGAAATGTCTCTCCAGTTAGCCTGTTCTGTTAATATGGAGGACAGACTGTTTTAATGCCTGGTATCCATTCATAGGCCAATATACGAGTTTATAATTCAACGGAAGCTTCGCAGAACTTTCATCCCAACCCTGAGGACCTTTGAAGGGAGAGGGGCTGGTGTACAGAGGCCAAACAGGAGTCAACACCTTCTGCAGACAGTGCTCTGTCTCAGCGCTCACTGAGGTGAAGATGACATCACTTCCTCTCCCAACCCTCATATACGCTCAGGTGTGGTGCCAAGCAGAAATGAAGTTCATGGTGGGTGAGCCACAAAAGATAATGCTGAATCATTTACTCTATCTTCATTGCAGGTCACTGACCGTAGAGGGGTCAGGTGATTTTAAAAAAGGACGTCAAATCACAACTCCCTGATTTGATTAGCCGCAGTAGCGCTAATTCTATGGTACATTTCAATACAGTTGAAGTTTAAAAACAAACTATTTAAATTCAAGAGCATTGGGATATTCACAATTATTTCCCAATATTCCCTCGGTTCAGCAGAAAAAAATTAAATGATCTTTAATTTATAACTCGTATAGCACAGCTAACTGTGGAGGTGTGGAATAGTAAACTATAGGATATATGGCCTGTGAACATCTTCGTATTTTGAAATGGTGAATCTTAATCCCACTGCAGAAATCTCTGCTGTAATACCGAGTAAATTAAAACTTAATGAAAAAGGCAGTTCATAAGAGGGAAAAAATAACAACATTCTGTATAGACTCTCCTTCCATGCATGGTGATTGAGCATTTATGAAATGCTGTAATATGACATCAGAATGACCCATGTGAAGATGATTTGGTACAGTCTAGTACAACTTGGTACAGCTTAGTCTGGTTTGGTATGGTTTCGTAAGACTTGGTATGATTCGCTAAAAATAGAGTGAATTCTGCAGGTGAAGATTGTCGAGGGTTTAACAGATGGGACTACATTGGTCTCTGTGGAGAAAAGTATTCCCCAAAGGAGGAAAACAAAATTAGACAGCAAAAGCCAGAAAAGATCCTAACCACAGTGTACACACTGCAAAAGCAGGGCATGGACAAGGAGCAGCTATACGATGCAATCATGGGGTTTTGGAGATTACAGGAACAATCATTCACGATTTTCATTTAAATAACAACAAGGTTATTTAAATAACCTTGAGGCTGCTGAAGAGTCCCAGAATTCTTACCTGCAGGAGTTTTTACAAGATTCGTCGTAGTCATGTTTCAGAAAAAGATCCCTAGAGCTCTGCCAGCCAGCCCGACTGAAATTGGGTCATCTCAGAGCTGGGGTTAACAAGTACTTTGCAACATTACTTTGCAATTTTTTATTTTTTTTTTGACGCCAATGAAATGGATTTCCTTTAGAGACAGGAAAGTGGCAGGAAGTTCAAAGCGTATTTGGTTTCTGGACATCTTGGGCCACGGGCCACAGGTCACATGTGAATGCGTGACATCCGGTGTGACCCTTTTCTGTCGGGAATTTTTCAATTCATTATGTTTTTTTTTTTTTTTTCCCCAGCACTGACTGTGTCTCTCAGTGCAGTATGTCTCTGGGTTTATGTAGTGCAATATAAGGTATAAAATATAAGACTAAACAAATAAAAGTTTATGCCCTTTGTCTCAGGAGGTGCATGCTGCATATTTTAGCACAAGGACATGTAGCCAGGTTTGTGTACGGGAAGAAATGTAATATGCAGCATTATTGATGATTCTGGTTAAAACCATCTTGGTTATTAAAATAATATGGAAGCAGTGAAGGGTGAATCTTCCAGAGAAGATAAATCAACCATCTTTAGCTCTAGAAAAGTACTTCTGGAAAAGGCAGATTTCTAGCAAAGGCGTGTAGGTTACCTTCATACGGCAGTCATACTGGAAGCAGTGAAGGTGTGAGCTCTGAATTCTGAGTGGTAATCTAAAGAAATGTGAATAAAGCTCACGAAAATTAACTTCACTAAAAAATAAGTAGCAAAAACATTCTGTGTGCCTTGAGAAGTGTGTCATCAATTAATTCTACAATTTTAATTAACCCGATAACCTGTTTAAATTGGCTCTGGAAGATTTACATTGTATAATGGAATCTCCTGGTACCTCGCATTACCTTTTGCCAATATCTCACACCCAAAGACCTGGCATGGAGGGGTGCCCCCTGCAGTATGAGTTTCTGTACTGCTTCTGTGGGGGTCTTCCCTCATTCACGGCCTTTTCTGGACCCCCAAGCACAGGATTTGATGTTCTGGATGAATGACATCCCCACTGTCACATTACAATAGAATTTTTATTTATTTTTCATGGGTAAGGGGGTATTATTGTTGTGTCCATGAATTGTCTTTATAGATTGCAGTCTGGTTTTTCCTGATACTGGTTGCTTACAGCATGCAATGATCCCAGAAATCCTCAGAGAGCCAGAGAGAAAGACCACTTCTATTACAGAGAGTCAACTAGAGTTTCTTAATGTGTTTTTTTATTATTTGTTTTTGTGCTAATAAGACTAATGTAAGCAGCATCTTAGCACAAACTGGCTAATATATCAGGCTAAAATCTAAACTGAAGTCTCCATCAGTCTTTTAACCATTTATCCTCACCCGGGTCACTGAAAGCCTTTAAGCCTATCCCAGAAGACTGGGGGACACCCTGAATGGGATGCCAGTCCATCAGAAGGCAGACACACACCCACAATTGCAAAGTATTAGTCTAACTGCATGTAGTTGGACTGCAGCATAATATGACTAGAACAAGTCAATTCTGCTTAAGCATAGCAAAAGTAATATTCGAACCCACAACCCTAGGGGTGTGAGGCAAAAGGGCTAGTCACTGAGCCACATGACTGATATTCTTTTTTTCCGAATGAGAACACGTGATGATTTTATTCTTGAAAACTGTAGACTGCTTAGCAAAATCAAATTTATGCTATGTTTGGGATGGTGAAGTGTTCACATTATGAGAAGTTTCATGGATTTGTACCTTATAAATGTAGGAAAGTTGCCGCGTTTCCTCAGAAAGCAGTAGCTAAAATCTGGTGCTTTGTGTAAATGGATCTCCTCGGAGCACCTCACAATGATTTATCATTGTACCTCACAGACGTTGATATCACGTTGCAAGCATCACCGTATATTTGTATGAAAGCAATAAATGTGTTATTTTCACTAATGTCACCGTAACGGAAAAGCACCTCTGGCACTAATATAAAATGTAAAGTTCTATGGGTAACCCTGCCCCCCCCCCCCCAGGGAATGCCAGCCTCAAATTGCTGAGAAATTGGCGTAAACATCGTTCGAGCAGAAGTCAGAGACGCTGGGTGTTTCTGTCGGCTCTCTGATAGGTCAGCCCGTGACATTCGGTGAGTCTCGATGTGCCGGCACTGTGTCCAGGGTACATTTCTGGAGTCGTCCGCTGGTACTCCCTGCATATTCACCGTGAACACAGGGGCAGCCAAGCATGGTAGGACAGATAAGAAATAGATTGGGTCAGTATAGATACGGGAAAATGACCGGCACAGCAGACCTGCAGATCCTAAAGATACTGGAATCAAGAGTCACTGACAGCAGCGTGCTCAGCAGCAGCAGGGAGCTGTCGCTAAATGGTATATCTATATAAATGTACAGGTGAGAGAGGAAGAGTGTCCCACAAGTGTTACAGACCATTCCGAGGGCTTGGCTAGTACTCGCGAAGGTTTTACCGTCAGCAGCCGTGTTATTGATTCAAGGAATTCCGGGAAGATCTGCATCCCACGATTCATCAGCTCAATTAGATAGAAAGGGGTCAGACCTTTCACTGTTTTGTGACTGTGAAGAAGAAGGTTAATTATAAAGGGTGGCAGAAAGGGACAGAGAATGTGACCAAGTGCAGGCGGCTCACATTTTAACTCACTGGGTGCTGTTTTCTCAGCAAGGTGTTGGACTTGCTAAAGTTTTTTTGTCACTTTTGACAAGGAATTTTTCTCTTTCTTGTGACCCCTGACAGCCCTGAAAAAGCACAGTATTTTTTTATGGACAACAGTGCAGTCAGATAAAACACAGAAATGACTTGCTGTTGCAGTAAGTTCTGCAGCTAAGACCTGCATAGCCACGGCATGAAGGTGCATGTTAGAGTTCTGATCTTCAGGAAAGCATGTCAATGAAGACCTGACTTACTGTGGTGATGAACACATGTCCGTCCGTCCGTCCGTCCATCCATCCATCTTCTACCCATTTAAGCTGGTCAGGGTCACAGGGTACACACAATTGCATATGGAGTAAACCTAAAAGAGACTGTAATCCTAAATTTGCTCTAAAGTATGTCTCTCTGTGGGGGAGGGTTCATTTCCATGAAATGAGTCCCATGACTGGCAGTTGTATCACTGTTAAATCCCAGGTCCCAGGTGCTTAATTAACTCCAAAACTACTCTAGGGCTGACAGAAAAAGGACTGACCCTGCACTCTGACCTTAAGTGTCGCTGTCTCTTACTTGCGTGTGTGTGTGTGTGTGTTTTCCTGAACCTGCTGTCGTATGCAATTACCTAAGAAATCCATTACACTTGTACCTGTACAATTGGCCAACAAACGTGTTTGTCTTACTTTTATCTCTCTGCAGGTTTACATGCTGGATGAGGGGAGGGGGCTACCGGTGAATGAGTGAATCATGAAAAAGTGGTGAGCGGGTGAGTTTATGAATGAGTGAGCCCTACAAATGCTCCTCAGGGACCGACTGCAAATGGACACAACATGTTTGAGGATCATATGATTATTAGCAGATATCCCTAAATTCAGGATTATGCACAGTTCACTGCCGGCAGATGGCTGCTGGGCAGTCAAAAACAATAATGTCAGGATAAAAGTCATTTCGTTAAACATCGAGGTAATTTTGTGCGTTCAGTCAGTTGGCCTGTGGCGTGTATCATGCTGTGTTCCTAAATACTTGTAAATAAACAAAATTTTTAACCGAAACTGCAAGAGCAAGTGGGTGTTGGACAGTGATGTCTACATAAATACACACAACACAAACGAACCACAGATAAACACAGTACCAATGCACAATGCACACGCTGCACATTGAATCGCTAAACAGGGCAAGGAAGGGTTAAAAAAAAAAACTCTAAATGCTCACAAATTCTTTCACTTTAATATACCCCCCTTCTGGTCGTTAGGCTATGAAATTGCTGAGGATGCATGTTTCCAGTACTGAGATTTTGGCGAAAAGGTTTTAAAATGATCAAAAACTCTCTGAGAGTTTGGTCATTTACAGTCTTTCTAAATGTTCTCGCAAGAGTGATGGAATTGGACTGCATTAACAACTTTGCTGATTGCTTAAGAATTAAATGGCCCCCTTTTTTCCACAGTCTTTCATTTGTAAATATTTTTGCAAAGAGCCCACATGAGGTTGGGGAAAAGTCGAAGCTTTAATCATGAACCTGTCCCACAACTTTAAGATGTAAATGTTGAGAATAGGTGCTTTCATGGCATCAGCAAGACCCCCCTTCCCACTAGGCTCTCCTTGTCTCATGAATGCCCCATTGTTACAATTGCCCTGGTCTGACTCGTTTGACAGATCCCTTGTCCCTACACTGGATAAGACTGGATTTGTGTCTGAAAAAATGATTTTTTTTGAGATGTAAATACATATAAGGATGGGATGAGGAGTGAACCGTAATTCTCTTTTCTCGTTTTTGACTTGCGTGTGAAAAAGCCCTCGGCAGAGCCACATCTGTAAAGACAGATTATGGTCAAGCGGTTAAGGAACTGGACACATCATCAAAATGCTGTCAATTCAAATTCTGAGAGTGAACCCAGCGCCTCCGTTTTCAATGAGAGTCTCACCTCCGGTTCCTCTGGTGAACGTGCAGCACGATATGGAGTATAAAGTGTAGCCAGCGTTTGTGAGAGTCGACAGCATGAAGGCGAGAACTGCGGCGTGCGGCTCCGCCTCCTTCCTTTTTTATGATAGACATTTAAACGTGTAAGGGAAAAAGGTCATGCTGAAAATGGCTGTGCAAACCCCCATCAGGAAGATTCAGGACGTCTTGAAAAAGGATTTGTGTCTTTCATGCTTTTGAATAGTGCTTTTCCAAACTTTTTCTGTCACAACCCCATTTTTGCAAATACATACTGAAAAATAATTTAAACCACCCCCTGCCCCACCCATGCATGAACATTAGATTAGCTCTGCTTGTGCGCACACACACACACAAACACACACACATACAGACACTACGCCCCGGGAGGTGCATAGTCCACTTTGGGAATAACTGGCTTAGGATAAATAAAACTGCTAAGGCTCAGAAAATTCTACTCCTTAGATGTTCTTTTTCAATTTTTAATTTGTTTGATGTTTTGCAATTTTCAAATTGATATGTTGCATTTAAATACATTGGATGGATGGACGGATGGATGGAACAAATCATGTCATTCACCACTGACAAACAGAGCGAGGAGACATAGAAACATTTCAGCATGGTGTGGTTAGAGTAGCGTGTCAGGTCACTGGAATGATACTGAAGTGCACATCAAATCACATGATAAAACTGTGGGAGGGGCCAGAGGATACTGTCAAATGAAAATGTTGAATGGAGAAAGGGGCGGGGCCAGAAACCTTTGCAAGAGCCAGTCTCTGTTTATTATTTTCATGTGACCGACAATACATGGCACCTGCCAGTCCAAGACAGCGTGGCAGTGGCACCCTGAACATGCCAGCTGTCACCCTAGTTAGACATGTTTGGGTCCATTACACACATGGCATGCAGTTTACAGCATGCCAAGAGGCATCGATTTCTCCAGCCATGGAACTCCCTCTTGTGTCAAGAGCAAACAGGAAACATTTTGACATCACATTATTTAGCAGTGTTTTTCAACCACAGAGACATATGTACCTTATAAGGCCATATGTTTGCCCAAATATTACAGGTTAACTACCCTGCTCAAGGGTACAACAGGATTTCCCCTGTAAGGACATACCAATTCTGCCACTTTCTGTCCTTGAAGGCAGAGTTTTTTTTTTTTTCCTTTAAGTTTACTATATTTCAAAGTACTATATTTTTATTTTATTTTTAAAGGCTTGTTGCACTAAGGTACAAAATGATTTTGGTATCTAGAGGTTAGGTAGATTAAAGGCTTTGTGTGTTACTTAGCCCCAGGAAAATGCCGAATGATTTGAAAAGGTTTCTGCTAAAGATTTTGGCATTTCTCATTATTATAAAATGGCAGGTGCTGATGAATGATATTATTAAAAATTCCACCGTCTTCACTGGAGGGGGGCTTCCGAGAAAGGATCACAGACCCAAAGTCTCTATCGTGGATGGGGCGTGCTTGTTAACACACAGCTGTGTAACACAGCAAACTGACAGAGATCTATGGGGGAAGACAGGGTGCGCTCCCAGCTGATAGAACACCAACAGGCTAACAAAAGAGGTTTGACACCTTGTCTTGCCTCCTTTTAGTCTGTTTCACCCCTGGGATTCGAATATATGATGCAATATAGGTCAGAAATGGCATCTTTACAGGCAATGTATTGAACCTGTGTGTGTGTGTGTGTGTGTGTGTGTGTGTGTGTGTGTGTGTGTGTGCAAAATAATCTGACAGCAGGTCTCGTCACTGTAGCAAACCTAACTTGACCCGTGTCAGTCATAATTAGCGAGCTGCGTCGATATTAAATATGTTTGTGTGATTTTTCCAGGGACAGCCAAGGATAAAGTGAAGGAAAACGTTTTCAGGACATGCGTCCATAAAGCTGGAATGAAGACTCCGTAAGGATGACTTTCTCATTTTGTGAGATGGATTCCGGGTACTTCTCTCATCTGATAGTCTGGCTCTCAATAATTCAACATCAGAAGCCTGCCTCCAAGCAAAAACTCACACATCTTTGGATAAAAGTCGGTGCGTAAAAATTAAATCATATAAAGCCTCAGATCATTAGTGCACATCAGGTGTGATTCAGGCTGGAAGATGTCAAAATGAGCCTAAACTTAAGAGATCTCATAAGGAGGGCATTCGGCCAGCTTCTGATTAATAATTTAGCTTATTGAGAAAAATGTCCTATATAGGATCCAGACAAAAACTCATATGATGCAAATGAATTGTCTTGTTACAATCCTCTTCCCAGAAAACAGAATAAATCATACACTTCTGACTGCAGGCAAGAAGTGGGATTCTTGAAATCTGCTTGATTAACCAACTTTAGACTGTTTATTAAGCCTCACAGTGCAGATCTATTGAAGAGGCAGCTATTGTGGATGGTCAGTGTTCTAAATTACTCCGGGGTAAAGAGCAGTGAAACGGGACTAATAAGACAGCCGCACACCTACTGCATGAGGTCGGCAGAATCGGCAAGACTGCTATAGTTTAATAGGCATTGCAAAGATGTTACGTGTTAATACTGAGTTGAGGGCAACACATGATTCAGCTGCAGATTTGAAATTCACTTTAGCAAGTAGCTTTGCTAACTAGGTCATCGTTTCACCGCCTTGATGTTCCAGGACGAATGTGAAAGGATGCCAGATCTTTCACCAGGATCAAACGGGATCCAGCCCACTGACTGATAATCTTTTGGGAGCAGAAGCTGCGGGAAAAGTGACAGCTGAATAGTGGGGTTTTACGTGTCGTTAATAACATCTGTTTTTAAATCGCTTTATAATGAAGCCCTGAGTAAACTGTCCGTTGGTGGCTGGGATGGTGTGTTGTCATGGGAACCCTCAGAAATGTGGCATTGTTCAGGTATAATGCAGAACTTGTGTGGGTTTTGAGAGGGAAGCGATTTGTCTGTCTTTAAAGTATGCTAAAAGTCAGCTTTTTGATTCAGCAGAGAAAACCCCGCATTCTCATTATTGCTTGAGTGAGTTTTCAAGTTTTGCCAGCAGCACCCTCCCTCACAACGCAAGTGGTAGAGGAACGTTGTACTGGGAGAAACAGCTGAGATGGCTATCTCCTTTGGCATGCTTTGCGGAACATCAGTCACCACGTGGAATGCTGACACACTTAGCCGGGCTGAGCCAGCATGTATCTGCTAATCGGCCTTGTTAGAAAGCTTAGAAAGAGAGAACTGTCCTGCTCTCAGGGGCTTACGCACCTCTGGCTCGTCCAGCCACCACTCAGTAACAGGGACCTCTCCCCATCTTTGGGCAAAAAGAAAAAGGAAATTCTTCGGCCTTCCAGTTGTGGAGAGTTGGGCAGTATAGTGTAATGTCACAAGGCTGAGATTACAGTCAGATACAGGGCACCTGTTCACAATGGGCACAGGGCCTAAAAGCATGTCTTTGGACTGGGGGGGGGACATGCAGAAAAATACAAACTTCATAAATGAGGAGCGGAACTGAGATTCAATCCCCCAACCCTCGAAGTGTGAAGCAACAACATTATCCACAGAGCCAGTGTGCCAAAAGGGAAACCATAATAATGCAAAATGGAGGGAAAATATGGGCAGATGGGAGGAAAAATCACACAGACCAGAGACATCACCTGATGAACCTCCAGGGATAAAATGAATGCCCCGGTCTCCATCATCAAAATTTAATTGATGTTAATTGCTTTGGATTTTTTATGTCGGCTAAGCAAAGAAATTAGTTCATTTAATTTTGAGCCTCTGTTACATTAAGGATATAGAAAACTGTGATTGGCTTATCTCTGAAGCTTAATGCGGAAATAATTATGAATGTATGGCTTGGAATCAGTGGGTTAATCATAGCTGTTTGGGATCTCGCCTACAGCATCTCGCTCGCTAACCCTAACACCTACAGTTCCCTTCTGCTCTCTGAGCTTAACAGAACTATGTCTTTATTGTTAATTTCATCACATCAACACAATATTCAGTGACAATGTTCTTCTGCTTTTCACGGGCTAATTTAAATGCCAAGTAGACAGATACTGTATATACACAATAAACCTTTCTTCTGCTTAGAAAATGTTTTTAAAATGGAAGGGAGGGAGTGTTATCTCAAGGTGAGGAAACTGCCTGGAAAAGGTTTGCTGATTAAGTTTTTCTGGAGGTCAGTAGACACTTTCTTGGTGTGTGGAGGGGGCTGCGAAGCTGGTGACAGAATTAAGCATGTCCGCGTTACCAATTCAAAACATACTCACCCATCTGGACTCCACAATTACACGGCTACTGACTCTATATGGCTAAAAACAAGTTCAGTGGTGTTGATTTTATTGTGTCTTCGAGCGTGTAAGACTGAACACGGACCCTGCAAGGCCTTGTGCGTTTGCTCACTTGTATCAATCGGAAATTGCTGTCATCCTGCTGCTGAATAACTCATCAGACGTATTCTGGGTTGTTCACCGGCAATCAAACTCTCCTTGTTAGCTGAGAGTCTGTATCTAACACCAAGCCGCTCACTTCCACACAGTTCCGTTACGCTGAGACCTTTTCTTTCCTTACTGTATACCATCTTCAGTAGAGCAACATCCTGCTTGAAGAAGGCACACCACTGCAATGGACGTTAGGATGTTCCCCCGATGCTAGGATGTTCGAAAGTCTGTAAAAATTGGATCAAATTTTGCTTTGAATTGTTCTTTGTAGTTATTGATGAAAATCAACAAAATGGTTTATGGGATACTTCTAAGACCCAGTTACTCTCATCCTCATCATCTCATCTGATCGCTCGCTATTCTCAGTAGGATTTCTAGTTTTTTCTTAACTGGCTAAAGTACTTCCCGTTCTCTCCTGCCTCTGTCGATGGAACCGTAAGATTTTATGTGAGAGCAGCTAAATCAGGGTCATATGGACCTGCACTGTTTCTGTAGACAGATTCCAAGTGACAGCTGGAGCTTTGCCCATCAGTGAAAATAACTATACCTCTGAGTCACATTGTCATGATTTACTGTGTTTTTCAGCTGTGCGTTCCCATGGTGTGAGGCCTCGTCCAACCTCAAGGATCGTGTGAGCTTATTTGTTCAATCTATATATTTTTGTTTCCATACCTGGATGGGCAGTATTGATTTTCACTGGGGGGGGGGGTCTTGTCCCTCCTCATCCCTCAATAAAAACAAAGATCTGCTTATTCGCTTATCTGCTTATTTCTACCTCAATTGATCTGGTCTCCTTGACCTTTCATTCAGGGAGTTTAAGGCAACATAGCCACCATTCTCATAGCCCATTCCACCTCATAACCTCCTACATCGTGAAAGACAGAGAAAGATGGAAAGAGGAGTTGTCCAGAATCAGGCAAGCGCTGAAACAGACACATAACATCACATGTAAGATTCATGGTGGTTTGGTTTGTTTACCTCCAACCCAAGAGATGCACTGAGTTGAAGTAAACAGGCAAATAACCTCTGGGCAAACGGTAGGCTGTTATCAACATGGGGCTCAGCACAGTTGAAGGACAGGCATGGCACTTAATTAGGCTACACTGGCAGACCGTGATAACAAATCAAGCCGATAGAATTAGCAGTATGACACAGAAGCCATCATTTTTAGCTTGGCAAAGGTTTTTCCCCCGCTCAGAGCACCCGAGTAGGTGTCTGTCTGGGGCTGTTTAAGGTCTGGCAGCACACTTTCAATAGGCTTTTCTATACAGAATATTAAGGGCCAATGATTCTATGTGGCAAGTAATCGAAAGATATGGCATGACACTGATTACAGTACATTAGGAAACAGCTGATACAGTTTTCAGAAATTATGAGCAAATGCATTATACATTTGGTTTTTGTGAAAAACTGTGTAAACATTGTGTTTATGGTTGATGTGTTTTGACATTATGAATGTACTTATCATGCAGAAAATGTACATATTGTATGGAGCGCTCTAAAACACGCAAACGTTCTACTCAAATGTTCTATGTGTACTGCTCACACGCATTATTTCAGCTTGAATCCACGTGGCCTCTGGTAGGAGCCTGAGCCTGTTATGACCAGCATTTATTCCAGATTCATCTAGAGACTTCCAGATAATGTTGAACGGCAGATAACTGAATGAATCTACACTTAAAATATATTATCAGTTAATGGAGAGAAAAGATACTGATTTGGGAAATGAAATTTCACAACTGTCCTTCAGAAAGACCGCTATGTGAAGTGAAAAAACATGTGATTTACAAACTTTCAGAAAATCCGTCATCCCTGTGACAGCTGCTGTGAAAACCGGAATTGGGGATTAGCACACATGAGGATCGCAGGGAACGTGTGTCGCGGGATGGGCAGCAGAGGAACTCAGGCGTGCCGGTGCATCGTGAAATTCTGCCTCCAGGCGGTTTTTTTTTTTATTATCAGTCTGACAGTCACTAACAAAAACAGGCCAGCTGACACCTGAGCCAAAACCTCAATCGACAAAAGAAACCAAAGCGACGAGTCAACCGCCGGGCCCCAGATTGACGGTGGCTTTTCAATGGTCAGGTATACCTATATTTCACACATGCTGTGTAGGCAGCATGGGTGGGACCCATGGTCCTACACAGAGTGGTCGACTCCAGGGGGGTCTCAAGGGACACAAGCCAGGGACAGGGTGAGGGTGCGAATACTTCTGGGTTCATCGTTTGTGTTTTCCACCTCCCTGTCCCCACACGCAAGTTGGGGGATGTTTTGATAGAGAATGAATTGTTGGGATGAGCTCAACTGATGGGAGTCAAAGTGGCTGAAGTGGACTGGGGTGACGTGGGTAGGGGGACGTGGAGTGGACTGAATGGGGGGGTGTGTGTCACCACCTTTTGATGAGAGATTCTATGACTTTTTACCGCCTTAGAATAAAGCAGTTTGTTTGACAGATTATTTCAATATTCTAGAAACTTCCTTCTCAAATGTATACTGGAAACCTCAATGAATCTCAATCCTTATGATCCCAGAAATAGATAAAAGGTGCGATAATAATGGGTTTTGGTTAGATTAATGCTACACTGGAATCCTGTTTATCTTGATGGATTTCATTTTAATATTCACATTCTTCAAAGTCGCTGCTCAGGATGCTTGACCCAGTAAAAACATGTGGAGTGAGAGAGCGTTTGGTGGTTCTATCAGTATGCTAATCAAGACCAACATTTAGGATGGCATTACACAGCATCTTTAACCTTCGCTATGTTTTCCAGCTTAAGTCTCCTGTGCGAACCTTATTTGCATGCTAGGTTACAGGGTGCACTCAAAACCACATTTGATGCCGCTTATGGTTCGTTAACAATTAATTGATCTTAACTGATGTTAATTGTTCGCCGGATAAATCATCCGAACTCAGACCTTGGTTATCTATATCAGCCAAGTAACTTTGGAAGGTGGCGAGGGTGTGTTCCCACCGCAGTCCCTTAGCTGAAAGAACACTTTTGGCTCGTTTCCACCGCATGGAACCGGCTCAGCTCAGCTGGACTCTACTCACTTTTTTTGCGTTTCCGTTTGGCAAAACTGAGGATAGTACCTGGTCCCATTTTTTAGTACCGTCTTTCCTGCAGTTCCAGTCGAACCAAGTGGGTACTATGATGGTCATGTGAAAACACCGCAGGCTACTGATTGGTCAGAAAGAATCAACAGCACTGCATCATCAACACACGACGGGGTATGCTGGGCAAAACATTTTAGCAAGCCATAATGGATTCGACTGACTGTCTGTTGTTTTTAACTTTAACCGATATGAACGCCCACAAAACCACGGCGTGGTCAACTGCTATTACATATTAAAATGGGTATGCTGTGTATGTGTGTTTCAAATGTTTCACTATTTGCAAAGTCCATCTGTTTGGGCGTTCAACCTAGTAGACCACCATTTTTCAGCGGTGTTTTGTTTTGCCGCACTCAGCCTTTTCTAAAATCAAAGTTTTCTCCTTGCTGTGACAAATAGCCACATACCGAGAATCAAATACAGAATCCCTTCCATATCATCCATTGTTCTTTCCCGTTTGTCACGTTGAAGATGACGTTACGGGAATTGCGTGCAGCATCGTGAACACCAGCGTTCTGCAATGGAAACGGAATGCCAAGCGAGTAGAGTCGAGTCGAGCCCAATTGAGTAGAGTCGAGTCAAGTCGAGCCAGTACCATGTGGTGGAAACGCGCCATTTCTGTTTTCCTCTGACTGGCATACTCAGGTGGAATCCTTCAAAACAATGCCTACTCTTCTCCTTAGCGTACTGCTTTTTCCCTGCCAGACTGCGTTTTAACACCTCCCGTGAGAGATTTCTCAGCTTGTAACTACAAACGTGGATAAGGCTGTTTTTATGCTTTCATAAATAGCCGAAGTACCATCTTTCTATCTTTCTATTCAAGGCAGTGATACGGTCCCTTCCCCAACCCAAGCATTGGTAAATCTCCTCTTTTCTTTTATTTTGACCAAAGTGAAGCTGTGAGCCTCCACTGTGATCCACATTACCTGAGGACAGCTGCTTGGGACAACAGGGAAACCGTTGTAAACACGTCGACACTCCTCATTTTGTCTTTGATTCAGCCCACTCAAAGCTGCTCGTTGAATAATAAACAGTGAGCACAGAATTTATCCCTAAAATACAAACCCTTAGCAAGAAATATTAATCAAAAATGGATCAGTTCAGAGCACGCTGCCCTTAGCTGGCTGCATAGCAGAGATACCATTCAAAACCCTCGGTTGGGAGCAAATCTGACCCCACAGCTTGCTGGGAAATGGAGGGAAAAGCCCATGTAGCTCCAAGATACCGACACCCGATGGGTGAATTAAGTGTCAGAGTAGACTGTTGAGGCAAGCTCCTCGGGACGAGAGAAAAGAGCTGGATCAGGTTTGGGTGACAAGGATGTAGAACCTGACTGTGGATGCTCAAGTTCCAAATATGCAACTAATGTGACTTCAGAATAGATTCCTTCTGGGACAAGATGACCTCTGATTTCAGCACGTTCGAGAAGGTAAATACATTTTTAGAAGACACAGGAACCAACTCGTTAAAAAAAAGAGTGCTTAATTTCCTCTCCCTATGGGAAAAAAGGAGATTTTCAGGCTACCATACCTGGCTGTTGAAAAGAAAAAGACAAAGATTTACCTAAATGGCAAAATTAATAATTCAGCAATTCATTATACATTCATTTTAATTCAAAAAGCAATTAATCTTGATCACGCTAAGTGCTGCTTCAAGATCAATTAGCAAACTTTTAGAATGAATAGGAGCGAAATGGAGTCGACCCACGCTTGTAATGAACTCGATAAGAGATTGATACAAGGGTCTTTTATCTGCTACACAAGACATATGAATTCTGTCTACATAACCGTGGAAGGAGGATGGAAATAGAAGCCTTACAGTGATGTTATAAACATTTGTAGGGGACTGTGTGGGAGGAGACATTAATATAGCACAGACTGTACTGTAAGTTCCACCTTGACTAAACGCCGAATCTGGAGTGACCAGTTAAGATAAAGAATAAGGAACGCAAAGCTGGCTTCTTGGACATGCAGTCTCAGAGGGGACGTCAGCAAGAAGCCACCAGCTTCCTCGTCACGTTTTCTACTAAGGATTGAGCTCAGCACCCAGGGACGGCAACGGCACACGGAGGCAACATTCTGAAGGTGCCACACAGGATGCCCCCCCCCAACTTATACAAATTTCTTGCCCCTCCTGTACTGTGTAGAGAGTTCTCCCCTGCCTCAACAAAAGTCTGAAGGGGCACAGCTGCCTCGAAGCTTTAGCTCCAGTGGCTTGATGGAAATCGGATCAATTAAGCAAGGTTACTTGTGACTGCAGGGCATTAGTTCTGAATGCATCTTGTAGTTTTGCTTAAAGTCTTGTGACATTGGGCTACTGTGTAATTATCTTCCCCTTATTGCAATCCCCTGATGACCTGACAACAGAAATGAGGGGAATGGGAAAATACCTGCTTGCATTTATAATGATGCAGGTACATTTTTATAGAAATCAGTGAGGAGCCAGACACCGTAGATGAATGTACTCCTGCTTAAGTTTTAAATAAACAAATTGTTTTTATTAGCTGAGAATTACAATGAGAAACCATACTGTAGGTGACGTCTTATGCCTTAGCAGTTCCAGTCCGATTGAATCCCTGCAGCCTTTTCCCTCTCTCTCAGTGGTGTGCACACGGACGTACAGGAAGGCCGCACACACACACGCGTGCAGTGGGAGTGGGGGGGGGGGGGGGGGGGGTGTACAAACCCCCCCCAGAAAACGGCCGGGGGTCGCCCGGTGCCAAAGCGGCCGGGGGCGGTTTTGGGGATGCTGAGGAAGG
>JAACJT020000002.1:16199542-16218752 GCA_009936485.2 Gymnarchus niloticus | reverse complement strand
TCCCCCCGAAATATTAAACCCCTCCCCCCTGATATTTCAACCTTCATTTGTCTCAAATACTCACTATGTGCAGAAAAGGAGTAGGACAGCTGTGATAAAGAAATGGTGTCTCAACTTATGTACTCAATCCATCCATCCATTCACCCATCCATCTTCATTCTGCTTGTCCTGGAGCCTATTCCTAACCCTAACCCCAACCCAGCAGATGACACACACTCTACGGGCGAATTAAAAGACATATCTTTGGACTGCAAGAGGAAATCTGCGGAACACGGGAAGAAAATGCAGACTCCGTACGCAGACAAGAGCCCGGACTGAAAACTGGATGTGCGAGGCTACAAAACTACCCACTATGGCATCCACTTGTGTACTCAGGTTACTTAATTACTCTGATTACTCTGCTTACTCACTTTGTTTAAAGCTAGCTAGGAGAGAGCTATAGCCAGAAGGTGGTAGCACTTCTAATTACAAAGAATAATGGAAATTGATTGAGAATCTTGACTAGGCTGCATTACTATGACTCACCCATGCTCCCGTATCAAGCTGTCATCAATTTGATGCATAAATGAAGATAAGTTACTTGATCATTCTAATTGTTTATATTTAAATTGTATTTCAGTTGAGTTGGACTCCATTCAGTTTTATAAAAATTACTTTGGGGTGTGTCCTTCCAAAATTGTAATCAAGGTGGCCTTCCTGGTTTTGGATTTCCCAAAATGACTCATTCTCTTCCAGAATTCTGAGGGGCTGAGTTGGCTCAGGAGAACAGCATTCAGCAGGAACGTTCTGCTCTGTTTACGGTTAAAGGGCCACAGGCAGGAAGCCCCTCGTGAATCCTGCACCAGGTCCTGACTTTTCATCTGTCTGAGCACAAGAAGTGTGGCCGGAGAGGAGATGACCAAGTGATCAGAGGCAGGAGCACTGTGGCCACTCGGTGAAGCGAACTGAAACAAGCAGCTCTGGTTCAGTATACCATTCAATCAGGTGGAGGATCCCGTCTCAGAAGAGCTGGACACAGTGCACCTCCTGCTGTACGTAACCCTCAGCCGAGGAAACACAGGACAGTCCTACCATGAAGTTATGGCTCATGACCAAATGGGCCAGTGCTTGTCCCTTGGTTCTGACCCGTCCCCCCATCCCCCAAGAGCGCCACCTTGCTGTAACTGCCAGCTTCCCTCTGTGTGACCCACAGGCCTGAAGAGGCTTTGGACTCAGCTGATTTCCTCTCCTTAGGGTGAGAAAAAGGGGCATCCTCAATCGCTGGGGCAATCCCCCTCAAAGGAGAAGCATAAAAACGGTGTGATCCACAGGCATCTTCCAGGGCAGGCTCAGGTGACCGCGATTTATGGTCTGTCCTCTGTTTTCCTCCAGACTGGGTAGCCTGACCACTCACTGGATTCCACTTGAGCCTTCTGTTCCCAGTCTCAGTCTCTGAGAAGTTTTTTCTCACTTCTCTCCCTGAATGAATTCTCAGCAAAGTCATTCTACTGCATGGATTAGTTCACTATCCCAAATGCAGTGATTCTCACAATCCATAACTTATCCTCGCTAGGGTCACGAGGGGTTAAGGAGAACACCCCAGGCAGGATACAAGGTACATGAACAACCACAATGTTGGACAAATTATGACACTGGATCACCTACATGTCTTTGGACGATAAGAGGAAACACGGGAAGGACATGAAAAGACCACACACACACACACACACACACACACACACACACACAGCATACGGGGCAGGATTCAAACCCCTAACTCTGGAGGTGTGAGGCAGCAGAGCGACTCGCAGGGCCATGCCTACAAAAAGTAATCGTCACCCAGTACAAAAACTGCAGACTTTGACATGGAAAGATGGGGAGAAATTCCATTTAGTTCAATTTAAATATTAAATTTAAAATTCATTTACTCTCTCTCATTTCTCCATTTAATTTATATAATGAAGGTGCTTTCTCTGGGTAATAAAGGAAGAGAGGACATTGTTTATAAGTGCTAATAGTGTGTCATCCTAAAATAAATATTTACACACGATACTATAATCAGGAAGAATAGGTCTTTATATCCTCACAGCCTCAGCAGCGGCCACACAATTACCGCATTAATGTTCCCCGTCCTAATTTCCCCATCTCTGCCAGATGACGAAGACCGTGCCACCGCCACTCTGACCCACTGGATATGGATGTGGGTCGGTTCTGAGCGGTGAACCCAATCATACAGCCTGGCTAATGAGCTTCTGAGAAAAGCATGTTTCCACAAACTGTGAAACATTGCCTCGGAGGCACCTAGCCCACATTACCTCATTTGGGGGGGGGTTAAATCTGCCAAGACAAATGATACTTTAAAAAATCCTTTTGCTACCAAATGGTTCATCTTTGGCTTATGTAACCACTTTTTCCCCAGCTTTAATCACACATGCGGAGCAGCGAGAAGGAAGAGCAAGTCCCAGACAAACGGCTTTAATTAAGGCTACAGTCAGACAGGGCCTGGCGGCCTCTCACTGGCTTCAGGATGTGGGGAGTACAGTGGAATGGCTTCATATCATGCTAGCTTTAGCACAACGTCATCACAGGGCATGCTAACGACAGAGCGCTACCCAGGCAAACGAGTGTATGACCAGTGTGCCTACAGCGCCCCTTCCAGGCAGACTTTCCTCCTGGCTGGCTGCCCCGCGCAGCCCTCCATCCCTAAGGAAGTGCCCGAGTCAGCATTTAAATGCTGAACAAAACTGCCTGGTCAATAAGCTGACTGTGTGAGACGGATGGTCTCCCTCTACCACGGGAACCGCGTGTTTGCATTTGCTGGGGCTGCAAGGGATCTGCTGGCAGCTTTACTGTTGGTCAGCCTTGCTGTGAGTAGCAGCCACTTCCACAGAGGGGCAGGGTAGCTAAGGACCTCTAAAAAGGAGGGAGCCGTTGGGCGTGATACGAAAAATGTAGTGAAGGCTGGATGCTGCAGCGAAACATCCAGTTGTACAAATGAGTAAAAATTGTGCAGGGTTTTGTGTGAATGGCTGGCTGAGAAGCTGGATGAGATCAATAACAGTCTGAATTGGAAAGTGCAGTGCTCAGGGCCAGAAGGCAGGTTTTCTCACGACGTCTACAAACGTGGGTTAACTTTAACTATTTTATTTGTATTACAAAACTGGGTAACACAACTCTGTGTGCAGCTTGGGAAAACTACTTTTCAGACTCCGCCCCATGACATCAAACATTACCAATTAAGCAACTTGGAGAACCAATCACATCATTACTGGTTTGTGACCAAAGGGCTTCCTTTTCCAGTCTCACGAGTGTTTCTACCCTTAAGGAAGGAACTCAATTTTGGTAGCTTTGAGAAACAAACTGCTTTATAAAACATGTAATCCTTCCCAAAAATATTATCACTTTTGAACAAAAATATGTGCCGAGCAAATTAATTGTTTCCATATTATTGTTCCTCTGTGGTATCATTGAGAAAAAAGTGTACTTCAGTAATTAATCTAATAATTGAAACAATTTAACAGTCTGTACCTGAGCACTGAAAAGGTCACTACCAAAACTTTCATTAATTAGAGAAATTCCAGATTTTCTCTGCTGTTACACTACCAGGCTGTGGTAAGACTGTGTGGTTGAATGGCAAGGAGTGATCAATACACAAACACAATCACTGCCAGAGTGGGAGATGTGCTCCCTCTGGGACAGAGTTTCATTGGGGGAGGAGGGGTATTGCATGCTTACATTTGTGCTGATACAATGTGTGTGCATGTTGGAAGGTGACTTTTGGAGGGAAGTTTAACAGAAAAACATAAGTTCTGGAACCACTGCCTTAATTGACATGCTATGATTTATCGCCTATTGGTTCCTAACATGACTAAACAGGAAGTGGAGGTCATCACCAGGCACAGCACTCATGAACCAGCCAAAAACAAAACAACACACACAGCCCATAACCTGAAATATTCAAATAAAGCAATAATAAAACAAGTCACTAGATAAAATCAGTAGCTAACTGTAATTTTAAAAAAAATGCCAAGATTATATATTCTTACATCTATTACATAATCATCCCTTCTTGATGCTTGATTTGTGGCTACCTGCATCTTTAGAATGATAAAATGCATTCAGACTCTGTCAATGATTTTTCATGCAAAATCTTCTCCCTTAGTGAAAGGCTTCACATACAGTCATATGAAGCAGATAAATATACGTGTACCAGAGTATGAACATCTGTCAAGGATGGTATAATAAACTTATTAGTCAGTGTTACAACTGACATGAATAAAAAACACATTATGTGCTTAATATTATCATCTGGTTCTGTCAAGCTGATGCAAACTCATACATATACTGTACTCCTCCAGAAGTTTGGATGGAGAGTGACTCTCTTTGGTCTCCTTGCAGTCCATTGTATTTTTAAGAGCCTTTTTTAAGAGCACCAGAGTTCAAAGGCATCAGTACTCTTCCTTTCCGGCTTCTTCTCCACGAAGTCAAAGTAAATACCATATTCTGAACAATTCTGACTTTTGTTCTTAGTTATACATCAGTCCTTTTGAAGATTTTTCTTCGAGGTGTTTCATGGCTGCTTTGCCAAGTACCAGACTACCGCAAAATTCTAGAGGTTTTGTTGATGATTTTTCAAGGAGGCAAAAGCTGTCTTTAACCTCTGTGTCTTGACAATCAATACTATAGTTAGCTGCTAGTCTCATGGTCATAACCATTGTTTTCTTCTCGTCTATCCAAATTCTTATCTTTCCACTCTGTTTTTCAGCTTTATTTGAGTCTTTGGATCTCCTCGATTTTTCTTTATAATTGTCGCACCATCAGCATATCAAAGGCTTTTGATGTTTCTTCCTCCAGGCTTGAGTCCACAATTGTCTACTTCCAGTCCGTCTTCTCTCATTGCGTGTTCTGCATACAAGCAGAATCAGTATGGTGATAATATGCAACGTTGTCTAACTCCAGTCTCTCCAAATTCCATCCTGACTGTGGCTTCTTGTTCAGGGTAGAGACGTCCATAAGGATTTCTGGGTAAGAAGCGATAATGGTTTACCATTCTCAACTTCCATGCAGTTTGATGTACTGTCAATGCCACTGTGGCCATTGACCTGGTCCCTATTCCTGCCACTTCATGTAGGCAGTGGGCTTTGTCCTGGTTGTAATGGGTGACTCTGACTCCAGAAATCATGCGTGTTAGCTATTGCCAAAGCATGCAAACCTCATCATCCCAAAAGGACTCCATATGATGAGGCTGGTTCCTTAGCCCAAGTTTTTACCCAAAGAACTCACAAATTGACCTGTTTATTGGGTTATATATTGTACTGGAGAGAATGAGCTATGGCACCTTCCCATGTGTAAAATGGCAGACTTCCCCATAGGACATGAGTCAATAACTTTCAGGTGATGAGGTCATGCCTGTGAGGGAGTGTGGTTTGGGAGATGGCAGCACTGTACACAGGGAATCTGTCAACAGACCGGGGGTTAATCACAGGTTCCCTTTTCACCATCAGACAAGGGGTGAAAGGGTAAAACAACAGTGACACCCAGAACCATCCCTCAGTGCCTACACGCCTGGTCATTACCGGCAAAACACATGACATAAGTAAGATGCAAACAAACAAAGGCGGAATCCAGGAGCGGTAGAAGGGTGGGATGGTTGGGGCAGCTGACTCAACTTTCTGTAACACATAGCAAGCCCTGTAACTCGCCCCCTCCCCCAAACTAATGTCCTTAACCACTACACCTCCCTGCTGGCAACTGTAATGAGAAAAACTTTATAAGGTTACCGCAGTGATACAGGAACACTCAAATAGTGTCATTTTAGAGCCAACATATTAATGTCATTAATATTTAATCATTGTTAACCATTTGGCACAACAAAAAAAAAAACAGCTGAGCATCCTTACCATCAAAGAATGCATATTTCATAAATAAAGATTGCATAATTAATTAAATTTGCTTAATGAATGCTTCTGCATATCCAAGACCCTAAACAGATCTAGGTAATATTATGCAGAGATTGAATTGAGGTAAGCATACTGTAAAAAAAATATGTGAAAGCTCTGGAAACAATATGAAATATACAGATTTATTTTAAAAACAAGGACATATAAAGCAGAATGCCAAAAGCAAACAACAGCGGGTCCCTGAGCTTCTCTCTGGGCCACACATGCATGTAATTAACTATTGGTTCATGCAGATGCGGCTGCTTGCCCCCAAGACAGTAAAGGGTTAACAGTTAATGGCTGTTTCTGCTCTAAGTGGCTTTAGGATTTTTGATGTCTAAGAAACTCTCTGGAGATTCGCTCTGCATGATGACAAAGAGATTTTAGCGCCTCACAGTGGTCGTTTTGGTAAATGACATAGTGGAACAGTCAGAGTGAGAACGTGCTGCCGGAGGGCGAGTCTGTACGCGCTAAGCACGTCGCAACACGTAGGTTGCATAAACAAATGGCAGCACTCCTAACTGCCCAGGAAGGGGAGCCATCATTGGCGGGGCAAAAACGGATTCTTGTCGCTTCTTTAATTCTAAATCCAGAGAAAGTGGAAAGTAAACGTATGACAGACAGCTCAGTCGGGGTTTGGAAGAGGTTACACTGAGATTACACGTTAGGTCCCAGTTTATTATGGAAAACACATAAGTGAGGAGTGCAGCTTGGTTTATCATCCACCCCAAACTGTCTCGTTTTGTTTTCTATATCGCTTACGGCTCCACGATGAAGGCAAACAGCAAAAAGTGCACTATTTATTCCTATTACATTACACATCTGCCCTAAATAATGGATTGAGAACTTAATCAATAATGCATAGTTATTATATCTGTGTTTTCTTCAGGCTTCACTGTTCCTTAATTCTGCTGACAAAAGCTGAAAATGTCTTCCCAGGTCAGAATAAAAAATTTCACACTTGACTATTCTTCCAAGATAATGCCTTCTGCAGGATTTGAGTGTCACGGTCAGGCATTTATTCGTCTCATATATGCATAGGACGCTTCCATTTTTATACAGTATTTATCACAGACTGCTAATATTGTCTATTCAACAAAAGCTCCCACAGAGAACAGACTCACATACAAACTAGCGCGTAGCTTCTTGCTCTCTCAATTGAATTTACCTGTATCCAAGTAAAACTCCATTAAGTGAATATATTTATTATTTCTCCAGCAACAATAAAAAGTAATTGGATTGGTGTTTGTATAGAGAGTAAACAATAACCTAATTTCAGTCTTTGAGCAGCGAAAACCAGAAGGATGAACAGCGCAATTCCTGAAGAACATTGCATTAAGTGAAGCTAGCCATAACGCATTTGCATTGGAAAGGCCATTTAACTCTGGGGGATTTCTCAGAAGTGACGGAGACCATTACGCCCAGACATTTCTGCAGGAGTAAACATGTGATGATGACACAGCCGTCTGCTTGCCTGTCAGCCACTCGGCCAGCTGGGTGTTTAATTAGAAGCAGGTAACCAAAAGGCCAACTCAAAATTCAATCCATTGTTTACTGATAAGAGAAAGTAAAAAAAAAAAAAAATCTGACCAAGAAACGATAGTTTTTAATTCCTAAAAATAGTCATAAATTGTCCTCCCTGGAGAAAAAGGCTTTGATTAAGAAGGCAATTTGCAGTGCCTGTAATAAATGTTCACTTCATGGGCTTCGTTTAAGCAGCAATTTTCCAAGGATTCTTAAGACTGGGGGAAAAGAACATGGCATTATTGAAAAAAAAAAGATGAATTTTGCTTCAGTGCAGGAGAAGATAAGGACATTTCAGTCCTGTTTTGGATGGAAGGCTGTCCTCATTGTCTCAACTGCAGGACCACTCACTCCTTTTCTCCTTTATTTCCGAAAAGGGCTTTAAAAAATTAAAACATCATAAGGAGCACAAACGGCTTTGAGAAGCAACTACCAGAAGATCTTCCTTCAACCAACTGATGAAGAGTTTGACTCATCCTTCCTCCTGGTCTCACATAGCATGTTTCCCTTCCTGGTCTGTGAGCCAGCGATGAGTGTGTCAGGATAACGGGCAGTGGCTCCCGATCTTGACTCCTGGTTCCTTGTGTAACCACTTCAGAAAAATCCATGTACATGAACCATTGTACAAGTGATAAGTATCAAAACATGGCTTTGAGATTAAATACTGGAACATCGTGTCAACCCCCTGTTCAAAAGGACTGGATGTCAATCAAATACTTGCCAGTGTTATTTTTAGATCCCTGAATGGTGGAATGATTCTTCAGAACTGCAGAACACCTCTTGCGTGGCGGGAAACATTTGACAATACATTTGACTTAGGTTCCTTAAAGGGGGACCTTTGTTCCTATTATTGACCTATTTCTATTCTGACTACTGTATTTTAGTAGGACTGCACATAATTCAAGAGATTCAAGAGTTTTATTTGTCACACACACAATTATACAGGTACAACGTGCAGTGAAATGAAAAGATGTCCACCTCATGATGTAGATAAGTTACAATTTAACGTGATAACTGTTACTTTGTGCCATGGGCCGTCTTCTTCTCTATGATTACTAGACCTGTGTTCTGTGCTTCAGAATCTGCAGCACTTTCTACCTGAGATACTAAACAACCGAGCAACTGCAATCAAAATGAACTTCAGGTTGCCATGCCGCCATTGTTTGAGAGGCTCGCCGAGTACCAGCAGGCATTGTGTTCCTTGGGAATGGGTCTAAGTGGGACATATGCTGCAAGTACATTTTACGCCGACTGAAAGAGAAATGGATTGCCAGAACGAACCTTCTGCTGGACTTTATGTACAATTCAGATTTTCTGTCACAATTAAAACGTCTAAACCACAAAGAAATATAGTGCTTAACAGAAATGAGTATGAAAAAATGACCAGTCGACTGTGTTAATTGCTTGGGACTGGATTTAGAAACGACAGTCTGCCACAGATTTATACTCCTTAGTTAAATCTATCACCCTGAGGATGACACCAATAACTGCACGCTGGCACATCATATCTCCTTTGGCTAGAACACATGAGATCATGTCCACCACATGGAATCAGTGCGAAGGGGATTGAATGCATGCAGGAATTTAAAATGGCCACTAGAGGGGGTAGAGAGGCAACAACTGTCTTCGAACTACATATTCTGCTCAGGGTCACACAACGTTGTACCAGGCACACAGGCCGCAAGGTTGGGGTCCACCCTGGATGGGATGCCGGACGATCGCAAGACACACACCCTCACATTACAGGAAATTTAGAGATGACAGTTAGCCTAATGTCTTCGGACTACAACAGGCAACTAGAATACCCAAAGGAAAGCTAAACGACACGAGGAGAACATACAAACTCCACATACACAAAGTGGGGGTAGTATTCAAACCCTCAACCTCAGACCCGTCATGACACACACTGAGGCACCGTGTCACCCTAAGAAGCATGCATTATTGACTTAAAAAGTACTGCTCAAAACATAATAATAATGTAGAGGTATAACTACAATCTTCTACCAAACTCCGAAAAACATACTACGTCCTTCTGTCAAAAGAGAGGACTACCTGTTTTAATAGTATCGGTCTTTCCGTTTCACATTCCTTTCCCTAAGTTTCACATACCAGCCAGGAAAAGTGATATACCTGATATGGGTCTATGTATTTGTAAAGAAGGCACATTGAATTTCCTTTAACTCAAAGAATTTGTGTATGATTTGCTGATTAAATCTCCATAGTTTGTGTTGAATTAGTTTTTAAATTATGTTTTCTCAATGAAATGAAGTATCCTATAGCTGTCTGGCCCTGTTAGTTCAGAAAAACACTTTAGTGACATCTAGTGGGAACACATAAACAGTACAGGGTAGTCAACTATGAGAGGTTTTCAGACATAGGCAGACTGACTGACAGGTCGAGTGACTGATTTTACTGATTCCAAACTGAAAATTCGGGGTTCCATTCCTGTACTCCATTTACTGTAATAACATTTTTGAGCTAAATTAGTAACATCTGGTAAAAGTCATGTACTTAGCCCAAACAAAAATATTTCCCTTAAGCAGATGTTTAAAATACCTTTAAAATTTAAACATAGATACATGTCAGCTGGGCTTCTTAGCCCTAGCATACAACTATACCACGGCACAAGAAAACGCAGGACAAAAGGATGAGTTCACAATCATTTAAAGTGCAAAAACTTTATAGTCACCCATTTATATGGAAACATTTGCATATGGATATATTTCTTATGCTTACTTTTCCAGAGCTGAAAAATAGTTCAGATATTGCTGATGACCTTGGTTGCAGTGTTACAATCACATAATGTGTCATCAGGCAACTTTTCCAAGACACCTGAGGATTTAGGAATGGGCTGTATTTTGCTTATTTCACCGAACAGGAAAACAAAGCTCATGGGCATAAATCTCCTTCACTGTCAGCGTTTAGGAACCTGCCCAGGCCTCACTAACTTTTGGCACTCCCCTGTTGGTATATGAAAAAAAAAACATTTTGTGTTTATTAATGCAAAGTGAACGGTGAAGGTATGATCACAGAGGCTCGGTGTGTTAAATTCTGCCAACACTGCCATCTTTCAAAACATCAGATTTTTTTTTTTTTTATTAAAAGAACATCAAGAGAAAAAATGGCCTACTTAGGTGACTCTTAAAGAGACAATAGTTTTTTGAAGCTTGCTTGTTTTTATGACACACTTTACTTCCTGGAACACCCATATTGCACATTTTGAAGACAATGTCTCAGTGTTTTCTCTCTGTAGCACAAAGGTAATTATGTTCCAAATAAGCATGCCAGTGATAAATTTGCATTATTTCACGTTGATTTTTGAATCTGTACCATTTCCTGTTGCTAGCTGCTCTGGAATCACACCACTGTTTAATATTTTAAGTAGAAGGCATCTGTATAAATGCATTACATATTTTTTTTATATATGTGTATAACGTATATATAAAGGTTTGTTTAAAATTTGCATCAACAACGAGCTCTGTTTTGCTCAAACGCAGCTTATACACGGTGCCATTTTGGATCCACTTCCGTATCATTTAACCCGCTCATCAGGGGCGCTGACGAGAGCCAAAATGGCGATATGACCCGCTTCGTGGTTGTCTCATGCGGGACTGTAAGCCTAAGTGTGTAGCCTTTTCTACACGGAATTATGTACTGTGCGAAGAATATTTCAAACTCTAAAGCAAAGCAGTTAAATAAATTGCGTTATCAAATGGCACATGCGACTTACAGTACATATTATACCTAGATATCCCTGTATTGTAGTACAGTAACTATATTACAATAAAACATGATTTAAGTAATTGTGCAATTATTGTTTATATTATTTACAATAAAAAGACAAAATGTACTTGAAACTGACCACGATCACGTGTTAATGAAGCCTAAGGGAGACCTTGGCATAATAATATAATACAGTAATAAAGACGAGGGGGCTTGTTGCCGAACCCTGATCACGTGTCGGGTGTGCTCCCAGGACCTGCTAGATTTACGTGACCACTCGTCTTTTTTCTCTGTGTATTGATAGTGAATATAATATCACACAATAAGAGAATATTTGAATACTATCCTGATTAGGTGTCTGCCGTGTTTACGTGGCCATGCGCGTCGATAGCGAAAGTAATCTAGAATAATAAACGAGGGCGTGTCTGAAGCCGACGCTGGTCACGTGTCGGGGGCGCTCGCGGGCCCTACAGTGTTTATATAATCTAGAATAATATAAAACGGCGGGTTTGAAGTCGACCCTAGTCACGTGTCGGGTGTGCTCGCGGTGCCTACAGTGTTTATATAATCTAGAATAATAAACGAGGGCGTGTCTGAAGCCGACCCTGGTCACGTGTCGGGGGCGCTCGCGGGGCCTGCCGTGTTTACATCGCCGCGCTCAGGAGTGGCAGGCTGGCGCGAGAGGCTCGTCGTATCCGCGCTATGCGAGTCTTTCACAGTCGTTCGGTTAAAGAACCGGTGGCTCTGCCCGTTACGCCGTGCGAATAAGACAGCGCCCAGGAGAAGGAGCCGAAGCGTCGCCGCGGTCACGGCGGCGGGCTGGGCTGGGTTGGGTTGGGCTGGGCTGGGTTGGTGGTGGTGGTGTTCGACTCCCATTAGCTAGCTGGCGTCCGACTGGCTGCACCTATGGAGGAGCTGACCGTGGAGGTTCGAGGGGCGAGCGGAGCCTTCTACAAGGTGGGTACCGGAGAAAGCCCGAGCCACCGGCGGTTAGTTAGCCGCCCTTACAGGTGGCCTGACCACAGAGGCCTAGTCACGGTGCCTCTACGGCCCGCATGAACACCACCCCCCGGTGAAGCCGGTGTTTATGGTCGCCTGAGGGTCTCCCAGTACCGGGGTGGTCTCTCTGCATCAACGACGAGTCAGACACGTACGTTTTTACCGGTACATCAGCGGTAGGAAGTCATTTTATGCCCATAGCACCTACGCCAGGCTGCCCGCCCGGCCGGTTAAGTACAGCTTTTATAAGGAAACCCACTGCCTGCCATAAGAGAACGTAATGCTGCATCTCTGCGTATAACGAAAACATGTTCGAAGTGTCTGCAATAAATGTGTGGTTTTATAAGGGGGTGTTATTCCTGCTGGTACCGAATAAGGGAGTCTTGAATACAGCGCCTTCCCCTTTAAAATCAGAGGATGGGGGGGTTCCTCATCACCTTGAATTTGTAAACACACTGCATATCTGTTTGTCAATAGATTTATTACACAGCTGCTGCTGTTAACTTAATCATTACAACCAGAATGCAGCCCCTGCTTCCTAAATAAGGACGAGGTTTAAGATGGGCTGAGTCTGTTACTTTGGCCAGTAAAACCCCTGCTGCCGAATAAGAAAGTGCCTTTGACTGAAGGATCGTGTTAACTGCTGTCTCGACATTGCATTTCAGGCTTTTGTGAAGGATGTGCACGAGTCATCTGTCACTGTGACCTTTGAGAACAAGTGAGTATGCGTCCCTTGGTTTTGCGTGCTCCTAAAGTAAAACCATCCAGTTTATCGCCACTTCTCTCTACTTCTCTGCTTTCCGACCCAAAATTGGCTGTTAGCACTGTCTAATCCCGAAAGATACAGTTTGAGGTGGTGTTACTGTTTGGCCAAGTGTACCGTGTGTTTGAGGAACCAAGTACAGTAATGGGTCCACGGCTTTGCGGACATGAATTTGATCATTGCAGGATGTTGCTACAGCCCACTTGGGGAGAGAGTATCGATTTGTCCTCCTTTTCCCGTCATACTTTTCAGATGAATAGTTTGGTCTGCTGTTCTTTTATTACTTTTCTGATTTGAATCTTTTTTTGTTCCCCGGCATCCCGCTCAGCTGGCAGCCCGAGCGACAGGCGCCTTTCCACGATGTCCGATTTCTGCCTCCCACCGGCTTTCAGAAGGAGATCAACGAGAGTGACGAGGTCGAGGTGCGTGCCGTCAGCTGGGATTGTCGGGTGCTGTTTGCTTCGGCCACAGGCTGGTACAGGCTAGCACCGACGCTGCCGTGCCCAGATGAGTTTGAACTTGGCTGACAGATGTTGATGCTAATTAGCCAATTCTGTCAGTAATGCAAATTCTCTTGATGTTAGCATTTGTGGTTTAAAAAAGGAAAAGTAATTGACGGGCATCTAAGTGGTTAAAATGTGATGTGGGGACACTAAAGCAGTGAATTACCATGTAAAGTTATTTCACTATATTATATTGGTATTTCAATATTTGAGTGGAGTGCTCTGTCTATTATTCCAGGTTTAGCCTGATGGTCAGAGCTGTGGGTGTGTTAGAAGGTGGTGTTCCATGTGGCGTTTGCTAACAGGGATGGTGAAGAGGTGCCATGGAGCTCTGTAACGCTGCTGTTTTCTGACAGGTGTACTCCAGGGCCAACGACAAGGAGCCGTGCGGCTGGTGGCTGGCCAAGGTCAGGATGGTCAAAGGAGAGGTGAGCTGGGCTTGTCTCCTCTCTTACCAGGGGGGTGTGGTTGGGGTGCTCTGACCACCACTTGTGCAGTGTCAAGCCACGGTAAGCGGGCCTCTTCAGCAAGTCGTAACACAGCCATTTCACTGTCGCCCTGCAGTTTTACGTGATCGAGTACGCAGCGTGTGACGCCACGCTCAACGAGATCGTCACGCTGGAGAGGCTGCGGCCGGTCAACCCCAACAAGCCGGCCACTAAAAGCACCTTCCTCAAAGTGCGGCTGGATGTTCCCGAAGACCTGCGGCAAATGTGAGGCTTCCCCCCCCCCCTCCCCCCCCCCAGCAGGGACAAGCTTGCTTTATCAAACTGGCGAGCTACTTTACAGACATGGAAACAGGAAACAGGATGTGCTTGTTTTTCCCGTATTACTCAGTCTTTCTCCTTTTGGGTGCTTTATTTGCATATGCTCTCATTACATTTCTAATAAAAACAAAAGTCAGCCCAGCTTGTCCTACAACACACACATTTTCTATGAAATTTCTCATAACATTATTTATACTGTATATTACATAATTATTTTACTTTTCTGTCTTGTCTGATCACCACTTTCCTTTTCAGTTTCATGTCTGAAATGTATTCCTAACTTCAAAGCGGTTAGTGCTGTTTATACAACCTTGCAGTCACTGCCTCTGACCTTTAAATGGCTTTTCATTTTTGGGGGGGCAGGGTACAACCCCAGTTACAAGCTGTGCCCCGAGTCTCTGGTGCTCCCTTTTTCATGAAGACCACAGATTTATTGGCGATCATGTTCGGCTTTCACCGGTTTAGGTGTGCAAAAGACTCCGTGCACAAAGATTTCAAGAAAGCCGTGGGTGGCTTCAATGTCTCGTATGACTCCGAGAAGAAGCAGCTGGTCATTCTGGTAAGCTGGGGCTCTGCCAGGACCCTGGGGAGTGGGGGCTTGCCATGTCCTGCCAATGCCCCTCTCACTGTCCCTCCTATTGCAGTCAGTCAATGAGGTGACGGCGAAGCGAGCAGGCATGCTGAGCGACATGCATTTCAGGAGCCTGCGCACCAAGCTAGCTCTGATGCAGAGGAACGAGGAGGCCAGCAGGCAGCTGGAGGTATGCAGGAGTGTCTCAGGACATGGGTTCGAAGCCACAGGCTTGCATGTAGTGGGACCTGAGCCGCTACAGGGGCATGTCAGGGTGTGTAAATAGGCCTCTCTTGGTCTCTGAACGAATGGCTGAAGGTGTGGTGTGTGTGTGAATTTATTTTATCTTTTTAAAAAACAGCTGCATGTTGTATCTCTGAAATTCTCTGGTTCGGGGTTTCTGTTTTCAGAGCTCCCGGCAGCTGGCCTCTCGGTTCCATGAGCAGTTCTCCGTCCGGGATGACCTAATGGGGCTGGCAATCGGCACCCATGGCGCCAACATCCAGCAGGCTAGGAAGGTCACCGGGGTCACCGCCATCGACCTGGACGAGGAGACCTGTACCTTCCACATCTACGGAGAGGTGCGGGACGTGCAGCCTGTTTTGCCATCTGTGGAAATCGTCGGTCATTCCAGTTTACTTTAGTACATTTGGACAAGCAGTCTGTCAGGCATGCCTTGATGGGGGAAAATAAACTGGTGGGGAGGGGGCAACTGTTTGGTTCTTGATCCCTGGAAAAAGCAGCCTAGGAAAACCCCTGGGAAATGATCCAGCGGATTAGCGGACAGCAGATAATTAGGTGGCGTCCAGCCAGTTTCACCAGATAGTTTGAGACTTGTGCTGTGTGGTAATCTCCATGCTATTTTTGGCATTTCATTTTAAACTAGCGTTTCTGCCATAGGACCAGGAAGCAGTGCGAAAAGCTAGAAGTTATCTGGAATTCTCCGAGGATGTCATCAAAGTTCCCAGGAATTTAGTAGGTAATGTTGAAAGGCTTTCTCTCTCTTGACAATCACTTTCACCCTGTCGTCGTCAACTTCTTACCGCTAGGCACCCGCGTGTTTTTAGGGAAAGTCATCGGTAAAAATGGGAAGCTGATCCAGGAGGTCGTGGACAAATCCGGAGTGGTTAGGGTGAGGATTGAGGCCGAGAATGACAAGAAACCACCAGCTCAGGATGAGGTGAGTGTGCGCTCCGGCGTATGAGCCCTCGCCTCTGGCCGCTACTGAGCAGACACTGCAGTTTGTGAACTATGTATTATCTAACTGCCCGTTCTTCATTGTGCTCTCCTGCAGCAGGGTATGGTGCCCTTTGTTTTTGTGGGAACCAAGGAGAGCATCTCGAACGCCCGCGTACTGCTGGATTATCATCTCAGTTACCTGAAGGTGGGGGAGCGGCATATTTATCAGGAACCCCTCAGAGAGGGTGCCTCAGCTCGCTCTACTGATGCATGGTGGTCTAATAATTGTATCCGCCACCCAGGAGGTAGACCAGCTCCGCATGGAGCGCCTGCAGATCGACGAGCAGCTCCGGCAGATTGGCGGGGGACCCAGGGCTTCAGCCAGCCGGCCCGACAAAGAGAAGAGCTTCGGTGCGGACGATGGTATCGGCCCCCCACGGGGGGGGAAGCCCTTCGGTCGAGGAGGGCGTGGCAGACGGGGCCCTGCCTTCGCCTCAGGTATTTCCTCCTGGGCTGGCCACCTGCGTACTACTTTAAAACGGCTAAAACAAGGGATCTGTCTAAAGAAAGGAGGTTTTTAAAACGACACAGTGTAGGTCGGAGCCTCAGATGAGACACTGGAGGAAACAGTGTGTAGAAATATGGCAGCGTATGCTGCTGGCAGCCTTTCCCTTTGGAGAGGAGCTAATGCATCAGTAGGCATGGGCAGGTTTCTGGTTTCAAGGTATGCCGCGATTTGAAACAGTTTCAAAACCACTAAAAATCGTTCCTGCGGTATGAGCTGTTTTTTATGACTCGTCAAAGACAGAAAGCGCAGGAGTCCGTCAGGTCATGTGCAGCATAGAGTAACCCCTCCGGTCAGTGCGAGCAGTCAGTCAGCTGTGTATGATGGCCGAAGGAGGTGAACCCCTGAAAAAACACAGCCGGCCACGGATTGGAGGGAGAGGGTAATCTGAAGAGCGGCTGCCATTGGAGGCAATACATCAAATATGATTTCACATCTACGGGAGCAGCACCCATCACTCTGTGATGCTGTTTTGAAATGAACGTTTGCAACCAGCTACGAGTCTAGCGTGTATAGCATTGGTGAAATAGCTACCAAGGCAGATAACCTGGCTAATTAACTAGGTAACAGCAGAGAGGTACTAATTTTCTGTGAAATTGGTACTTTAGTTCTATAAATTGAGCTGGTATCACGTCTATACTTTTGTTTTACTTCTTTACAGAAAAGAATTCAGTTATTTATGTTCTGAGTTTGTTGAGCTGCAGGTTTAGAAACTGCATTTATTTTAATTTTATTTAGAAAAATTCAATTTTATTATTTTAACTTAACTGTATCATTCACTAATGTTCCAAATATTCTATATGTAGTTTAAAATATTGTGTTCAATGGAACAAAGTTCATTTCAGAACTGTAATGTACGGAAGTGTATTGTCACCACACCAGAAAAAAGGGAGGAAAAAAAAAATCAATATCTCGTAATAACGTGAAGAGTTTATAACAGTATATTTTTTTTACGTTATAATAGCATAAATGATAACGTTATAATCTGATAATTTAAAACTCATGTTTGAATATATGCTTTGAATGAGGTGTGTGGAGAATAAACTGGGTAATATGGCTCATTTTCATGATTTAATCAAGTTCTATTTCATGTTTGGGTTGAGACCTGGCGACATTCTGCTGTTATTGAACGCGGCAGATGATTGTAATAAGTATGCGCACTCTAAGAAGGATTCTAAAATACATGGGGCTGTACAGAGGAAGAATGAATCTGGCCACCAAATTATCACATAATAATGTGAAAATATATTGTTATAACAAACTTTTCAAGTTACTACATGATACTGTTTTTTTTTTTTCCTTTTTTCCTGATGTGGCAGCAATATGCGGTAATCATGAAACCGTGATATTTTTGCTTAAAGTTATCATACTGTCAGAATGTCATAGCGGCCCCTGCCTAGCCATCATGCTGCTTAAATTCTGCTGCTGTGACTGGTTGTGTTGGCGTTTAGCTCCACCTGGTTATACACGCAGGGTGTAGCATTTATGTGGTCTGCTCATGGTTGAATTTCGGTTGACTCATTGCTGAGTTGTCAGCAGCCAAGGTGCAGTGATGAGATTAGTGGACGTCGCTCTTGGTTTCCAGACTTCCGCAGCCTCGTCAACTGATCTAAAAGGGTAGTGTGCCGTAGGCTCCTATGATTGGCTGTTTGGGTTACGAAGATGAGCTACTGTTTCATGTCTCTGTCCAAGTTCCTACCGTCGTGGTTGCCATTCCACTCTCCCTCAGGCACGAACTCCGAGGCCTCCAATGCCTCAGAGACTGAGTCGGACCACCGGGACGAGCTGAGCGACTGGTCCCTGGCCCCCACCGATGAGGAGAGTAGGGGCTTCCCACGCCATGGAGACGGGCGCAAACGGGGTGGGAGTATCCGTGGACGTGGCGGGCGGGGCCGTGGCGGAGGGGGCTATAAAGGTCAGTAAGTTTTTCCCATGCTGGATGTGGTGGTCCTGGGGGTTGTACTGCTCTTAGCCATCAACCTTTAAAGCTTGGCCTGTATTATGTCTGGCTGCTGTATGTTGGCTGCATGTAATTTCTCTGTTTTTAAACTGTGTGCTGTAGTGTGGCACTTGGCCCGTAGGTATAATGCAGTGTGATGGGTATGACTAGGAATTTGAGGTCCTTAATAATCGGCTGTTCTTTTAAGGTCCTGAAGACGTGCAGTGGAATGATTCCCGCCCACGCAGTTCCAGAGATGTGAAATCCAGGCCACAGGAAGACTCCCTGCAGGTAAGAAACCTCAAGTCATTGACACGGAGGCTGGGAAGGGATATATGTAATATTTGAATTAGAGGTGTTTTTTAAGAAAGCACCCCCTAGCGTCTTCTCTGGACCAGTGCCCTCCAGTGTGCATGTCCCACCTTGTCTCTCCAACGCCGCAGATCCGTGTCGATGGGAACAACGAGAGGAGTGTCCACACAAAGGCTCCCCAGGGCCCCGTCCCCGGTGCTGAGGTGGGTGGGGCCAGCGGAGGCCATCGACAGAGGTCCGTCAAGGAGCGGGGACTGAAGAAGGAGAAGCCCGAGGGGTCGGACGGGTCTCAGATGCTGGTGAACGGGGTGTCGTAGGCCACTGGCCATGTCCCTGCCCCCCTCCCACCCCCCCCCCCCCCCCCCCCCCCCCCCCCCCCCCCCCCCAAACTTTTGACCCCTTTTGCCCCAAAGAAAAGGGTCTGGGGGGGGCCCCCCAAAAGCGCGG
>JAACJT020000002.1:16180650-16199529 GCA_009936485.2 Gymnarchus niloticus | reverse complement strand
AACCCACCCCACCCCCACCATCCCCCCACACTGCTCCGTCAAATCTTTAGACTCGTTAGGCCAAAGAGAATGGGATTGGTAGGGCTAGCTCAAGATGCGCTGGGGGAGAGGGTGTGGGCGCATGTCGTGTCAGTGTGTCTCGAGCACTCACTTCTTTAGAGGAATGGGCTACCTGCGTATGCGGCTCACCGCCTGCACCCTGAGAGCCTTCGATTTTAGCTAGAGGTAAATGGAAGAGAACTGATTTGCAGACGGACAGGTTCTAATGCCCTGTGTGCTCTTTAACATCTAAAGCAAGCGATTATTACTATGATAATATTGTTTTTTTTTTTTCCACTGTAGAGGTTTGATGACTAAGCTGTGGGGCTTCTTAGCCTTGCCAATGAGCTTGACGTGTCAGTCTTCATCACCCTGCACTGGTAGCGTATCACATGCGCGTTTCAGTGTGATGACACTGCTATGACATTATTAGCAAAAAAAGGTAAAGAAAAAAAAAATCCTGTCTGATTTGTGCCTTTAATCTGTTGTGGGTAGAGTATCGTGATTGGATGTCTAAATCAGGGAAGAAGATGAGGTCAACGCTAGTGTAATATACTTGTATGTAGAGATGCCTGTTCCATCAAGTTTTTTTTTTCTTTTTTTTTTTTTTTTTTCTTGAAGGTTGCATGCGTTTCAATTCTATTTTTTTTTTTTCTTCTCATTTGGGGAATAGCAGAATCTACCATGGTATCAAAATACTGGTTTTTATATTATCCTTGCACTGAAATGTCCCAGAAAATTGATGATGGAACCATTTGTTTCCCCATGGAGTAGGAATGTACTCCCTGTCAAAAAAAAAAAAATGGAGACACTCAGCTCTTGCTTTGCGGTTTGTGTGGATGAACTTAACGTAGCCTAAGCCACATTAACAAAGAGGTGTCTGCTGAATAAATTGTGTGATTGTCAAATAGATTTTTTTTTTATTATTATTATTAAAACCATGCTCAAAGGCAGTTTAAGTGTAAGTGGACCAGACTTTTCTTTGAGAACTATAAGAATAAGTTGCTTCATAGATCACTTTAACCTTGGGTTAAGTAGACCTTATGCTCCCTGCTTTTTGTCTGACGTTGTTGTACAGCGTTTATATTTGACAGGACTGTAGATGCACTGAACAGGACCACGTGATTACAGGGGACGTCTTCATGGCTCCCATACTGTGACGACGATTCTTAGTCCCACCTCTTTTACCGGATTCTGTCAAAAGCACTTGAGGTTTCCACTAGAACCCAGCTTTTCCCAGAAGTCTCTAGGGCCGGGTGCGCACACACGCCCGTCAGTTACACTGTCAAACTGTCAGATAAACAGTGATGTTGCAGTGGAGAGGCAGCTGGAACACTGTATATTGTACCATTGTTTAAAAAATAGATGCTGTTACTTTGGGTTTCAAAATGTAAGGTAGACATTTTTTCCTGTGTCCTTTGCAGGTGTGTGTGGTTTTTTTTTGTTTTTTTTTTTTTTTTTTAAAAACGTATGAAATATAATAAACCGGAATGTGGTATTTAAAATCCTTTGGCGTTTTGCGTGAGGCGTCTGCGCTGTTTTCAGTTCGCCGGCGATTTTCAGTTGACCGTTCCTTTGGGAGCTAAATCATTCTGGTGGGTTGCTTATTTAGCTCTTTGTGAACTGTTTGCATTAACTGGTCAGTGCTTGTGCATTACCTTAGTTTACCCTCGAGGACTTGAAGCAGTTTAGACCCATGACTCTCTTGATGCTTTCCGGAGGTTTGCCCTCTCCTTCATGTATTTGTATTCTTTCACGTTGCGAAACCTGATGTTAGACGACTTCCGATCTGAGACTGCCGTTGAATCCCATCCAACGCCTTGGCACTTGGATACCACAGGTCCAGTGGTGTTGGGTCGCGACCCTTCTGGGAAGCGGTGACTCCCCCCCCCCCCGATTCCCATCAGGTTAAGGACTTGCAGTTTGGACCAATTCGAGCGGCTTCACCAAACATGACTCTCGAACCTGCACTGTAGGTTAACTGATTGGGCGTGATTTGCGCCCTTTCCGACACCAGGCGAGCGACTCCCTCGTCACTCTTTAAGAACTACGTCTTGCATCCGTTTCGGCATTTGGTGCAGCGGTGTCAGTTTCTCAAACACCTTGATTGGACGATTTCTGCGAGCGATATGTGACGGTGGCATCAGTGAAACCCCTGGCCAGTTGCCAGGCGACCCTCACGATGCTATGGCGGCTCACTTCCCGGCAGTGTTCCTAAAGCCTCGGTGTCCGGCATGGAGACGCAGCAGACGGCCCGCGGCGATCCGTCGTAAAGGAAATGTGCTCTAAGTGTTGCCAAACGGATCCATTTGTAGTTATTTATTTTGGGAATGTATATGACTTTAAAAAATAATAATAATACGATGTTTCTTGCACACATTGTAGGCTGTCGTGGTGTTAAACTCAAAACAAAAATGCTGTAGATACTGAACTGAGGTAGACTGACCTTGTATATTACTGCACTTTGGGCAATATTTTCTCTGTACATATTAGCGGAACCGATTGGGTTTTATGTTGACATTGTTTGGTTATAGTGCAATATATTTTGTATGCAAGCAGTTTCAATAAATAAAGGTTGATCTTTCTCTGCTAATTTGATTTCACTTGTCTCTGTACATGCAGCTTAAACTACCATTTAAAAAATGTACAATAATGCTTGTTTACTAGACTAGTTCATAATGTAAAGCAATTCTTATTTAAAAAAAAAAAAAAAAATTAGGTTTAAATTTTGGTTACTGTGTCCAGGCAGTAGGACAGGGAGATGGTTAACGGTTGTAGTTCCATGTTGACCCACTAGATGGCAACCTTATATTACCTAAGGCCAACCTTCTATTACCACGGGTTGGGTAATCGGTGCGTTTTCTGCTGGTCGGAAGCTATTGTCTGTTCAAATAGCTCCAACAGGCTCTGACAGAAGCAGCCCTGGCGAAGAGATGCATCCCAATTATTCCTAGCAAAAAAATCTAAGGGGGGTTGGGGTACAGCTTGGGCCTCCTGCTGGCCTAGCAGTGGAATTAGAGCTGTCATCCACATATTCTGGAGGCTGACCTAGTTTCTCTCTTGTGCTCTCTCTCTCTCTCTCTCTCTCTCTCTCTCTCTCTCTCTCTCTCTCTCTCTCTCTTTTTCTCTCTTTCTCTCTTTCTTTCACTCTCTCACTCCTTCTTACCCTTTTTCCCTACAACAATAATGACAGAGGCCCCAGATAGCCTTGGTCACATCTTTGCTGCCCTCACCAACCCATATGGCCTCTGAGGACCCCAGCACACCACCTGGCTGACCCTTTTTCTGGGCATCTCAGCTGGGCATGCTGCAGGATCGTTAAGAAATGCAGGGGAAATTGATGATGGCACTTAAAATTGTGCCTGGAGTACCATTTAATTAGCATATAATGGCAGACACAGTACATTCATTAAAGTCTTGTATTAGTCAAATGGGCATTTGGTTCTGTGTAACTAATGCTGGTGTTTTGCAGGGGTGTTAATGACTTGTAAGTCATTTCTCGTAATGAACGCAGCGGCATCTTGGACCTTTGTCCAGCCTTTGCCCTCATGCCTGGCTTTTATTTTGAAACAAAGGTACAGAGTAATATTAAAGCATGCGCAGTGGAATTCTGTACCTTTTGCAGGGGGGATTGAGGCTAAGACTACTTTGTCATTTTAAAATAACTCGTGAATTTCCTCATAAATATGGCAAATATTTTTTTTTCAGTTTAGCTACTGACAGTTTGGTGTCCCCCCCTTATTTTTTTTTGTTTTGCTCTGTATTTTTGAGGGGGAGGCCATTCTTTTGTTCTTGCTTTCCAGAAGGAGCCTCCAACTTTTCTGGCGTCATCTCGTCTCTCGTTTAGGAAAGACTTCGCAGATCATGAGTGCGATGAGCTGGCTTTGTTCCCCATTACTACTCTGCCAGCCGGCCTGCCAATATCGCGGTTGGGGTTTGCTATCCTAAGTGCTGTAGAATGCGATTGGCTTCCAGCAGCTTATTCAGAAAATACTGGCCTTTGAAATGATCTTTTATTGTAAACATAGTTTGGGGGGGGGGGCGGTGCTTATCTCCCAGAGTTTGTGCCAGCTGGTTTGTAGTGTGGTGTTTTAATTCCGAGGGATTTTATTAGAGATTCCTGGTCCACAATTCCCATTCCAACATTTATTTAATTATTTTTTCTCAAGTGCCGCTCTGTTTAGGCCTTTCGTTTGTGTGTGTACATGCGTGTGTGTGTGTGTGTGCTTGCACGTTTTCTGCTTCCCTAACCTCCTGGCCGTGTCTCGTGCTGAAACGTATTGTACGCATGGGACAGCCGGAGGGCTCTCAGTAGCCAAGTGGCCTTGGAACTCCCGTTTTCATGGCAGATCCATCTCACATCCCACCCGCCTACAGGGCATGCTCCTTTTAGGCCTGGTTTGACCATGATTGTCAAGGTGTGTTCAGAGGTCTTATTGAAGACGGTTCTCTGTCCCAAAGTCCCGACAAGCCAGGATAGCATTCCTGACATTTTAGGATCAGGCAGATCTTGTATGGCATAGGCTCAAAGTCCGGAGGTCACTGTGATCACTGTGCTTGTTTTACATCAGTGCAGACGATGCCCGACATGACTGTGTTGCAGTGGCGTAGCAATTACTGTCAGACTAGTCAGTAATGGTTGCTGGTTCGAGTCTAAGTAGTGGTGGTACGTTCAGGTTTCTTTGTATAAAAAAAGCAAACATAGAGGTTTTTCCCCTTTTCCTATTAATGAAAATAAAATAAATGTTTTGGGCATGAGGGCTCTTCAAGGCTGGAGTCGAGCTGAGAATCGTCCGTCCTTGGATCAAACAGGAGGTCCTGTGTTTGATCGTTCGTTATGTTCCTCTGCTGTTCTGCCGGACATAGCTGGGGCCTCACGTGACACCATCAATTCTGGAGGTTTTTGTGTTCTCTTAATTAGTGCTGAAGCTTTCCTTTTCGCTGTGGAAGACCACAGAACCCTCGTTAAGCACGGGTAACACTTCACGGAGTGTAAATGCTTCCAAGCATCTAATCATCTTCAAGCTTGCCGGATTCAATGCTGTTGTAACAGAGGGTCCGCTGCGAGGGTGACCTTGCCATCTGGGACTGAGGCAGTCTGTTGATTGATTGGCTCCCTCAGCAGGGAGCTTTCGTCTTTAGTTCACTTCTTTGAAAAAAAGAAAAAAAAAAAAAATTGCGCTGGGTGACCTTCTCCTCACCATGTCAGGAGAAGACGCCACGAGTTCACGGCTAAGAGCTCTCTGCTTCTCACCTTATTAATGGCATCCATCGTAGGCCTTCCTGCACCCATGTCTCACTTTGTGTGAGAAAACTTTTTTGTCAGAGCGTGCTAATTAGCACGACGTGCGTGTTTGTTGACCTAGTCCCTGCGTGCTCTGCTTGTCTGACACTGCTTCTTCTGGCTTGTGTAACACCCCATGAGCACACAGAGCACCCTTGTAAACGCCTGTTTCACTTCACATCTGCACACAGCCTAATTCTTTTGTTTTTCACAACAAGTATGAATGCAGTAAATGCCATATTCGTTGCTCCCCCCCCCCCCCCCCCAATGCCATACGCAGGGAGCACTTATAACTGAGGTTGCCTCTCAAAGTCGCAGCCAGGTGGGTCCAAGCACTCTATCCTGTGGGGCTGGATTCTCTGCGAGGTGTCGCAACTGAAAGTGAGATGCTTGCGTTCCCTCAGGCCCTTCCTCTCTGTTCCTCAGGGCACTGCGGTCGGGTTTCTGGAGGTGGCCCAGTCGTGCAGGTGCCGCTAAAGACAGGGGGTCGGAGGTTCTGGTGCTTAGCGAAGTTGCCGCTCAGTCCCTGCATCCCTGCAGGAGGCTGTGAGTTAACGTGGTGGTTCACGGAACCTGCATTGCTGCCAACGGTCCGAATGTTTCACTATCTAGACGGGAGTCGCCGTTGTCGCGTCGACCGTGGTTTTTAATGTAAGATTACCAGCTGGTCCTGAGAGCAAAACAACTGCTTAATCTGTTTAGGGAAACCATCGTGCAATCGAGACTAGAACAAGTTAATAAGTGCTAATGGAGGTCTTGCATGTTTTCCAGACAAATGTTCACGATTACACGTTGTTATCGTGCCTACGTGATGCGGTGTGTGTAGGTAGAGGCACGGAGACCACATGGAAGCACGTGCTTCCAGTCCTGGCGAAGCTGCCATCCTTAGCTGTGGAGGTGCACCGCGGTGGGCCACAGGCTGTCTCCAAAGTCGCCCTCTGACCCGCGGCTCCTCCACGTGATTGACGGTCCTGTTTGACCACCTTCACCGCTGGAGACGTTGACAGCGTGCCAAATCTCGGAGCCCCCGGTCAGTCCAGACAGCACGTTTCTGTTTCGGGGGGAGAGTGCTGAATTCTTTCTGGCCTCCATGAGTTATCAGCGCAGCGACTGACTGGCTGCACTCCAGAGTCGTCTACCCCCACCCCCACCCCTACGCTGCTTACTGTGCCATTGGACCCTCCCCACTAATTCATCACTGTTCCAGCACCCTTTGGCTTGGGACCACCAGGACCTCCCAGAGTCTTCGACCCCCATCATCAGATGAAGATCATCTCTGTGCCGATGGAGACATCATGAGACCTGAACAAGGAGCAAAACAGAACAAAACACAGAAATGCTCATTATTTCTTTGCTGTTTGTGTCGAATCCAAACACTCCATAAAGTTTTTGGCCTCCGTCATTTGAATTAGGAGATAGATGCCTTCCTCGGGAGTGCCCCCCTCATTGTCAAACTGGCAGCCTGTACTCTCCACCCCTCCCCCTGTCCCCAGTGACTTGGGGTGTTCCTTGGCAGTGGAAGCTGTTTGTGTGCTGGACGCTACATGATGCCACCAAACTCAATGGCCATTCAGTGGCATGAGCTCCAGTATGGTGGGGGTCAAAGAAAGGGAGCACTTCCTGTGTGCCACTTCCTGGGGTAGTCATACTCTCTGGTTCCCTTGGCCACACCTCTGTTTGTTCCCATATTTGCTTCCTTCCTTTGTAGATGTTCTTTCATAGCTCCCATCCAAAGACCAGTCCACTTGGGCCTTTGAACCATCTAGGACCTGCTCTTGTTAGTTACGCTGTGAATCCTCAGTTTCTGGATCCTTCGGTTTCCCACTCACTGGCTGTCAGGATCTTCGGTGTCCTTGGTAGTTAAAGCTGGAAGAAATGGAACACCCTAGGAAATGACAGACCCCAAAGTGGCCCGCCATTTAGGAAACAAGTGGGTGAGAGAGAGTCTAGGTCAGGGGGTGGAGCTCATCCGTAATGTTACAAGGTTACATGGATGTTTGATGTCAATATTAGAAGTACTTTTCAAATAATATATCTGATTTAAATTTAAATGTAATTAAAACCACCCCTTATTTGTTTGAGCATTTTGGCTCACCCTGCCTTCTACTGCACCCCCACTGGATATTGGGATTACGTTTAATGTCCATACCCTTGGGTTTCCGCTTAGATTAAATTCCAGACTAGGAGAGGCGTCACAGGGGAGGGGCTGGTTAGAGAGGACCTGCAGTCAACTTCCTGTTCAGCTGGTAAACTCTGGAGGTAACTGAAGTCATACATGTTAATGAAACTGAAACCCCCCCCACTAAGGGTCACACAGGATGCAGTGCTGCTGTTTTAACTTCAGCTCTGGCTTTCAGGACCACATGGTGCTTCCAGAATGATTAGGTGAAACAGTCCCCGTTCAGGTGTCCATTTGCATACAGCGTCAACAGTTCGAGTTAGCGCTCAGGATCCTTCTGGAGGTCATGGCCACATCTCAGGTTTGGAGGGTTGCCACACTGTTCGCCGTGTTACTGATTCCATATGTGGGTATCGGCAATGCATTTGTAAGTAAAGCCTTGCACTAAGCAACACTAAATCTTAAGTTGCGATATTATTATGTACCGCTACATAATGAACCATTTGGGTCCAGCAGCATGTGGATTTCAGAAGCTGAAGGTTCAAGGGCTTAGATCTCCTGTACAGCTTGAAGCTGTAATAGCCACCAGTTTATGAACCCGAAACCCTATGAGGTTCCAGTGCATTTCAGTAATCTGAACATCTGATGTTTATGCGGCCACCTCTGTGCCCACACATTCCTGAGCCCCGTGCAGAAATTAGGTGCCTTCCAACTCACTGCTAAAATGAGCTTGAGCAACCCCCCCCCCCCCCCCCCAAGAGTCGGCCAGTGAGTCTCTGCTCACATGCATTCACATATCTGCTCTGCTGTGGCTGATCCACTTCACTCAGGACTGGAATCACTTCAAGGACATTTAGTAATTAGTCAAATTTGCATTGTGTACATCCTACACAGCCCTCTCTGGTGTTTTAACGCACAAAGCCAGCAGCGTGCATTCATACGCTCACCGCCGGCAAAAAGATTCACTGTCCAGGCTAGCTCGGAGCTTTCCAGAAGAAGGATTTGTGTGTGACTTCCTATCTGCCTGTCTCACGCTTGGTCGCTCACTCCTGCTTCCCTTCTGCCAAGGTTCTAGTTGACTGCTGAATTAAGAGGGGATTTTCTCCACACTGAGCTGAACCAGAGGCTGCTGGGAATGTGAAGACAACAGCACTCATACACAACCCCATACCCGCCAAATACAAATAGGCATGTTTGCATGTGCACGCTGCATATTACTATTTACTAACGTGCTCTTAGCGTGCTGGGCTGAAAGAGCAAAGGGTGGATGTTGGCCGTAATTGGATAAAGTGCCTCATTGAGGCCAACACAACAGTCGCTCTCACCATCAGAGCGAGCGCTGGGCAGCTGGCACCAGGTCGTGTGAGACCTGTGCTAAAAACGACGCGGAGCTTTCTGAATGCCCCCGCTGCAGAGTCCTGAGGCTGAGCCAGCCCGGCTCCGCCGCACGTGGGATGGCAGCCGAGACAGGGAGCCATGCTGATCTTCAGCTCCGCTGTGTGGGACACGCAGATGTTTACGAGGGAGACCCTCGTTGTCAGAGTGCTGCTGGAACGATACAGGCTTCACTGGTTTGTGCTAGAGCTCCTGCCAGCCAGGCAGTTTGTCCAAGCCCATGGGGCACTGGCCATTTCTGGCTGAGTATGCCGGAGGCTAAGCTAATAAATGACTTCCACTCAGCAGGAAGGGCAGCCAAGCTGCGATGTGCTAGGGAAAGCTAATGCTAATGCTGCTGCTAATATTTGGTAGTGCTAACAGTAGGGCTAATGCTAGTTAGCGGTCCTCAGGTGCTCCGGGAGTAGTTACAGAGGATGAAGGCTATTATGAGTACCTATGGCTTAGTGTGTGCAGGTTTTAATGATAACATATCAACTCACAGTCAGTCTTTTAAAAAAAAACAGAACTGCAATACAAAACCACCTAAACTTCTGCTCTACAATTTTGGTTTGTGCACCTTCTGTGAACTGCAGTCTAAGATCTGTTAAAGAAGCATGTCATTGTTCTCTGTTTAAGAGGACTAGCAGGAAGTCCCATGTATAATTAGGTGATTCCTTCAATTGGCTGCCATTTGCACAAATTCAAAGCAAAAAAAAGAACAAAGTGCACTATGCAGCATTTGGGACAGACCCCTGTCACATCTGATTGGTAACTCTGATAAAGGTCCTGTCTACTATCAGCCCTTACAGCACAGAATGGTGGGACAGTTTGCACAGAGCCTATAGGAGTCCGTGGAGCGAACTGACAGCCGTTCTCCTTAAAATTAACTGCTGCCGGGTAAACAACGTAGCGTTTAATTATTTGTTCGTTTTCGCTCGGCTGAAATAAAAAATGAACGATGCGTTAACAAAGCCAGTTCATTTTCTTCGTAATGAGTAGCGCTGGCAGTTTGTGATGCCGAGCAGTTGTACGGTTTTAGTGCTCTGCTGTGTTATCTAAAAAAAAAAATGTGATGTAAACAACTTCCACTGAATTTTGCAGTCTTTTTTTTTATTCATTTGTCATTTCATTGGGCATCTTCAGCGTCGACGTCCTTCCCCAGAGCATAATTATGTATCAAATATGCTCTTCTGATTTTTCAGTCTGCGTTCCCCCTCTTACCCTCAACCACACCCTCCAGCCTCGTTCACTGTTTTCACGGGCCTCTGTCTGGGAGGCCGCCCGGTCATGTGACCGAACAGGAGATTGCGGAGAAAAGTTTTGTCAGAACCGCCAAAGATAATTAACTCTGAAATTACAGTGGTATAATTAGGAAGTGGTTCCCTGTAGACCGTATCAGCATAACTCATAATGGCTCTTTTATTCATGTCAATGAGATTAGAATGTGAAGGGAGACAGTCGTATGACCTCTGTTGTTCTGATAGTTTCTCCTCCGTCTCTCGGCCCCGTGCAAAGCCCCTTTGCCCGTGTTGCTTTTCTGAACAGCTGTCCAGCTGTGCTGCCTGACAGTGTTTGTGTACCTCATCTAAACGAGGAGGTGGTGGGCAGCCACGACGAGTAAGCTATCAAATTAGTTATTTTCTTCCTGACTCTCTGTTAAAATGTGCAGCGTTTTGGGTGCATTTGTAAAAATACAGAAAAAAAAACTGACAAATATTACTCATCCTTTCAATTTTGCCAGTTAGGAGGCACTGACTGGAGGGTATCTGTTGCATGTTTATTGTTGTAATGTAGTCTTTTTCATTAAACTCTTCAACTTGCCTGGTGCCGACACCCTTCTGGGACCTTATGACCTCTTCTCCTCTGCCTGTTGGGTCGAGAGCCCAAATCGCAGCAGGATGTGGGACCTAGAGGAGCCAAGGTGGGCTTAGATTTGAGTTAAACCTGAGCCAAGGTGGCGATTGAGACCCGTGTCAAGGAGGGGCTCAGACTTCATTCACGGTCCAGTGGGCTGTGGGAGGGGTTTGTGGTCCCAGAAGAGAAGTTCAAGTCCAAGTGCATTTTTTTAAAATAGAAAATCACCACGTAATCTTGAGGAGACTGATACCACAATGTCAGATGTTGACCTACAATTGGGAGAAACTTTCTTTTGAGGCAGCATGTACTTTTTATGGTGTGTTTCCTGTGGATCATCATGGAAGATTCCAGAAGAGGTCTTAGACATACTCTTCAGGTCACTGGGTTTTGAATTCAATTATTGAAACTTGCTTTACTTGCTAAGCTGGGGGCTATGCATCTCATGCTGCTTTTTACACATTTTTACAAACATATAAATCTGTATTTGTACATGCATCAAAGAGCTGAAACACCCTTATGGAATCTGGACCAGTTGCCCAGAGCCTATCTGTCAACACGGCGTTCCTTTGGCGCATTGTTGGCGAAATGACGGATGAGAAGAGATGGCTGTCCCTGCATGAGCCGATTTGTGGGGTAGCCGTCTCTTAGCTGTCCATATTGGCATTGCAGCACGGATATTAAAAATGAGGATGACCTTTCATTCTGAGAAGGTCACAGCTGTGGTCTGTCTTATGGTAACCCATAGATGCGTTCCAGAGCCTAAAATAGCGCCCTGACCCAGAATCCAATACCCAGTTTGTCTCATTTTGCTCTTTGGTGTAATAAATATTTACTTTGTGATGTGTTCTGTCTCACCTGGCCTTAAGGGGGGCTGGGGGGATTGAAAGGACTGAATCTTAGAAAAGCCCTTCCCAGGTCCATTGAGTCACTCCCCCAAAGATGTATTCTCTCATAGATGCTGCTCCTTCTCGATCTGTCATTTCTCTTTTCTCCCTTGAACACACACAAAAGTGCATTTGCAAGGGCGTGTCGAACAAACAGGAAAATGCCCTGCCCTGGGTCCTTTGGATGTGCTGCCCCATATATCTTGGGTCCCGAATCTGAGGAGGAACCTGGAGGTATTCGGGCGGGGTTTTGTCCTGCGATCGGCTGATTGCATGCTGTGGGTGGCCATTCTGCTCAGCTTTCAGCCCCTTTATGAAAGTAGCCTACAAAAGACCATCAAACCTACAAACTTAAGGCGGGGCTAAAATAATTCACAGTATCACGCCCACCGTCCATCATATGAAAGTTCGATCACACGCAGTTTCCTGGTAAATAACGATGTTAATGAGGGGCTGATTAGTCATGTGGTTTTTGTTCAGGTTGTACTGTAACAGATACTACATGGATGCTGCCTAGGTACCTGGACAGTCAGGTTTTAACAGATATTGGCCTGAAACTGATGGCTTTGACAGGTGTCTAGTGGGACAGAAGAGGATAGACAGGAAGTGGACCTTCGAAGTGTCCCAGAGAACAGTTCAATGCAGTGGTGGTCATGTGTGGAGTACAAGTCACCATGGGACACGGCAGTGGGTGAACAAGACACTGAAATGTTATTACTATTGCTTTTATTTTGAACTTTTTTGGGCTTTTCCACACTGATTTTTTTTAAATGAAATGAATTGCAATTGCAAATGTATAGATGTTATTTTTCAATATGCATGATATTTTAAGATCGTTATGATAATACTAACACGCTTTACATATACCAATTTATATATTAATGCAATAAAATGAAACACATTGCATGTAAAACACAAGATGCATACTATATGCATGAATATTTTTTCATGTTTTAGCCTCCTTTGTTAAGTGGCCAACATTGCGACGTACCCTACACAAGAATAAACCAAAATGAATTATTTATGATGATGATTTTTTCTGCATTTTCACACGTCTCAGAGAGTGGATCTTTTCGGACGTCAGAGGCGCACCGTTCCTTTGTCTGCATGCCTCCATCCTGTCGCCCTTCTCCTGTCTTCCCCTTTGCTGGGAGGCACTGTCTCCCTGGTCCAGCCAGCTGGGTTTCAGCCCAGGCGCGCATGCCTGCAGGCTGATTGGGGGGATGCCACCTTCCCCCCGCCTCTCTGCGGTGATGCTGCTTTCAGGTCCCGAATGCACTCCATCCGCAGTCCATGGATCTACATCTCTGTCTAGATTCCTCCCCTTCTGATATTTTCCATGTCAAAGTCGTGGTTGTGCCCTTTCCCTCACAGGGGGCCCTTTAATGCTGTTTGCGAAGATCGTTCTGCTGCCGTTAACGACTCAGTTAATTAAGAGATCTTGGGCTCTCGTCTCAGGTGGCTGTGACACAGAAGCGCCAAACACCACTAGATGTGCAGGCAAACCAAACACTTGTGGAAACGGAACTCCACCCAGGGAAACTGAAGGGTCGTGGACTTGAGTTCTTTTGGGGACACTTCTGTTGGACCCAACACCATAGTCCCTACTACTGCCCTACAGATATATAGATATGCAGAAGGGTCAAGTTCAGCAAAAAAGAGGAATGATGAAATTGTAAGGTATGTGTTTGCTTTTGGTAAAAAGGTTACATTTAGCTAGTAATAAAAGAGAGGCCTTCTTCAGACCCAAAGCCAGGGTGCACAAGCCAATTAGGAGCTGCCACATCAGCTCTTAGAGAGCTCACCAGACAGGCACCACCACCTTCACATACATGTGGTGGGCAGTTCTCCCAGCCTAGCTGTCTGGGTGGCACTGTATCTGGGCCCTTCTTTAACTAGAGGTCACTTCTCCTCCTCCTCAGAGATGACCAGGAGGTGGCGCTCATGGAAGACGTTTGCTATGAGAGCTGATCCAGTCAGTAGGGATCCTAGTACAGGAGACACTTTGGCAACAGGCCTCAGGTTTCAGGGGATGCGGTGAACCTCGAGGAGTGTTGCAATCTCCACGTAGAGGCCTTGGATGTGCCTCCCACCACTCCCAGTCACGTAACTGTCTACTAATGTCTGTCTTTCAGTTTTCGAGCCTTCGCTGGCAACTGACTGAGGTCTTTTGGTGTGTATGTGCCCTAGGAAGGTGTTAGGCACCCTGAACTCGATGCTCAGATGGACATTGGTGCCTGGCAGTCGATAAACCACGTGTGAGTTTAGTAAAAGTGATAGACAGAAAGTACCAGGCAGGAGGAAGTGCCCCTAGGGGTCAACTAGTGTAACTGCATGACCGAGTGTGCTTAAAAAAATGTATGATTGCAGAGCTTCTGACAGGGTAGAAAGAAGCTCCTGGCTTAGCTAAAGCAGGACCACCCCTTCGGGTGTGATCCCCACAGAGTTGCACAGCATGGCAGGAAGTGAATCCATTACATGCTATGCCAATTGAAGGCCAGTCGGACAAGTCACCACATCACATTCAACCCCCCCCCCAGACACAAGCACCTTCTTCTGAGAGGTCACCCACTACCCGATGACCAGCACGAGGTTCCATGCTAGCACCGGGTAAAGACACGGGGCTCGGGCAAGCAGATGCATTGACTGACAGGTCCCACGTGCCTGCAGGGGCTGCTGGGAGGATGGCGTCAGCAGGGTAAAGCAGCCAGTGCTGCTGGAGGTATTCGAGCCTTACAGACAAAGCTCACAGAGCAGCCTCTGCCTACAGAGGATATACACTTTACAAACACACACACACACATACATATATAGTATTGTTAGTCTGCTCCTGTCCCCCCACTTATTTAAATAGCTTGTCATGCGAAATATATGTGGACAAAAACAGAGTGGCGTTGGGTAAATGCGGAGAGCCTCCTTTTTCTGTCCTGCCTGCTATAACTGTCCTCCGGCCAGTGAAACACGCTGTCCCGTTCACCATTATCTCTCCACCACACACCACCCGCAATGGTACTACACAGCTGATTTTGACAGCACAGAGGTGGTGGTGCTGTTGTTGGGGTGGGGGGGGGGTGCCGTTATTCCGCCTATTTAAATATGATAAGCCGCCCCCCCCACCACCACCCCAGCTCCGCGCCGCGGCTCCGCCTCTGCCGCGCTGTGCGCAGTTGAGACGCGGGGCAGGCGGGCGGCGGTGGCGGGAGGGGGCGGGGGCCGTGTGTCGGCTCGGCTGAACACGTACAGTACGGCTGGGTACAGTGTGCAGGAAGCCACGGTCGCTGCATGCGGGCACCGGCTCCTCACTGAAGCACACCGCCGGGGGGGGGACCAGCCATGGACCTATTCGAGTTTGACTTCTTTAGGGACTGGGAGCTGGAGCAGCAGTGGTAGGTGGAAGCATATGTGCTTAATATTTATTTATTTATTTAAAATAATACGGTTTAGCGTCCTTCTCGCGCCGCGCTCCCGTTCCCGTGCCGGTGCGCCCGGCATGACAGCCCGTGCCGTCGGCTCGCGCGTGTAGGGGACGGCGACACGAAGCGCGGAGCCGCGGGCGTAACGACGTCGCTGGCAGAAGTTCGGAGCCGGGAGCCGGGAGCTGGGAGCCGGCGGTGCTCGGGATGGTCCCAGATGCGGGGCGGTGTCGCCGGCTGGGTAACTTTAACTCGCCCGCGGTTCCCTATGCGTCTCACGGCGCTGTTTAAATCGCGGGCATTTCATATTTATAGGTTTAATGTGAATTACCGAGAATCCCCCGCATGTCTAGGATGGTGTAGGAAGGTAACTTTGTAGCGACGCTGTTTAAATGCCAGTTGTTACACCGTTACCTTTCGGAAATCATACAATGCCCCCCCCCTTTAAAGCAGCGTATGCGATATAACGTAATGTTTCCCGCGATGACACAACCGCCGGCACGAGCGCCTTATCATTATTGTCATAACATTTCATATTTAATTATAATAATCCGGTGGGGCACGCGTGACATGATGACTTTGGAATCGCCCGTATTTTGTCAAAACACCCGTGTAACTGATCGTCACAGGGACTGACGCTCAACTGTAATTTTTTGTAAACTTGTTTACTCATCGGTAATAATTTATGAGTACAATTATTTCTCTTGCATAATTGACTGTGGCACTATTAGAAAGTAAATATTTGCTGTTGTTTTTTCCCCCTCATTATTAGTAAAGGGAGTACCCCAGTGTCTTCTCCTAACATTAACCCATGTGTCTCAGCCAGCATACATGTATCAAAGTGGTTATAATGTCAGACTCCTCACTAAGCCGCTATTCACATCTCTTAGCTACTCTGTCTGCAGGCTGGGCCAAGTTGATGGCTTTCCGCCGTTTCATTTTGGCCGTTTGCTTGTAGCCTGTGTGTATATGCGGGTCTGGCCAAATTGAGCATCGAAAAGCATTGTTGTGCTTGTTTAAATCTTGAGATATTAATCTCTCTTTGCCCTGATTCAAGTGGAAAGCATACAACAAAAGCCTCGTTGCAGCTAATAGGCTAAGTAGTAGCGCCACCAAGTGGTGAGATCTGAAAAACACAGGTGTGGAAAGCATGTTTTCACGGGCAATGCAGGCCCTGTGTTTCAGTGTGGGCCTCCACCTATGCAGCTGTGATATTAACTGTGATACTCATATCTTCGATACCAGTAATTACTTTATTTACTGCTGTCATTGCTATAAAATACTAATAATAAGCCATTAGTTATTGGTTTAATTGCATTTTGCATGCATGACTGAGTTCCCGTGTAAACACATCGGCCTGATGTGGCCTGTGTCCTGTGTCTTCCTTCCCGTCCTGGTGCGAGGTCTCCCTGTGTTCTGATGCTTGTTTGTCCATGCTAGCCGATGTCAGCGGGGCATGGGGGGGGGGACTCAGCACCGGGCCTCAAGTCTGCATCACGTCACTGTGTCGTCAGCGTGCAGCCGCTGGCTGTGGCCCTTCCTTGTTTTTCCTCGCTGCCACGCTCTCTCTCTCTCTCTCTTTCTGTGTGTGTGTGTCTCTCTCTTAATGTCTCTCTCTCTCTCTCAGCTACTTTCTCCTGTACTGCCCTGCTCTCCTTTTTCCACTCATCTGCAGCTCTCACCCACGGCCCTCAACAGCTTTCTCCGACCCAGTGTCACGCTTGGACCGCACACAGAGTGTTTACCGCCGCCATGTCATTGCAAAGCTTCTTGGGAGGCACTAAACGAACGTCTGGCCTGGCCTCACAGCCCTTTTAAATTTCCCGTCGCCATTGTTGCAGGAGGCTCCTTTCTCGGCTTGTTTTTATTCAACGGATGTGCCACTTAGTCTGTTCTGTATCTTGAAAATGGCCTCTCACTTTATTCGGCATGTAAAATGACTGAGGGTTTAGCCGCGTGCTTATGGGATGCTGCAGGGTCACTTACGCAACCCGAAAATCAGGGTCCAAGGGGTCTTTCTGCCAGCCTGTGGTCTGGTGGTTTAGAAATTATTTACCGCCAGACATAAAAAAAGTGCTTGTTTAACAACTAACACTTTGTAGAGTAGCATTTTCCTGAGGCAGTTCAGGTTAAGTACCACCTGAATGGAAGCCCACCCCAATCCCCTGGATTTGAATCTTTAATTACCCTAACTTCCTGTCAGTCAAGTATAAATGTTTTTGCTTTAAAATGTTTGGGCACTTCCGAGATTTGAATTGCGACTTCATGGTCAGCCCAACATGGTCGGCCTGTTTTGGTTCCTGGCCTGTGCTGGCCCGCCATGTTTGTCATGCCTTCAAAGTTTTGGGTTTATTTGGTTCTGGCTCCAGATTAATTTGTTTGATAACAGGAGCTTGACCGAGGTTTTTTTTGTATCCAGGCTTCATTTTTTTTTTTTTTGTCGAGAAAGCAGCAATGCTGGCAAGCAGTCGTTATCAGATAAAGGCTGTGAGCATCTTTCTGGTTGTGCTGCTGTAGGTCACATCTCAAGTTACCCAGAAGTGCTCACAGTTCAGGTAGCTGCATGCGGTCTGATCACTTGTGGTGGTCCAGCTCTTTCTTTAGACTGTTATGTTATTCTGTTTGGTTGTTTCTGGGGGTGGGGTGAGTTCAGGTCTGCTGCCTGTTGAATGTGCGCCCCTCCCAGGGGAGGGTTAGGGATGACAGCATCCTTCTGAGGGCGAGGGGGTTAGGTCGGAAGGCAGCTGGGCACATCTTTACGGTGACGGTGAGACCACTTTAAACTGATTACAAGCTTAAAGTTGGGAAGGGTCTTTCAACCTGTCTGTGTTTGATCACATTTCACGTGTCAATGGCAAAGTGTCGTGTTTCCTTTAATACTGAATGACTTAATGGCCAATTTGACTGAACGTTAAATGTATGCACTTCTCCTTTTGTATGTCTATGCCATAGCATCATCTCTGCACTTATTTGTAATCCATTTAATTTTTGATTAGTAAGCCAGTCAGTGACATCGTTCTGCTTCCCCCAACATAAGAAACCCTGTTGGTGAAGGTAACATGATATCACAGTTCCCTTTTAAGTCAAGGGCAATTTTGGAGAGCTGATATTGATTTTGATTGGATTAAACACACAATGTGTCACATGGGACAAGTGTGAGGTTTAATCAGGTGGAGTTAAGTTTCACCGTGATGGAGAATCCAGCCGTTTGCAAAATGAGCCCTGTGTCGAGAAGGAGACTGCCGTTAGACCCTGGGAGGGGGGGGCAGCTTAGTCGTAGGCACAAACCAGCTGTGTTTCGACAGCCAATACAAACCCTGGATTTTTTATAGCCTTTTCAGGAAAATGCCAATGAAGATAGCCCGTTATATTTTCCTGCGGGTCTCCACGAGTAGAGGCGGCACGTTATTGAGATCCACGTCATCCACAGATGAGCCGGTACACGCAGACATGTGGCAGCATGTGTTTCTGCTGCCCAAGCCCTGGTCTGCAGCTCGGAGCAGCACATGGGCGCCCAAAGTGTGTAACAGGCGTGGACACATCACAAAAAATAAACAAACGGGCAGAACTTTCTCCAGACGTTGATTAATGTGCGCCAAACCCATTGCACTAATCACACGCCACTGGGGTTTCTAACACAGGGGTGGCTGCTCGCTCGCCCATCGACATCGATGCCCACATGGTCACCATCCGGGTGTCCCAGAAGGATTCTGTGGGCACCTCACGAAACGGTCCTTTGTTCCTGACTTATGGTGCTCAGTGTGGATTTTCTTCCAGGATAATTCACTGATATTTGCTGGGAAAGGTGAGAAACCACGCAGCAGAAGGACGAGGAGCTGAGGGGTTTGCTCTGTTACCATGTATAACGTCTCCTGAAAGGAGGAGGTGTAACAGCAAGGCTCTGGT